>VZRR01005734.1:0-251717 GCA_013398015.1 Oreocharis arfaki
AAGGATCCCAAATACCTTGCCTCGCCACCATCCAGCTGAACGCTTGTACCCATAAGGTCCCAAACCCGAAGCAGCCAGGTTGTATAAGGCTCACGCTCCCGTCGCACAATGTCTTTTCGCACAGACTGCCGTACAACAGGGACTTGGTGATGATTTCACGTTCTGGCTCCCTTGCTGGCTGTGAGGTCCCTGATTCCCCATCATCACTAACTGGGTGTACTTATTTGGTCTTATACTTCCTCCTCTGCACAGGTGTGATTGCTGCTGGCTGTGGCTGCCCTTGTGGTTCAGCTGGAACCTGGACGGTTGTAACATCCGTGGGTTCCACTGCTGCACCATCCGACTCTCCCTCTTTGGGTCAGGGAGAGGGTTTCCCACCAGCTGGGGAGGTGGATTCCCTCAGCACCTGGTGGATCTTCTCCTCCATTACCCCCATCCAATCCATGTGGTTCATTTCTCAGGAGGGCTGTGGGGCAGGGTCAGGCTGTGGGGCAGGATCTCTAGTCTCTGGGGCCGTGTTAGGTTCTGGGGCAGCACCCCTAGTCTCTAGGGTGGGTGTCTGGGTGGTTATCCAAGTCAATATCACCTTATCTCTGAATGCTAAATAGAGTAGGCCTTGTTGCTTGTGGCCTATCAGCAACACTTGGTTAGTATCTAGAGGAAATTTAAATCCTTTGAAAGCTGGTGGGGTAGGCCCAAAGAACTGTTTGAAGGGTTGGGAGAAAACTTCTCCTGGTGTTATTTCCTCACAGAAGGTACCATTTTTAACGTAACCGCAAAAACATACACTTAGTGTGTGATAGCCCTTTATCCATGTGCCCACATTCCAGAGGAAGTTAAAAATCCATGAATTCCTCACCTTATCGGCCCATAGTGCAAACTGGATAACAGCCATGGCAGCCTTAGTCAGAGGACCCATATTTAGATAAGGAACTGCAAAGGGGAGAAATACAGCCACAACCATGTGCCACCCGAACCAGTGTAAGCTAGACCACATGGTGCTGCCTAACGAGGTTTCTATATTCAGCACACAAAAATTAGGTTACCCAGGAACTGTTATTCCTTTTTCACCCTTTTCTCTCAATGCCCTCATGCCTCACATTGGGTGCCAAAATCTGTCTTGGTTTGAAAGACATGTGTCTGCCAAGGAAGGTGGGAACCTCCCTTGGAATGGAAAAATGTGACCCCCTTCCCTCTGAATTATTATAACTTTGAAATTACGAGGCTTTCGGGCAAAGATATGGGAAAAGGAATAACAGTTCTTTACTAGTATGTCTATGTATAACACGGCAACCAAACACCAACAGCGGCAGCAGCACCAAACAGAACCGAACCCAGCACAGCCTCTCTGGGCCGCAGGCACTTTCCCCTGCGCTGCAGTTCCGCTCACAGCCGGCAGGGGGCGCTGCTGGCTCCCGGCCGGGCAGGGCGGGTGCGATGGTTCCCCCGCCCGGCAGGGGGCGCTGTGCCGCGAGCTCGGCCCTCACGGGGTAATGGCGGCTTGGCCGAGCCGAGAAGGGATGGAAGAAACCCTTCGCAAACCTCCAGGGATAGCCGATCCCAGTGCCCCAGCAGGACCCTCGGGAGCAGCAAGCTGGAATGGCAGGAATGAGCACAAAATCCCGGATGGTAGATGAGATGTATCAAACTTCACGGCTGTAGTGGGAACCCCCGGCCCTCTGGGCAGGCAGGGCGCGCGGAGCTGGAGTGTAGCGAACATTCACAGCAGCAGCAAATGAACCGTGGGGGCAGGGCAGCGGCGGCCCGGCTCCCAGCAGGGTAGGGAAAAGCGGGCTCAGGATTCCGGAGTTTTTCCCCTGAGGCACTTCAGCAGACGGTGAGAAGTCCCTCTTTTAGTGAGGAAGGGTGTTAACAAGCTCCCCGCGCAACACCGCTCCAGCGAGCAAGCTCTACTCATAGTGGAAGAAAGGCAGCAGAAGGCAGAACCCCCCAGTGGTGCTGAATTCTCCCCACACCGACCACAGCTTCTCTCCCCTCGGAACACCGAGGGAACAAGACAGAGCTACGGGCTCCAGCCAACAACTCCGTCCCAGTCCAAATCTCGCGGCATCTCTTTTCACATAAGAAAACCCCAGGTAAAAAAGAGTAGCCAGCTGGACCCCTCCGCCGAGCTGTGGCCAGGTCTTTTGTCTCTCTTAAGTATCCAGTCGTTATTGTCTCCTAGCAACACGTATGGGGAAAAATGCCTTAAGAGAAAAAAAAAAAGAGAAGGAGAATTCCTAAAACCCCAACATTATTCATATCGCAGCAATCTGTATATAAAATATCTGTTTATTTACTACAAACAAATACAGATGCGAAGGCCTAACCTTGCAGCAGGTTGGTTTAACTATTTTTCAATGAACTTGTTACACATTTAATTGTTCCTTCAGCTTTGCAGTAGCCCCTTACCAGAACAACTTTGGAGCTTCATCAGAACAAGGTAAAACCAGAGCAGCCCCTGAGCCAGCCACCCCCTGCACATAGGCGGGAGAGGCAGCATTAGTTCAGCATTCAAAGCCGTCGTGTTGAATACTTTCAGAGTTTATTTTATGCTTTACAAAGCGCTTTTTGCCCACTAGAAATCAGCATCATCTATGGATCCCTTCCCATCCAGGTCAGCACTTTGGATCTTGCCTAGCTACTAAGATTTGGTTGCTATCTGGGGGCAGCTCATTGGCCCGTGCAGGGTAAACTCGTTGCACAAGTGCAGCCACACCATCCTCTCTCAGGAGAACACCGAGGGACATTGGCCAAGAGGCAGTGAGAACAAGGGACATGCTGCTTTCCAACCTCCTCAGCCCCATTCGGAGCCAGAGGGAAATGTGTAATCATCTAACAAAAAACTGACTCCACCAAAGGCAGGGGCAGGTCCTGGAAACCTCCAGCAGCACCTGCCCCTGCTTTTGCACAACTGACTGGCCGGGAGCGCCTCCAAGCTCAATAATCTCCACGCTCTTTTATGTTTTCATACAAAAAATTTAATAAATATTACTTTTCAAGATTTATTGCCAGGAACAACACATCAAAGATGCATTTTCATATAACACTAATATCACAATACAAGGTATCTTCATGATCTCAATGGTTAACCACCGAGATGACTATGTTTATAAGCCTTTTGATCTTAAACATCGTAATAGCACTTTGATTTCCTCACTTGTTAAGGCGGGCAGTGTAATCTATGGCAAACCTACACAGTGATCTTACTGGACATTCTACTGTTCAAGTATTCAACAACTAGCTTATTAGAATACTCCCTAAATGCAGTAGATTACAAAAAAAGTCAAATCTACAAGTGGTTCAGTATTACATATTCATGGTGAGAAAAAAATAATTAGAATTTACAAAATAAGATTGCTGTGTTTCCAACTCCACACGCTAATTTGATATTTTGAATTACATGCAACCACTCACATTTCATCTACATAAAGTAATAGCTCTGTTTTGTTCCCTTAAACTGCTTCTTAGCAGATTATCTGCCTGTCACTCGGTTTTCAAGTCTAAAGCAGCAAAAAAATTTTCTAGTCTAATTCTCTAAACTGCCTCAGTCAGTACTTACAAATAGTCTTAAAGTGATACTATGGAAGGTGTTTCAAACGTTTGACATTGTACAAAAACCAGCATCAAGGCATGAAAGCCCATCCTATTAAAAATAAACTATTTTAGAACACCTTAGTTTTGGCATATAGGCAACATGTAACAAGAAAATAAATTCAAAATAGAGAAGCCACGAGCTTACAATGCTATCAAAAACCTTCAACTCTAAACACATACATATAAATAAAAAGGAATGATATTTTAAGGCTTATGATTATTAAGTTAATAAATCAAATATACACAGTGATTAATAAAAAAAGAATTATTTACATATCTATACAAACTTCTATTTTTGACACATTTTCCTCTTTAAATTCTTCATTTACCAGCAACTGCTGACAAGTTCCCCCCACCCGCCCCCAACAAAAATACAATAAAAAAATAAATAATAAACTTATTTTTGATAGTTGCTGTGGTTCCGAGCTGCAAAGGCACTTTCAAATACAGAACTAGTTGTACGTCACCATAAAACCAATATACAAAAAACTCAAATTCAATAAATATAAATAAAATGTATTATTCTAAAGAAACTGTATAAATCGGAACATCTGGCAGAAAAAAAAAAAAAGAACACTAAGGAAGAGTAATAAGGCTATGTAATACCTTATGGAACATTTCCGTGATGGATCAGCTGCAGCTGAATTTACAGGAGGGCACTTTTGACTAGTTTTGCATAGATGTGAAATGCAGCACTTGGTATTCCAGCCAACCACAGCAACTATCATTGCCAGTGTAAGCCAGCTTGTCCAAACTTAAATTAACACAGGGATTCTAAGTAAATAATAGCCTTAGACTCAAATATTACACAACAGTTTAAGAACTACAAGCTCTTGAGTGCCTTTATAATGATACTCAAAGGCCCTGCATGGCAGCACCCCACCGTCTGCTATACGATGTACTCCATCCGATTTAGGCTTTGTGCACTTTCCAAGTCTCTGTTGTCCTGTTTATTTGTCCAGTTCGGGTGTTTTGTAGGGGTGCTGTTGGGGGGCTTTTCATCTCTGTCTACCAAAGTATAGGCTGGCTGCTTGGCAAATCGGGCCTTCTGCTGGTGTTTATCCATGTCGTCCTCCTCCACCTCGGAGTTGTGTGTCCTTATTTTGGCGATTTTAGAGTTTTTGTTTTCATAGTCTTTAATGGGGACAGTATTTGCTCCGTGTTTCTCAATGGGGTTTTTGATCTGGTTCAGCTGCTCCCTTACGTTGTTGGTGGTGTTGTCGTCAGAGGCTGTGTGGGTGTGGCTGCTCTGCTTTCGGCGCTTTTGGATGCACCAGTAAAACACAGTGACCAGGCAACAGATCCAGGCTACTGTTAGGACCGAGCTCAGCAAGGGCACCAGGAAATCTGGAAGAGACAGGAGAGAGTTAGTCCTGCTGCAAACCACAGGGGACACTTCGGGATATCTATAGAGAAAACAAATCTCAGCTCTTAGGCCTTGTTTCTTCACTTATTTCTCCACAAGGAGCATGGAAGGGTAGCAGCCCTTTTGCCAGGCTATGCCACGGGTTTAGAGAACTTTTGGAAAGCTTTTTAGGGTTTTTAGAAATAAAAAGACCTTGGTGCAAAGCCTCCCCTTGTTCCTGATGAACAGGGCCAAGAAAAAGAGATTCCAGCCTTGCCACAAGTCTCCAAAGTGAGGAAAGCCCCTGCCCCTTGGAAGGGCTGTTCCAGTCAGGGCAAGGTACAGGAGTTTGGGGCCAAGGAGCACCTCACCGGTTTTGTTCTTGGTCGGCCGCCGCTGCACCCTGACTTCGGCGACGGCAGCGATGAGGGTGTTGTTCCCGTCGCGCTTACTGACGAGGTCGATGATCTTATCTGTGATGTCTTTGATGGGGTTTTCATCTTCCCCGATATCTTCTGCAGACTGCAGGAGGAGGCACACAATTAACACCAAGCACCACATCAGATGCATGGGGGAACCTGCTATTTATAAACCTTCACAGGCAGTGAAGGCTCCTGCTACTTTTAACAGATGATGAAACAGAAACAGAGCAAAAAGGCCTGCTGTGGGCAGAAACTAATAACTCAGATTTTTTTTCCTCATCCTTAAAAAGACCAAAACCCCCCAAAAGGCAAGAGTGTAACAGAGGAATGTCTTACTCCCCCTATTACAGTTGCCCCCAGATGGCAGCTTTCAGGTACGCACATGTAACCAGAATTCCTTTCCTGTTCTTAAAGGGAATCAGGATGGAAAGTAAACCACAAGAAGTGCTGACAAAGCCAGGAATTAAGATTTTGATGAAATCCACATGTTGCACATATATCCAAGCAATTAACTACTAAGACATTTAAAAATATTCCAGGAATACTTACAATAGCAACATGGATTTCATTATTTGCCAAGTGGGAAGGCTCACAGGTAATATAGATGGAATATTCAACAGAAACATTCTTCAGAATATTCAGATTCCTCAATTCACTGCAAACATGTTCTGTGGTAAGGCCCTGGAGGACAGAAAAAAGATGTTGGCATTTTAAAATACATATGCACACGAACACACAGATATAAGATTTGTTTGGGATTTTTTTTTCGCCCTGCAGTAAGAGCTCTCAGGAGAAAAGGAGGTGGAATTCCCTCCAACCTAGCTTTTGTTCTTCTCTAGTCACAAAAGGATTCAGGCTGCAAGGCTGTATTAATCCTTCCTTGCTTTTTGTTTTCTTTGATAAGACAGTGTCAGCTTTTACTGCACTTTTCCCTATGCAAAACATCGTTCCATGCTCTGGGAAGTGAGTCTATGCGTGCCACAGCCCAGTGAGCTGCTGTTACTTACTGGGGCCATCATTTCTTTGTTAAAGGTGAAGGTGATGTTGGCACAGTTGTCCTGGTAGTAGGAATCTGAGTTGCATTTGGTCCTCACAGGCTGCTGGTTGGAGGGCCAGCATTCCCCCACGGCAGCACACGGGTGGGTGAAGCAGTGGTCATCCCGCACCGGGACACAGGCGTGGCCAGCGGGGCACTCGCTGGGGCCTTTGCCATGCAGGACACAAGGCCGAGGCCCACACCAAACCTAGGAGAGGATGAATACTGGTAAGAACCCACTGGTTAGAGGACAGAAAATGGTGCAGCCCACACCACAGCACAGCCGTACCTTAGAACAGGTGACTTTTCCATTCAGACACTGACAGGTATTGCAGTCGTCATCCCACTTAGTCCCATCTGGCATTACCCGAACGCTGGTAATGCAAGGCCTTCCTGTAACTGAAGAGAGATTAAATGGAATTAAAAGCTTAAAATAGGAAAAAACCCCTTTTCTAAGTTCATCTAAACTTCCCACTAGGTTTGCTTCTTCAGTAAAGATACTTGCTTTAAAAAACAACAGATAATACACTCCAAAACCAAGCCCATACAACCACAAACCCATCAACATGCAATTATACAGATCTTGCTACAAGTGCTAGGACCAGCTCTGGCATCTGCAGTACCTTCCTGGCATCCTGGACCACTGCGACCCGGGGGGCAAATGCAACGGTAACCGTTTATTTCATCTACACAGGTGGCTCCAAAGGCACAGGGTGAGGACTGGCATTCGTTGATATCTATGATGGGAAGGAGAGGAAACAGAATAGTTACTCCATAGCATCCTTTTGTTTTGTCAGGGAAAAAAGCAAACATAGGATAGAATTGCCTACTAGGGCTTTATGTTCATTTTCTAATGTCTACTGGGACATAGATTCCTGCTTGCAGCACCAGTATAACCTCAGAAAAGTCCTTTGACGTTTCTGCTGTGTGGCACTAGCAAAGATCAAAACCTGACCCCTGTGGCTACTTGAGCTCTCCAGGGCAAGGACACATTCCTTCCTACACAGACACACTTCCTCTCCTCTGATGTGCTCCAGTTTTGTCCCCCACTAGATTCTTCAACTGATGTCAATGTTAAACCCTTCCCAGCTCTATTGCTGCTGTGAGACTTCTATTCCATGGCTGTTATTAAAAAAAGTGTCCTCCTACCTGTAATTATTATTAAATTACAGGGAAGTGCATATATCACCTCAGGGCTTGGAGGTGGATTATTAATTGACAAGGTTTTTGGCTGGCACACTTTCATCTCAAGCAGAAGCCTGGGCCACACAAACACATGGGAAGACTGTCCCAAAGGGCATGTTGCCCACTCAGCTGAACCAAGAGGTTTCAACTTCAGCTGAATGACTTTAAATTTTTTTCATTTGCAGTGTGATTCCTGCCTTCTCCAAATCTGCTGTGGATTCTGGTACGGATAGAGATGACACAAGACATCTATCACTCATCTGATCTACCACTTAACTCAATTAAGATGATTGTCTTGCAACAAGATCCAAGCAAGACAAAAACTGAGGCAGAGAGCCATTGGAACACTTACTGATCCTGCAGTCAGGCCCAGCAAAGCCTGGAGCACACTCACAGCGGTACCAGTTCTCTCCATCCACACAAGTGCCACTGTTGTAACTGTAGAGAAAAAGCATTATCACAGACATTAAAAACTGCTACAGATGAAAGGAACCCAAAATTCTAAAACAACAAAAAAAAGCAAAGGATAAACACAGCAAACTTACCAAGGATGAGGACTGCAGTCGTTTGTGTCTGCAAAGCAAAGACAGACAGCATTAACCATGCAGACTTTGTCTAATACAGCTCTACTGGCAGTAAAGAACGATCAAACTTCCCCTAATGCCCAAGATATACTTAGCTCAACTTTTACAAAAATATGCTGAAATTTTCTACTAAATTGATTCCAGGCTTGTACCACAAAATTTGTTAACTACATTGTGGAACACATGTACACAGGAAGAGATCCTTGTAAAGAATCTAACGGGAGAAAAAAGTGGAAGCAGACAGAGCTGCTCGTAGAAAAAGAATGCAGGAGAAAACAAGACAACATCTGTCTCCACTTAGCTCATTTGCAACTTTCTCATGCCCAGGTCAAGGCTCTATCACATAAAGTCATTAAAAACAAAGATTCAGGTGATGCTAAAGCCCACATCAAACAAGCTTTCCCTTCTGGTTTCAATCTTGACTCCAAGGGTGACAGGATGAGCTCATGTTCTCATCATGCAACACTCTGGAAGAGTTCAAGCAGAGCTGACTTACTCTGGGTACACGTGGGTCCTTCCCAGCCCTCCTTGCAGACACAAGTGAAAGAGTCCCCGCTGACTACACAGGTACCACCGTTGTGACAGGGGTTTGGCAGGCAGCTGCTGTTCCTCGCTGTAACACAAACAACATTTGCCGCTCAGTTGTTAGAAAGCCCTCAAGTCTGAGCCAAGAGGAACAGCTGAGGTCAGAGCTGCAGCGCTGCATCTGCTTCCTGGCGATTAAGCAGGGTATTTACCTATGTTACAAGTGGCTCCTTCCCATCCTGCAGGACACATGCACTTGAAAGTGTCCCCCTCGTCATAGCACGTCCCCCCGTTGTTGCAGGTCGCCTCATCGCATTGGCTGTCACCTGTGGAAAACCCAAACTATCCTTAATACCGGTGCTCTCTTAAGGCAACAAGTTCAAGCAGTCTATCAGAGCATGCCTGTTATGTTTTGGAAATGCTGAACTTACGGGAGTGGCAAGTTTTTCCTTTCCACCCATTTTTACATTCACAGAAGAAGTCGTTGACCAAATCTCGGCAAGTTCCTCCATTGTGGCAAAGGTTTTTACTGCAGTCATTAATATCTGGATATGTTAAGGAGAGAAAACAGGCTCAGTGGTGTTGGCAGAATTGACAAACACAGTGCTTGAAAGGAGCATAACCCATCCCTAATTTTGGCCTGTGTTTCAATCGTGGATTAAATGCTTAAGTCGGTATTTTAAAGAGATGATGTCACAGAGATGAAGACTGTTTCACCACATTCCTCCAGTTTGTTTTCATTTTGTTTGTAATCTTGTTTCAGTAAACAAGCAATGAAAACGCCAATTACATAAACTACCCTGTTTATCAGGGGAAGGGAGCAGAGCACTCGCTCCTCTTCTGCTCCTGAGACTGACAAAACACAAGTGTGATCTGCAGACAGCCATTTCTAAAGTGGCATCTACTAATGCAAGGGGTTTCTTCCTGGAAGTTATCCTAAGGATAGAGCAGGAAACTGAACAGTGGGAGAGCCAGATTCTAATCCCAGTCCAACTTTGTAATTTGAGCTAAGTTCCAATACAAAAGCTTGGGACTTGGTGGAAGGACCTGGTCCTCCATGGCCTTTGAAGCAGAGTGTATTGACATTGGTCACTGTCATCTTAAAGACAGTACCAGCCATTCCTTCCCAATGTTTTCCCAAGAGATTTTTCTGTGTGCTGAAGGATGGATAACTTACTCGTTTCACAATATGTTCCTTCCCATCCATCGCTACAAATACATTTGTAGGAGTTGATGCCATCAATGCAAGTGCCACCATTTTTACAGGGGTTGCTCTCACAGTCATTGATATCTGCAACAGTTGGGAAGACAGAAAAGGATTAAAAAAAGGGGAAAAAAAATCAAATTACAAGTACAGCTACTAGGAGTCATCTTATTGCAGACTGTTTGGTGCTACTTCCATTTCTAATAATACCCTTTGGAAAGGAAGAGTTACAAGCAAGACGAAAAAAGGGTAAAAAACTGCACAAGGTGATGAACCTGTCGCTATTAAAAACAACAAAAAAAAAATTCAGGAGTCCTTAAGATCCACGTTAAACTCCACTATTAACTCCCTCAGAACTTGTATACGTAAGGTTTTTAAAAACATACAGTTCAAGGCTATAGGGTTCATTACTATGAACTTTCCCCAAGGCCTAGCAAATTCCACTCTGCCTCACCCAAGAGGGATATGAAAACCTTCAGCAGTTCCAAGGGTCACTGAGTCACAATGAAGAAACCTTAAAGGGGTCTGGGAGAGAAGCATGGAATCTTTTTCCAGTAAGAGTGGGGGACAGTAAAATACATCCTCTTTTTTGCTCTTACTCTCATGACAGTAGGTGCCAGTGAATCCTTTGTTGCATTCACAGGTGAATTTTCCACCTGCTTGGCTCTTGCATTTCCCGTGAGGACCACAGACATTGGAAGAGATGTAGCGAACCCCTTCGGGTGTGCTGTTGGAAGCCACTGCCACGGTGCAGCTGTCAATTACTGCAGAAAAGAAGAGACCAGCATGAGGATCGCCCATGCAACCTGATTCCTTAAGAGCAACGTTTTCACTTCCAGCTGTGGATGTTTAGAAGACACTTGTGCCATAGAATAATTTCAGTTGTAAAAGACCTTTAAGATCATCGAGTGAAACCACAAACATATGACTGCAAATACGGTTGCTGCTTTAAAATAACAGGACTCTGCCAACTGTGCATAAAATAACCACAGCATCTTATGTGATGATTGCTGGACCACATCCATGGCCTGGAATAAATGCATCAAGCTGTTTGCTACCTGTGCTTTCTGTCCACATTGACATAAAGCTGTCTTTCAATAGCTGATACTTACAAATATTACTCATCTTTTCATACAAAGAGAGGCCTAAGGCAGAGGGCAAAATTCAGCCTCTTTATATCAGAGCTGCTCAAGTGACTCCCTTGCTGGAGCTGCATTAGGGCTCCAGCGAGGGGAGAGGCAGGAACCATTGCCAGACATTCCCATTCACCCGCAAGGCAACACAAACCTTCACAAGGAGTCGTGCGGCAGTGATCCTTCAGGTGGGAGCAGTTCTTCCCTTCGTAATCCTCAGGGCAGTTACAGAAATAGTCCATGGCAAGATTGAAGCACTGGGCACCGTTCTGGCATGGATTTGGCTCACAATAATCTATGTCCAGCTGTAAGTAGTGCACAGAGAGGGAAGGGAAATAGGAAGGGGGAGGAAAGGGAGTGAGGGAAAGCTGAGTGAAAGAGGTTTATCATGGCTTTCCCTCACCATGACAGGCTGACATTGTGGAATCTGACCTTTTTATCTGCTGCCTCAAAGAATCATTCATAGCACACAGAGTTTAGTCCGACTCGCCACTATTTCAGCAGACAACTCTCGATATTAAACTGCCAGAGTTAATAGTCAGAGCTCCACAAAGCCTGACATGCAAACCCTGCAGTCTGTCTTAACAAAGAGAATCCTCTGCAGCCTGTCAGGCATTTGTTGGTTTCTTTCCCCCCCAATATATATTAATCAAGCACTTTCTTGGCAGACTGACAGCGATATCAAGTACAACTTTATACTATGCTTCACTGGATGCAAGGCATTCCGCGCTCAGATCCGGAGGGTCGGAACAAACGGCACTGGCTGAGGGCCTGCCTTTCACCCAGCCTTCTTACCTGACAGAGGTTT
Organism: Oreocharis arfaki; assembly: GCA_013398015.1. Lineage (NCBI taxonomy): Eukaryota > Metazoa > Chordata > Aves > Passeriformes > Paramythiidae > Oreocharis > Oreocharis arfaki. The sequence goes on from VZRR01005734.1 coordinate 11,840, forward strand.
CCTGAGAAACCAGCGGGACACAGACATTGGAATCCATTGATTTCATCCTGGCAATGACCCCCATTCATGCAAGGGTTACTTGCACATTCATTGATGTCTTTCTCACAGTGATCTCCTGCATAGCCAGGTGAACAGATACACCGATAACCATTAACCAAGTCCTGGGAAAGAACAAGACAAAGTTTGGAGTTAAGGTTTTTCCTCCCTCTTGATATATTTTTATTAAGATAAAAAAAATTTAAAAATTAAAAAAAAAAAATCATATTACTGTGTCCAAACAAGGCAAAAATATTTAGAGGGGAAAACACCACACACACAGAGACCCAGTCCCAGCTTACATTCTTAATTTCCAGGCAGGTTGAAGGGAAGTGCCTATATTTCCAGTAAGTAGTTTGCACAATCACCAGCCCATTCACTGGTGACACTGGCAGTAGAAATGAGTCATTTATTGAAGTTATATTTTTTTGCCTTTACTGTTCTACAGACATATCTCGACATGCTGTAGCATGACATAGGCCCTCCCCCCAACTTAAAGAAATGACAATTTATATCAGCTAATTGCTATTTTCCAAACTATTTGTGCTTAGACTCAAATGTTTTAGTTACTGCTGCAAGTCTGGGGGAAACCAAAGTAAAACAAGAATGGCTTACCCGACAGGATCCTCCATTCTGACATTGTCCACGACAGTCGTTAATATCTGCAATAAAATTAGCACGGTTAGAAGGCAAAAATATATTTACACTAGATAGAGAGTTCAGGTCTCTCTAAAACTGCAGCTAGATAAACCTTTTGTCAGGTTTCCTGCATGCCTTCCTTGAGATAAGGTTATTATAATGGGTGGGAAACCTTTCACGATTCTTCTAGGAGAGGCAGTAAAACTTCACATCATTGTTTTAGTCCCTTTATCAGAATATAGCTATGGTACAGGCTAATGACTTTGATAAAATTGTATATTTTCATTCCATACCAACTACTCCCTTTCTAAAAACATCAACTGCTGGGGCTCTGCCCAGTGTTTATATCTGAGCTTAGAACTCAGTGGCACACGCACATATGCCCATAGAACTGGCCTTTAATAAACCCAAGGGTATGGACACTTACTTATATCACAGTTGTGGCCAGACCAGCCAGTAATGCAGTCACAGTAGTAGCTGCCGATCAGGTTCCTGCAGGAGTTGGCATTCACACAGGGCTTGCCCTCACATTCATTCGCATCTGGAAAAACAAGGGGAACAGTCAGGGGGGAAGGGAGAAGCCCACGCCCCCAGCAGTTCCTCCAGACCTAAGAGGAACTTGCAGTGGACAGCAGGGATTAGCGTGACTCGAATGAACAAAAGTCAATCATACATCAGCCTCTCAAGCTCCTTCAGTTTCTCTGCAATTAGAACATACAGGCTACGCTAATTATTTCACAATTACCCAGCCACTCATTAAGAGCAACTTGCCCCCACACACGCATCTCAGCTGAGCGTTCTGAAGGAGGAATGCTGCAGCCTGGTCACTGGGATGAGTGTGTTGTGTAAAGAATGCAGCCAGCTCATTCTCCGTGAGATCATCCACATTTTGGAACCCAGCTGTGAACTCCTGGGTCTGGAGGAGTTGACATGGTTGAAGAGATACAGCAACTTTCTCACACGGTGAAGTGAGAAACACATGTGGGGGCGGGACTGGGAGGCACAACACGCACCCTCCCCACTTCAGGGCAGTTCTGGTTTGAAGGATGTCTCTGGTTAACTATTTCCTCCAAGTGCCATCACGCAGAAGCAAGGTGATGGAAACCACACTACTCTTGGACACTGTCCTAGACCCCAGTCCCGCAAACAGACACCAAATGCCTTCAATGTGCCAAAATACATCCACAGGCTTCAGAAACATGACCATGACTAATGCAGGACCGTGATCCCTTTTGCATTTATCTTTCCCAGCTCTGGAACAACACTGGATTAAGAGAAAGCAGTTCTTACCTAGCTGGCACGTTTTGCCAGTCCACTGAGGTGGGCAAATACACTTAAATCCATCAACTAGATCTTGGCAAGTTCCTCCATGACCACAGGGATTTGGAGAACAATCATCAATATCTGTAATGCAGAGTAATGAGAGGCTTAGCTCCACTCCCAGACTGGCAATGGCAGTACCTGACAAGACTGATAATGGGTTGTTGCTACTCAGGGTTTTCCCTGAAGGACAGAAAGGCAACCGGACTTCTACTTGGAATTTCTAGGTCATCTTTGATTTCAGCAAAAGCCTCCTTTACAAATTAGAGTAGTGTGAAAAAGGGGTTCAAAGCATGGGGGAAAATTTTACCCATGGCCTTTTTGCAAGTGCAAGTCATATTTTGATCCAGCAAGTCCTTCTAAAAAGCATTTTAAGTAACATGCCAGAATGCTACAAATTTCAGCATTCTGCTTATTTCAAGATGATTTTGGCTATTCTTTCCCCTGGTAGTTGACAAAAACCTTGGTACAAGCAAAGAGTACACAGGGGTATAAATATCTGCCAGGAACCAATGCTCAGGCTGGGAAAGGTTAAGCAGTCTGCCCTGTAAATTTATGAGGGATTAGAAAGCCTGATCAAAACCAGCAAACTGGCACATTTTTAATAAACACTGAAAAGGACTCACTGTCAGTGCAAGTTGGTCCAGCCCAGCCAGGAGCACACACACATTCAAATCCCATGGATGTCTCGAGGCAGCTTCCCCCGTTGTGACAAGGGTCAGACAGGCAGGCGTGCTCCGCTGCACAGGGACAGAAGGACATCATGGCAGAGGCCACAGCAATGCCACCAGAGCCACCCCTGCTCCCTCCACATGCTTCTGCTCTGGACACACCACCATTACTCCTGCTGCACTGTGCTCCTGCAAGAACCAGGAATTTCCTGGCTCGCAAGAAGTCTACCTCCATGCTAACCTCATCAGCACACCAACTGGCACCTGCTGGAGCCACAGCCAGACAGGGTGGCTCGGACTGACCTCCCCAGTGAGCAGAAGGCTGATGTTCAGAGACACTAAACATTCATGATGAAGCATGAACAGGAAAGGCTGGGTCTTTGTACCCAGTCCTGACTGGGTACACTAGAAATTGAGTTTTCTTCAATCTCATAAAGTGCATCCAAAACCAGCCACCAAAAGCTGGCAAGAATTAACTGTCAGGTGGCAGCTCAGCAGCCGCATCCAACACTTACCAATTTCACAGTTCTGTCCTGAGTAGCCCTCAGGGCAGGAACATTGGTATTTGTCAGGGCCAGTGTTGCTGCAGGTACCACCGTTCAAACAGGGCGGGTGGGTTCCACAGTAGTTCAGATCTGCGAGAGGGGAGGAGCGTTAAAGCCATAGCTGGAAAGCAACAGGAACATCACCACGTGCTTTGTTCGCTATCCCAGAGCCTTTAGAAAATGCATCCCCACACAGGAGTAGGACAGGACAGGGACAAGCTAAGGACAGATGCTGACCGTGCTAGAACAGCAGTGGGGACAAGGCCAAGCAGCTGAGGGCCAGCACACTCCCAGCACGTTTCAGGAGCTCGCTCAGCCCCGCGTGCACTCGCTCGGTGCAAAGTCTGCCAGCGCTGACATCCAAGTGTTACACGGCCCTCTGGGATTAGCATACCTTTGTCACAGAGCTGACCACCCCAGTTGGTTTCACAGAGGCACTGCCATGGTTCAATGCAAGTGCCATGGACACATCCCGGGTGCGGAATGCACTTATCGCAGTACTGGCCTTGCCATCCATACTGACACCTTCAGTTGAAGAGTGAGAAAAAGGGAAAAAAAAAAAATCAGAACAGGGAAACAACCCCAAACCCATCATAATTGCTGTGTGTAGTTATGAGTGTGCAACTCCAAAGCTTGAAGAAAGGCTGGGGAAGTGGGGGAGAAGGGCAGGACAAGGGGAGGGGAGAGGCTATTCAAGGATTGTTTGATGGCTTCTTGTAAACAAACATTTTGGTAGTTTTGCCAAGGTCTCTGTAGCCGGCCTCCTGACAAAAGAATAACTGTTCTGAGAAAACCAGCATGAGGCCATTCAGCACAATAATACTCTTTTGGAGCCTCATATAAATGTGGCAGAGAGGGTGGGTGTGCACTACAAATCAATCTCTGGACTTTGACAGGGTGCTTTATAAATTGAGGGGGGAAGAAAAAGTCAATGGAAACAATAGTTATCCAGAGATCCTCATGAATACAAGGTTCCAGGCGTTTCAGCCATGCTGGGTTTGCAGGAAGACAAAATAAAATCATAACCACCAACTCTGGGCCCTCGGCAAGGCAGTAGCAAAACACGAGGAGCTCACTGCTCTATCAGAAGCCAAGCTTATTCTGGATAGACACACACACAGGCAGTATGGACTGGGCCACAGGCAGGGATGGAAGAAAGCAGCACATCAGGATTTTACACATGTTCAAAGATCAGCTGTCAGTCTGTTTCTGAGCCTGATTTATGTTAATAACCTCTTTTCAGGGAATAACTAAATCATATCCAATTCTGAGAAACACTGATGTCTGAAGAATGTACCACTATTTGAATTCTCTATGGTTGCTATCAATGAGCTACCTGACTTCTCTACTTAAAGGGAAAATGTTCTTTTAAACTAAAGCCCCCTTAAGGGAAAGCTTATTTTGGCTTTCATTAAGTTCTCACTAGCAAGACAGACCAAGGATCCTTCAAATTAAAGTGGATCTATAGATAGAGACAAGCAAAACAAGTTGGAAATTAAAAGCAAGGCTTTGTAGAGGTACTGTATTTCATTAACAGGTCCTGAGAGTAATTGATCAGCAGCAATTATGCACTAAGCTGTCACTAAATTATGAAAACAAACCTCAGCTCTACAGAAGTCAGCTAAGCTTTCTATTTGTAAAACCCCCCACCATTCTTTTGCTGGCAATTTCTTCTCATGGGAAAAAGCCAGAAGGATCTATCCAATGGATAATCACACACAGCCAGTGGCAAGTCCAACTTCCCTTCTAAAAATCTCAGGTGACAAACTGCATCCTAATTAACTCTTTTTCTTTAATAGCTATTACAATTGCAGCATTTTCAAAGTCAATGGGAAATTCTTATTAGTTTTTGTGTTAAGAAAAGCCAATCAGTGCAAACAACATGAAAAAAACCCAGATAAGGCAAAACAACCTCCCGCAAGTAGCTCTTGGAAAATCCTTCTGTATAGGGCATATAATGAGAATGTATAAAGATCAAAATTTAGGACCATACCCTTTTAATTTGTATTGCATTCAAAGCAACTTGCCTATGAGCTTGCACACAAGCCAAACTAAAGGACCTCACCTGCAAAAGCAGGTATCCAAATTGAGAATTTTACTCCTTTCTGTCAAATCAAAGTGGTGGTGGGTTTTGTTTTCTTTAGAACAAGTGTAAAGAAAGCAAAATAATTTTTAAAAACCCCACACCATACAGAAAAAAAAATTCATCAGCTTTAGAGGCAAAGGTACTACTTCAAACATCAGCTTCAAAACATAACAAACAAAATTGGATAAGGCTATGGGCATTTAGGAAAAAAAAGTGAGATATCAATTCCAGAAAAAGATTCACAGCAATAACTCATGTTTAATAATACTTATGCAGCAGTTTCTCATGAGAAATTTAAAGTTAACTTTCCTTGTATAGTGATTCATGAGTAAAAATGGTTTCGCTGGCTGGCCGGCATTGAAGAAAGTGACTGGCAGCGAAAGGGAAAAGGATATTTTAAGAACGTTTGCAAGTTGTCTGTTGTACCAGAACGCAGAGCAGTTTCTGCTCGGATGTTATTTTTAAACCCTGTTGCATTTGTAGCATACAGGCTATATGACTCATCAAAACTTAAAAGAAAATAAAATCTTGTTTCTGTGTTCACTTTAAAGATAGTGGTCTAACTTGGCAAGCAGAAGTTATCTGAAAGCACCAGAAGGACAGCATTGTTTCAAGACTATGCAAATCAAGTGTGGGAAAGTTGCACCTTAAGTAAATAAGAGCACTAGTGCATGTCTGGGCAGTGAGTGGGAGGCAAGAGACTTAGAAAGAGAAAGGGAAGAAAAAAAAAACTGGAAACAAAGCCTGTTGTTCTGACTAGGAGACAGCAACCCCTACAAGGCATGTTTATTCTGATGACAGAAGCACAAATCACTGGTAGCCCTGACTGATATGCTCCTCTCAGCATCTGGCCCCCTGATCATTCTTAATGCTTGTTAGGCTTTTTTTTAATTAAACAAAGATTTAGATTTGGTGTTCTGGGGGTTAACCAGCTTGTATCCCTGCTGCTAAACATTAAAATCACAGGACAACAGTCCATCCTGCAGCTGGACTTTCACTTTGCCACGGTGCTGTGAGGATGAGAGGTTACTGACCCCCTCATTTTCAGAAGGTTCTTTGGTAATTTTTTTTTGTTTTGAAGCATGAATTACAGAAGTAGAGAAAATGAATGAGCCACTATGGCTATTTAGGCTGAATTCTTATAGAACAGTCTGTCAGACACTCCAGATTTAGTTCTTGTTGGAACTTCAGCTCATCAAGCAGTCCATTTCATGCAAAGGTTTCCAGCAACAGAAAATCCACCAACACGCTCATCAGGCAGAAAAACTACTTTCTCTTCCTTCAGACTTCTGAGTCTTATTCAGGAATACCCAAACTTCACTTTTAACCCTTCCTACACAGGATCAATATCAACATTTTGTAGCCTCAGAAGCTCTCAGTTGCAAACAGAAATGATAAAGGATTATCTGCAGCAACTTGGATCCTGTCTGTTGATAAAGACTATCCACATTTAATATCCACTACCACTCTAAGGGTAAGGGATGAAACTTCCCTGTGCTGTAAATATACACTGCATATTTTAAGGCATTCCAAATATTTAATTGTTGGGTTATGGATAAAAATCTGCTTTCCATTGTCCCCTTGCCAGGACAGAAGGGACTTCAAAGCACAGCAACAAAATTCGGCATTCATTAGAGGCCACTGACAAGATTTCATCCCAGCCATTAACCTCTCAGCACTCGGAGCCAGGCTCACAATGGGAAAGGAACCCAGAGATTTAACTAATCCCATTCTAAAGAATGCTTGACTTTTGCCTACTGATGGAAGAAACCAGGGGGTGGGAGGGAAGAAAGGGGAAACAGTGAAAGGGAGAAGAAGAGAGAAAAGCCACACTGTACTTCAAGCTTGGAATTGAAAAAGCCTATTAATCAGACTGTTGGAAAAAACATACCCACCAAACATTTGCACTATTTATGCAGAAACAATTAGTTAGTGCTCATTAGGCAGCATTCACACGATTTATCCCATACTCCCCTCTCCCTCAGTGCCACCATTTCACAAACCAAAAGCTTCTTAAAATTATCAGTGCATTAAAAGCCCGCTCCCCCCTTATTCTGGGCAAGTCAGCATGAAAAATGTGTCTTGGTCAAAACCACAACTTCCAAAAGGCCCTCCCTCCCCACTCCTATTGTGTTTAGCATCCCTTGTTTAATTAGCTGGGGAGGGGTGGGGGGAAAGCGAGGAGGGATAGGAAGCATTTACCTGCACTCTCCTGGAATTGTGCAAGAACCATGCTTGGGGCTACATCCCTGACGACAAATAGCTGTTAAAACAACAAAAAAGAAGAGTATCAGCACACTGCCCGCTTCCGGCATCTTCACACTCATGGGAATGTTTTAATCTCTAACCAGCATTGTAATCCTGCTAAGTCCTAGGTTTTAACAAGTGTCTCTTACCAAGTCTACCAGAAGGAAAAGCAAGGTAGGTGACTCCCTGTGATAGGAAATCTATCAGCTTTTCCTTTCTATAGGAAATCTATTCCTCTGGCTTTGCAGACGAATCGTCCCTAGTGCTGTTCAAAGAGCTGTTTTTATGTGGGAGAAACCATCTTGCCTTGCAGTCTACAGATCTCCTTTCTCTGTCTTTTGCAGGTGATCTGGACCACTCTCCCTGGCTCTACACCTAATTCCAAGCAACTCATAACTACTCTGGATTTAGTTTTGGCTGTATCTCTGAACAGACAGGATATCAAGATGAGCAACAATTTAAATTGCAGGTAAACTCAGTCATTAAGACAGGCTGATAATCTGTTCCTAAGTCCTGCTTTCTCCTTCCCCAATTACCTAGGTAGTAGCCATTCCCTAATAAACATGTTGAACATGATCTCAGGTGGAACAAACAAGCCTGGGACTTTTCAAACACCAAAGCTTTACACTTGCCAGGTCAGCTTTAAAACAAGTCTCTCCTTCCTGCTTGTCTTGAAGTTCTGCACCAAAGGGGAAATCCTTTTTGAAGTCAGCAGCAGAACTTCCATTGAAGTCAGTGGGCTGGGTTTTCTTCCCAAGGGCAAAGATGCGGATAATCAGAGCAAGAACACATCTGCTAAGTGCCCAGCACTCGGCATACCTCCCCAAGACTTTAACACAAGGCAGAAACTACTCTTCTCCTGCCCCCAGTTCTCTGTGTAAAGAGCTGGTCACTGTCCCACCAGTCCTTAGCCCCCTGTCTACACCGTCTGACCACTGGATACAATGCCTTCAAATCCCTCTCAATCCCACTGCTCCCTTGCAGGTTGAGCATCTGTCACAAACCTTTGTTGCACTCTGGTCCCATCCAGCCTTCCAAGCAGGTCTTGTTGCCGTTCTGGTCACAAGTGTGGTGAGTGAAGAAGTCATCTCTCGGCCGACAGAACTTGTTGCAGCCAAAGCCGTAGTAATGCTCTGCACACGTCACACGGATTTGGTACTCAAAGTGGGCACCCCCCGCGCTGTGTTTCAGAGTCTGCCACTGGCGGCTGGGATTGATCATGCCTGAGTGGGAAGCCTTCTCAATAATGCGATCAGGGTCTGCAAGGCACAAGAGATGTCAGAGTTAAAACTTCGTTTAGTTCTTGTCATTAACTCCCACATCGCAGCTCTCCAGCTTCACAGGTGAGACTCTCTGAGGCAGCCAGCTGGTTTTATTAATTTCTGCTTTAGACAGTCAGATAAGGCTGCCCTGAAGCTACAAACCATTAAGTGAAACACACATGCAGCATTATCAAACAGAACAAAGCTTGAAATCAAAAGGGGCTGTTCAGTTACTGCCAATCACTTATCCCTTTTTGCAGTGTAAGGGCATCCACTAAGAATTCATACAGTTCATGACTAAAGAAAATTCAGCTGCTTTTACTTCCAGCTCCAACAGACTGGTACAAGATGTGTTTTCCCCCGCTTCTCCATTAATGGCACTAGTTTTGTTTTCAACTGGAGCATTTACAAAAACAACATACTACAATAGCCTAATAAAGCCATGTCTACAAACTGAACATGGGCACTGCAAAAGGTTTGCAGCCTTTTCCTTATGTGCAAACACTACATTGAAAACTATCAACTCTAGCATTCAGATGACATCAGCAATCTCACCAGATTTTGGCTGAGAAATACCATGGAAGTTGTGTCTTCAGATGGCAGTTGAGAGTACAAAGTCAAGACTACCAGAGCTCTAAGTAGAAGACTCAAACTACTGCATATATATGTGCTATAGATCCCCTTCCTCTCTACAGAGCATTTCTAAGTTTAGGTTTGCACTTGACATTTAGTTCTAGCAAAAGTCTTCTGGCTTTCAGAGCCATACACCTGTCTAAATTACAGCTTGAAATAATAATATTTCACATTTGCTCGGAACGTTGTATATATCTGTGGTATTTCACTTTGTAGTCCAGGTCTTGTGACTTAGATGATCTGACACTGCTTTACGACCTGCTGCTACCCAGCACTTGACTGCTGAGTGAAAGTTTATCATAAAACAGCCAAAATATCCTCGCAGACAGAGTTCAAAACCAACAGTGAGTACATGGGAGCATAATCCAGCAGCAAGAGAATTTTAGGTAGGAAGGCAGTTTGCCAATGATGTGTTAGCAGCGTGTGAAGTACTGGCACCTCTGAGTGTTAAGAATTAAAATGTACTGATGTGCTGCTTGTTCTTCCAACAACTACAAAAGAACCTTTTGGGACTTTACATAAGGCAAAGTTGAAGACTAATGAAGTTGCTACTAAAGCCGTAAGATGACACATGGGCAGTTTTAAAAAGCATCTAAAATGCTTTTAAATGTATTGCTAAAGACCTTTGATTTGCAGCTTTCAAAAAAGAATTTCCCAACAGGCTTCTCAAGCCTCAGATACCCATTATGCATCCACCACTAGGTCCTGCCTGCTTGGCTGCACTTTGGAATGAAATCAAAGCTCTTGCTGCACAACCACACAAGAGTGTCAATACTCAGACATTGTGAGCATTTGCCCATTTTTGGGGGTATTTGTGACTTGAGACTACAGCATTCATTACATGTTTACAGTGTGAAATTAAAGGCATCAAATTCTCATTCACCTGGTATTTCTGGTTCTATAATATTTTCCATTTCAATCAGTTTTTATTATTCATTGGCACTAAGCCCCCAACCCCACAACTATGTGTCAGACTTTCAAATGCATGCAGGCCTTTATTAATTTAAACCCCATTCACAGGTAATGTGGATGCCTAAGGACCTTTCCATACTGGTACATCCAGAGCAATATCATGTTCTGTGCTGTGCAGGTGTAAGGCTCTTAGATCTCATCAGCAAGGTTATTGACTAATTCTAAGAGGTACTTAAGCAGATGCATATCTGCTCGTCTTGAATGGGGCTAGTCTGGCAATTATAGTTCCACTCATGCGTGCTGGAGATGGCTCTGCTGCACTTGCCAAGATTACACTCCATCCACAGCACAGCTGGAAAGCAAAGGCACTTCCCCAAACACCGAGTGTGCATAAAGACATCCTGCTCCTTGTGAGTAAAACAACTTTATCCTCTCTCGTAAGTGGCAGAAGAAAAGGCGAACGATACTCGATTTAGTTTTGCAAACCAGGCCCCCACCTCCACCCCCACACTCATTCTTGCTTTTCCAGCCTTTTCCTGTTCCCCATTGGGAACATACCACTGACAGCTATTTCAGTGCTTGGCACCAGAAAGGGAGTTGCCTTGGAAAAGTGATCTTTCCTTTTGCCTCTGCTCTGTCATTCTTCTCCTATCTGCCAGCTCATTAGGAAGCTTGTCCTTGCTGTTTGTCTATGACCTCTCACTCCAGCCATCAGCTCTTTGGAGACCTTAACCACGGGCTGAACTCAAATAGAAACACCCTTTTAAGTCCACTGGACTTCATTTTTTTGCAGGGGCTCAGATGAAACCCAGCTGCAGTCTCACTCCGGATCATGGATAAAATGTCTCCCATTGGATACACATTTTAAAGCTACCCCCATCCACCTAAATTCAAGAATGGTCTCACAGGTTTGAGCTCCCTTTCCATTAGCCATCACCCAGAGTTTTCACAATGAAGCGCTGGCATGTTCCTTCTTGTACAGAACTCCTCCACCCTTGCCTATTCCCACCTGTCAGTGTGCACTTACACAAGGGTGCTGACCCAGACTCCAGGGGAGGCATTGCAACAACCACGGTTTCAGTTTTATAGGAAGCAATCCTAACACAGCAGAATGGTTAAGTAAATATAAAGCAGCAGTCAGCCAGGCTTGAGACAAAGGGATCTTCTGAACTCCCCTGCCTTCATCTGACTCAGAACCTCATGCTTTGATAGAAAGGTTAGAGGAAGCATTAACCCATTAGAAATCGATGAAGTGGAAGAGAGAGGCTTTCTGTACATCTCGAGCTTCCGCTCGCACTTCACTGTCAGAGACTCTGTTGGTTTTATTCACTTCTTGTGGCTACACTTCAAAGCTATAAATCTCTCTTTTTATTCAGTGGGCAACTGTATCAAAGGTTTTAGACACAAGGAAATGAGCTATTTTGAGTGCCCACCTTTGCCTTTCAGTGCTCCAATGTCTGGAAATTATAACTGTGCAGCATCAGGAAGCAAAAACAACAACAGAAAAAGCCCAGACTTCTCTGAGCAGTTTGGGTGGCCAAGGACAGCACGGTTATTTTTGAAAGTCTTTGTTTCAGACAACTTCCAGCTACGGCTTGGTTTACATTGTGCTGAAGTCTCTTATGCCCGCCTGGAATTCACATGCAACTGATACCAGTAATTTACAATAGCTCTTTGACATAGTTTGAGATGCAATGTCAGCCCATTAGCTTTATGTATGAAGCAACAGTAGCAAGATGGCAACCAGACAAGAACCAGAGTAAGAAAACCATTTGAGTTGAATCTTGGCTCCAACAAAGCACGATTCTCATCAACTTCAACTGGGCCAGAATTTAACTGCAAGCCACTCTTGGAAGTGAGACAAGAGAGAGTATGTGGTAAAGGGAACGTAGGAGGAGTGGAATGTAGAGGGGGGAAGGAAGCATCCACTCCAGGATCTTCTAACAACTGCATTGATCAGAGGATGGTTTCAAAGCTATTGAAAAGTCACACAAGGCCTACTAAACCCACTTTTATTGTTGAGAGCTCTCACGGAGTCCTCACAATTCAGTGGCAATTAGGGCAAAAGAAAATCCTGGACATCAAAAACCCCCACTCTTCACATTATATGATGACAATTGTTTAGTTCTAATTGTTTTCTTAACTAGTTCTTCAAGCCTTCCTCTTCAGCTCTGGGAAAGCTGACTAAGTCAAGCATTGCAGCACACAAAGGAAAAGTTTTGTGCAGTGCAGCAACAGAAGTGACCTACAGATGGATAAGTGACAGCAAAGCTGGAGCAGGAATGCAGATCAGGAACATATGCAAGAACATGTCTGCACTTGGTCAAATGCACTGCTGAGAAATGAGGCAATTTTGTCTGAAGACAATTGTACTTCCAGAACATGAAAGCAAAGAAAGGGTTCATTGTGTAGCTTTGGAAATGCAGTTGTTTCATGAAAAAAGATGAGCTCTAATAATAGTAAAAGTGGTAGAGACCCAGTCTGAAAAAACTCTCAGATCCTACTATAAACAAGACTTTCATTTTGAATTCAGGCATCTTTCATTTTTAATTCAACACTGCTGCTGCAGCATCTATTTTCTTCTCCTCCACAGAACACTTTCTATCCGAGAAATCCCCCTGCCACCGCTCCATGACTGTGCTGGGATAGGGCCTGAAATCACAGGTACTGCAACAGTGCCGAATGAGGCTGGTTGTGGCTATCTCTGACAGGCCACATGATTCATCTCAAGGGACAATTGCTTTCCTGGAACGAAGAATGAATAGGACATCCCATGTATATTTAAAAAAAAACATAAGGAGCAGATCTGTGCAGAGAAGCTCCCAAGCCGTGCACTCTTCACCAATTAACACATGCAAGCACAGCACTGTACACACGTCTACAAGGCCTTTCTCTCATGAGGTGTGAAGCCCATTTCATTCCTGCATGGCTGCCACCTTGGCATTCCAAAGCAGACTGCAAGAAGCTGCTATAAGATTTCTGTAAGATGGACCACAGTGCTGCTGCTTCCTAGCTGAAGGAAAAGGCCTGTTGTGTCAACAAAAGCTTTACGAGTTCAGATTCACACTCTCTCCTGTGGCTTTTACCACACACACTGTTAAAGCCCTAGGCTGAAATAGAGCTAATTTTGCCCACCTCCTTCAGTAACAGTAGGCAAAAAGCAGAACAGCTCATGTGCCAAGAGACCCTGTACAGCTTCCTCTAGCCACAGGAAAAGCTTAGCAGAACGTTTCTAAAACCAACCAAAGACATTCCAGGAGAAAGATCCCCACCCTTGATTTCCAGCCAGCTCTACCAGGTGGTGTCTGGTAAATATTTTTTCAGCCCCTGCATATAAACCCCCAGACATCCAACCCCCAAGAGCTTGTAGTCACTCCTATTTCTCATCTACAGCCATTAGACAGATATTGGTATCAAGTCTTATGCAGATTTTAAAGGTTTCTTTCTTTTTTTAAAGCAGTACATTCAGTTTTGAGAAGTACTTGTTCTATAGAGAGGTATCAGGTGAACAAGACTTAGGCTTCTGAATATTACTCCTCATTAAAAAGAACAAAACAAGACCAAAAAAACAAAGAAACCTGAAGAAATCCCTTGGTTTTTACTCTCCCAAAGGAGAAAGAAGGAATTAACAGCATCTATTTTTAGGCATGAAACTGTTGGTGCCTAGGTGAGCGAGCTACTCATCCTCTGCAGGCAATGTGAGAGACAGGCTGCTGCAGAGCCTGAAGGAATTGCTCCAAGTTGTTCGGGGGAGAGCTTTTCTCTCTCCTGGTGCTCTAACTAACAGCAAGCTGGTGAGGCTGCCAGAGGCCTTTCAATGCCCGGGACACAGAGGTGTCAGAACTAAATAAGCCAGCAGAAGGAATACTTACTCGTGGAGTTATCATTGTAATCCCACGCCTCAACAAGCAACGTGTAGGATCTCTGCAAAAGAGAAACAGGAGTTAGTTTCAAAGCCACACACGACTAAGGAAAAAAACCCCAAAACTGACAGCAGCTTTAATTAGAAAGAAAAATTCTGGTCTCTGCCCCAAAGCAGAATACTTGAAAACAGAAATAGGTAAAAGATTATGCTTGAGACAAACATGATCTTCTTGAAACCCCGTAAGCTACCTTATCCAGTCTGACTTAGGAGACCTTTCACCTTGGATAGCTCATCTTTGTCATCATTAAAGCATCTTATGTACTTAACCAGGAAGTGCAGCCTTTGACACTGCACTGCAGCCGAAATAAAGCGTGTGTGGAACAACTGCACATGGAAGACACAAAGCACCATGATAACACAGCAGCATCAAAAAACCCCAAACCAAACCCCCACTCTCAAAAACTGCTTCAAAAGAATTTTAGCTACAGAAGAATAGTCTTGATGTCCCTTCCCCCAGCCATCCTGAAAGCAAGAAGTGTTGCTAAGATCACTGTGCCCTGCCTTGACAGCGCAATCTCCAGGGACTTTGCTTTTCAGCACCCCCTTTGAAAGCTTTGTCTGCATGAGGGCCATCGCAGCTCCCACAAGTATCAGGTAACGGAGGGAAGAACTGATGGATATGGGAAGGGGGTGGGGTGAGAGAGAAGCATTGTAAAACAAAGGCTAAGATCAGCGTTTCTGGAAGAGCAGGGAAAGCAAAGCCGCACTATCCACCCTATGTCACTTTTACAGATGCTCGAAGCTGCCAATGAGCTCTGTAGCACTCCAGCAATAATAATCATAAGCATAAACTGACTGAAGTGACTCCATGGGTTGGAAAGATGCCAGCTATTACATCTAAGCCACCTTTATCTTCAATCCTAACTTGAGAACAAGACCCATTAAAACATCTTCTCCTCCTCCAGCTCTATCCCGAGATAATATTATCCAGGCTGTATCTTGCAAAATTGCCATTTAGCCAGCCATATCCAAACTTACACAATGATTAAAAAACAAAACAAAACACCTCCTCTCCAGAAGGGAAAAAAAAAAAAAAGCTGAGGAAAAATAAGCAAAAAAATGCTACTTGCAAAGTAAAATAATATAATAATAACTACAGATAAGGCAATAAATGTAACATCTTTCTGGAGGGGAGCACAACAATAGTACAGATAAAAACTCTGTGAAGAGTTTTGATGCTTTGCCATAGCAGCTGTGCACTGAAGGTTTATTTCTCCTTAATTGTGTCCATGCTCAGTCACAGGCCGCTCATTTGTGGTCGGCAGTGCTTCACACCCTCTCTGTAACAGAGACCAAAACGCAGCTCCGAGAGTGAGCTGCTACAAGGTGCAAGGGGGTAAGGCAGAGCTCAGATTCCTGAGGAGGAGAGGAAACAAAAAAGAAAGAAAGGAAAAAAAAAAAGGGGAACAAGAGTTGGAGCAGACTTCTTTCTCACGACTGGACACAGCATGAGCCTCTGAATGAAAACCCAGTTTGTGATGGACACCGGCTTGCTGTATAGCCTAAATATGTTTCATATTCAAAGCAGACCAGGATTCCATTCCGTTCACCGATAACTGTGGGAAAATGCTTCCAAAAGTAAGCAAAGCTGGGCAAGCCAAGACATGCACCCAAACTTCTATGCAGAGGCTCCATTGGCCCAAACCATTTTTGGTTAATATTTCATAAAAAGTTGTATGTTACTTGTTCCTATTCTAGACCAAGTCTGACAACTTGAAAGAAACTCTGAAAGTAAAATAAACCAAAGCGCAACTCGATCATCTAACACTACTTAAAACAGATTTAAGAAGTCTTTGCACAAGTCAATGGTAAAAAAAAAAGAAAGAACCAAAACAAACAAACAAAACCAGAATAGAACTCCTGAGCCATATTACAGATGCAGATTGCACTATCTTGGGTGCCTCCTCACTGGTTTAATTACCAACATTAAGCAGCACAAGCTCAACATGTTACTGCAAGCTTGAAAAAAAATATTATGATATAGAGAATGAATTATGGCAACTAGCACTACTTCCAATAAAGTTAAGGATGTTTTCCTTTCGGCCTTGCATAATTGTTTTGGAAGATATTTTGTCTAAACTCATAGCAACAGTTCCATGCTGGTTCTCAGGACTGTTTACCAACACACCTAGCCCTTAAGGAAAGGAAAGGCTGAATCCTAGCTGTGAGTGCTACTGTTGCTAGATACTTGTGTGACCACTTTCCACTACCACACAGGAGTTTGCTGAAAAGAGAGGAGATGCTTCTGCTTAACTGGATGGAAACAAAATGCAGGGAGAACAGACCTACCCTGGCAATTCCCTTGTTTCTAAGTGCCCCTCCTCATCTCGTCAGAATATTTTAAATTAAGAATCCCTGTCCTGAAAAGGCATGATACAAAGAATGGCATTTGATCGCTTGGCTCTGTCCCTCTTGGCATGAGGAAAAAAACCTAAAAAACCCCAAGACTTTGTGTTCAGGATGGGACACTTTTAAACAAAAGCCACACAGACACCCAGAGCCTCACACCAGTAGCAAACCCCCCCTCAACGATCTATCACATACCTCTAGCTAATTCCCTCAGCCCCTCCAAAAAAGCAGTCCTGTGCAAAGCTGCAGTGTTGAGATTTTTTAGAAGTGCATATCATCCCCACTCTATAGATCAAGGATTGAGATATCTCAGGAATGACTGCTTACAGTGTGGAGGTTTAAGTTTTCCCATGCCCATAGATGACCTCTGCCCATCTTTGAATAAATATATATATCCAGACACAAGAATTCCACATCATGCACCTTATTCCATCAAAGCAATGTCCTAGGCAACATGGCAGCAGTGAACTTTCCAGAGTCACACCCAATTAGCCACTGTAAACCTGAGCTTGACCAGAAGGCAGGGATTCTGGCTTGAGAGAAAAGGCAGCCTGAAAGGAACGGCAAGTCCTTACACTTTGCAGATCAGCCCAGAGGACTGAAAGGAAGCATGGCCAAATTTAAGCAAAACTTCTGTGAGTTAAGCTAGGAGAGGATGGAAATGGTCAAGTTCACATTCCAAAAAACAAAGCCAGCACCAGCGTGCAAGAGCTGTTTTCCTCAATGACAAGACACCGTGTCTTGATCCATTGATCATACAACTCTAGAGACTGTGAAGACCAAAAACCCATCAGAAACTGTCCCTTTTAAGGGTCTGAAAGGGCAATGAAACCTTCTTTCTGGCTATTTAAATGAATCCTGGCAGCTGCAGGTAAACAGGTGTTTAAAGCTCTCTGCTTAATTACCTTCTTCCCTCCCTTCATCCAGATATCCACCCAAAAGAGGTGCTTTTGTACTCTGGCTTCTAAAGGCACTCTGCAAGTCAGTGGGCCGGAGCAAGATTAAAATATCCGGCTCCTTAGCGTAAGCACTGCCTCTGTTTTCAAAGAGTTTGCAACTCGTCAAACTCCTTTCCCTCCTATCCTTGTGGTTAAAAGCATGCAAGAGCTTTGCTGAGCCTGTGAAACCATGACTAGACAAATGCAGTGGGAAGTTTTGCATTCAGAGTGCTGCGCCTGCTCCTCCTCTGCTGAACAAGGAGAGCAGGTTGAGCCCAGCAACCTTCTCCTCACGCTCTGCACAGCTGTGAAGACCAGTTTGAGAACGGTGCTCACACCCTGCCTGCATCCAGGGAGGATGGTGAGGACACCGACACAGCAGGCCACAGCTCATTGCCAAGGGGTCCAGCAACAGCTGGAAGGGAGTGAGATACAGAAGAAGGAAACTGAGGCACGTTTCAGCACGCCCAAGGGCCAGCAGGAGGGCATCCTGAGCAGGGTTAATGCTAGTCACAAACCCACTTCCTCTGAACATCACCAGGACCGTCACTGGGGTTCCCCATCACTCCACAGTGACACCATACAGACGCCTCACAACATTGTGCCACGGCCAGTCAGCTCTGACAACTAAATATCCTTCAAAGGACTTAAAGGGAACTGGTTCCTCACCCAGAGGACATGCAAGCGTACTCCGGAAAAGGAGGAAAACCACCTAACCTTCTTAACCTTTTTTGAAATGGAACATCATCAGGAAGCTCTTCTTTGGGACAGCCTACGTAAGGACAAGGCAACACCCTACAAAGCTGTTACTCCCTCAACCCCATGTACATAAACACATGTGGCAATCTCACACCTCAAAGCCCACGGCCAAGAGCTCGGCTGAACCCCGAGCAGGCAGCCCAGCCAAGAGCCTCATCAGAATATGCCCACACGAAAACACAGCACGCTGCTCCTTTAGGCTTCATTCTGAGTAGTTCCTTCATTGCTGTTAGTGCCAGTAAACTCTGCACTGCCACAGAAAGGAGACATGAAAACAAATTTAACCATATTAGCAGCTTCCAGGAGAGACTTGCCCCCCATTCTGCCTTGGCACGGGGAAGGCAGGAGCCCAAGTCAAGACCTTCGCTGCACTACAACGGCCACCCTCCTGCCAAATGATGAAGGACACAAAAGTACCGCTATCCAAACTATGCATACGCTTAAGCATCCAGTAAACCAGGCTGATCTCTGATCTGGCAAGCCTGCTGGAATAATGAGTAGCCTGTGAATACATAATGTGCTGAAGTTGCCATTGTGTGAAGTAAGTCCATGGTTTGTCTGGGAGCCGAGCAATGCTGAGTCTACTGCTGCTTCCTGTTGCTTGTCCTGTATTAGCATTATTTTTGGATAGGCCCCATTATGTTCTGTAATCCTCACTGCAGTCAGTATGGCCACGCTATTGTTCTTGGTTAATATTAGCAGTCAATGCCTCTGTCTGGGTGGCCGGACTACAATGTATTCCAATCATAAAACTAGCATGCATTAACGGGACAATGTACGAGGCACAGGGGGGAGACTTGGGGTCCTCCCTCCTCTAAAAAAAAAAAAAAAAAAGGAAAAAAAACCCCTAAAGGTTAAAAAAGGTATACCAGCGTCTTTTTTCCCCCTTTTTTTCCTCTCTTTTTAAACTAATGATTTTAGGTGATCTCAGCTACTAGGGTGCTTCACACAACAGCAGTATTTTAATCAGCACCTTATCTAGTTACAGAGTTATTTTCTCACGGAGCCCCACTTGTCAAAGAGCAGCAGATAGGCCAAAATGTCAATGGTTGCTTTCAACCTTCCCCAACAAGCAGATTACCTGCCCTTATCAGTCCCCCTACCTGTTTAAAGCATCCCACTGATAATTAAATGCACCAGTTACAAAAGGGTGGCAAGGTTAATAGACAGAATACCTAGTAGCCAGCCAAGCAAAACAGTCAGGTTCACATGGAGCAAGCCTGAACAAGAAGCCTTTCTACTTATTTACCTAAGTGCCTAAGAACTGGGTTGAGCTGGTAAAGGACTCTGGATGTTTGACTATTTACAAACCACTTTAACCACTTCTATCCACTTTTTGCAGTTTCTTCTGAACACTACAAGAATAATGAGTGTAATTTACGCTGCAGAATAGTGACCACAGAACCATGAGCTCCACAGACTAACAAGAAACAAATGCAACAGCTTCTAGTTTTGACATCTTTCCCTGTGTTAAGACACTGGGGTTACCAGTTAAATTATTAGAACTGAGTCAATTACCACATAAAACTTCTGTTCGTCAAGAGAAATTCAAAGGCAAGCTTAGTTTTAGTTTTCAAAACCAATCCTGTCATTTGTGGTATCTACAGAGACACTTCTCCTTATCTACAGAGAAGTACTTTTAAGAACTGTAGCTTAAGGCTTTTGCTTTGCAGGGCATCACAGCTCCATTAGGACTGAAGTTGGAATAAACAGCTCAGACCCAAGTTCACCAGCTTTATAACCAGCTGACTTCTACTCCAGCCTCCAGCCCACAGTGGAGCGATGTTTCCTTGACTGAACTACAACTTTAAGCATAAAGCATCAATTTTATGCAACTCATTTTCAGCCACGCTGACTTCCAGCTGCATAAACAAGCTGACAGCGCTGGATGTGTGTAGTCTGAGAAAGTTTAGGGATCAGCTTCAGTGCCAGGCCCAATCCAGCTGCCACTGAAGCTACACTGGAGTAGGCCTTTATTATAAAGACAACAAAATTTCTGGGAGCAGGCAAGATGAGGATTTATTTTTAGACATGTTAATATAGTCAAATGGATTCACCAGGAAGATGAAGTTCTGAACTGGCTGGAACATAAAAAACTCTTTAAACATGTAAGAAGTCCAAAACCTCTGAATGGCTGCATCACTTCTCTCCAGCCCTGGGAAAAAAACAGCCTTGTGATGCTAATTGTGCTTCAGATGTCACTTAATACTCCCAAGCTCCGTTTGAATAGTAATCCTAGGCAAAACATTGCACTTTGAGTGCTGAAGATTTATTCTCATATTATTAATTCAACGATAAATGACAGAGTATGGATTTGATTAACATGCATTTTGTTATTATAAAAAATTCTTCTGATCTGCCCATGGTCCAAGATGACTTATCATGCATTGTTCAAGAAAAGCTTGAACAATATCTAGCATTTGCTTCTACAAGCTTTCAAGATGCTAACTGGAGGGATAGAAGAAACAAAATCAAAAGCCAAATTTTAGTCTTATGACTGTGACATACTGGGCTTAAAAGAAAAAAAAAGCAGATGAATGAAGTAGTATTTTTTCTCAGATTCAAAAGGCTGTTACTTTAATATCAGCTGCAGGTTAGTATTTTGGAAGCCTCTTGTGTCGAGAGATAAAGTTCACAAAGCTTTAAAAACACTAAAGCTCTTTTACTATCTCTCTTTAGCCACAGAAAACAATGCCTACCCAGAAAACATATTTTATATCTTCAGGAATCAGCAGCACTGAGATTTGTCATTAAAAAGCAGTAAGGCTGACTATTTTATTTTTTTAGGTTGACTATTTTTATGTTAAGGTTGAAATAAGATATTCAAAACTCTTTAAAATTGTATTTTATGCTAAACTCATTGAGATGCTGGAGGGTTTTTTTCCACCTCAGTAGTTTCCTGGGGTGTTGGTGCAATTGGCCCCAATATTAAATAATTACAAGGAGCATAAACAAGCTGTTTGAAATTGGAGCTATGCATACCAAAGGAATTGCCAAGTCCGACCTTCTTACTCAGTCTCGCCAAACCCCCAGAAGATCTTTCTCTACATAAAAGCAAAGTTTAGTGTTAAGTTTTGCTTAGTTAATTGATGCTCAGCTCCCCTAAGGTACAGCACACATCACACTTGGGGTTCTTTAAGAAAGGCCAGAGATTTGATTCATGTGAGAGAAGAGCATGTGTCTGCCTTGAAACAAAACTTGTTCAGACAGACTTTGACAAGTGGAACATGGAAATGCTTTTGTTCCATACTTTTTTATATGGCTTCATAAAGCCAAGCTTGCCCGTCAAGAAAGTCAATGAAGTCTCAAAATGAACGTAAGAAGCAAGCCTAGGTGCATTTTATTTTTTTTAATCATCATCACTATTGTTTCAATTTACTGAAGAATTACCAGCTACTGCAGGGGCAGCTTTCTGATCCACTCCAGTTCCTTTATGCTGGTCTGCTGCCCTGTTTCCTAGCAACTTACTCAAACCTCCCATCACTTAAATGAATTTATGGCCCACCGTCTCCACACCCATTACTCACAGGGGTACGTATCAAAACTGACAAGAGCAAACCACATGAGTTATTAATAAGACTCTGACACTTCAAATCTACATTACAACTGCAAGCTCCCTCTAACAATACTTTTCAAGCACCCCATTCTCTCTCCTTCCTCTCCTGCATGATGAATAAAGGCCTCTAATGCAATACAACTATTTTTCACAAATGGCATCAAAGGGCAGCTTGACATGCGAAGAGGCTTTTTCTTTTTAATTTTTTTTCTTAAGTAGTCAAGGCAACAAGACTTCTTAATGTTACTGACTCAAGCTGGAACATCCAAGAAAAGCCTCCATCAGAGAGTAGAACACAATTCAGAAAAGGGCATGAATTTTCAAGTGCAATATGATGAATATTTCAGTCTAGCTCTTATTACCTCTACTATAATTTTCAGCTGAATGTATTCAAAAGTATCTCTCATGATTAGCCACATGAGTAAATGCAATGCTAATCTCAAGCTCTTACTAAAGTCAACGGTATTCACCCACCTAAAGAGTTTTTCAAGTTCTGAAATTTCAGCATCAGATTTGAGCTGACTAAATTAAGTTTACTACTTTATCCGTAGAGCTTTGAAAATGCCTGAAATGATTTGTGTACACAATTTTAGTATAAATAAGAGCTTTGCCACATTAGATATTCTTTTGTTCAAATGCCATTTGGAAGTCACAATGGCTAGCATAAAAGCTGTGTCCTGTGGAAGCTAAAGCTGGGAGGCAGGCTTGATAATTGCACACAGACTATCATCAGAGTCTCAAAAAGTGCATTTCTTCCTGGGAAAATGCAAGAGATTATTCCAAAATTCCAGGCTTATGAACCGACTGTCTCAAGTTGTCGAGTTTTACCCATTTCAAAGGCTGCACTGGAGTTTTGCTGCTGCTGCTCCAGGATTCCAGTGCTGAATGATATTCAGCAGGACAATAGAAGCATTTCTTTTACTAAGATGCAGGCCAGCTTAAGAGACTTCTCCCAGGGTCCCCACCCCCCCAAACCCACCCTCTACACACAGATTTCCCTTCCTAACCCTATGAAGAGAGAGGCTATTAGAAGGAACATGTTTAGTTTTCACACCATTTTTATATGCACATGTATAGATTCAAGGCACTCAAATTACTGGGAGCTAGTTTAAAAAAAAATCCTTGATGTACCTGACTTCTCTGACAAAAGTCAAAATCTGCAACACAAGCACTACAGCCATTGGCAGAGCTTCAAATACCTCAGATTTTTACAAAGCCCTTTATCCCTTTGATGGCATATTTGATAACAGTTTTATCTCATTTCATGTTAGGGGGAAAAAAAAAAGAGAAAGAAAAGAGAAAGAAAGAAAGAAAGAAAGGACAGACTTGTACTTCCAACAGAGAATACTTTTGTTAACTCTGCTATTGTACTTTGTAATACTATCTCCTTAAAAATGGAGATTTAATTTCTCCCTTGTGCCTCTTCAGCCCTCGATACTCCAGAAGTCCCAACTGACAGAGGAGGCAGGTAGGAGGCAGTACAGGACATTTCAAGAACACATGGCTGCCTGCAGCACTTGGCGGCAGGACTACAAAGTGGGTGTCTACACCACAACTAGAGAAGGAACGCTTTTGAGGCGGGCTTTCCTCCCCCCAGAAGAAGTCCAGGCTCTCCCAGCAACCAGTCCTTATCTGACTAGGAAGGGCCAAGCTTTGGAGGGTCTAGGCATGCTTCCACCTCGCCAGCAGCGACAGTGGCAGAGGACAGGAAATGAGATTCACCCCTCCCCTGCATGCACATTCAGGGCCCTCCTCCCCTCCCAAAAATGACCTTAGGCATCTAGGTTAGCCTGACTGGATTTACAAAACTGCTGAGCATCAACATACCCCAAGGCAGTTGGTAGGAAATTGTCTACTCAGCGCCTTTGGAGAAGGAGTGTGTGGGGGGGAACAGTTTTGTTTCCTAGGTGATCTCAAAATATAAGTTTTAGGAGCAGAAATTTGGGAGCTTTCAGCATTCGTACCACAGCATCCCAGAGAGACACCTCAAAAACCAGGCAGGAGCCCCCCAGATCAGTCACCCCCAGCTTCTGCTCGCCTGCACGCAGCACTGCCGGGCACAAAAACGGTGCACCTCCTGCCATCCGAAGCCATGGCACCCTTCCATGTTCACAGATCCTGTGGCCCTGGAACCTGTCTCTGTGGGTCTGTCCTGTGTGATGGCTATTTTGGAAAGATGGTCCTCACTTTCTGTGCAGGGAGCTGAGGGTTCCTCTGCAGAGCTGACCATCAAATCATCAACCCTCCTGAGCAGCCCCGAAGAAACAAGCAGCAGTGATGTCTGAGTGTTTTTTCTACGGCCAACAACAAAGCAGGATCACTGATGAAAGAGGGGATCCCCCATCCTCCATCCCTCTGCTCTACACGGCTGACCAGTATTTACTAGAGTGGACAATGCTGGAAAAGTTCCTGGCAAAAAGCCCCACCTCCTTGAGCCACCGAGTTTTGCACACAACTAGAGGGAAGGCAGAATCTCTGGACCGCAGAGGCAGGTAGCCAGGAAAAGGTGCGCTGAGGGAAGGAGTGAGCGAAGTGCACTGAAAGCTAAAGCCAGGCTTTTCTCAGTCTTTAGCTTCTGGAGTCCACAAGCACCTCCACACACAGCCACCTTCCCAGGAAAGGTGGCAACTACTTCACCAAGAACAGCAACAGCAGCTCCCATCCACACCAAGCAGGGCAGTGAGATTTCCCCTTGGGAGAAGCAGGAAGCCTTCCCAAACACGCTCCAGGGAAGGAGGCCAGCTATGACACACACTTTTCACACGGGATCCCTCTACAGCCCCTAACCCACTGCTCTTTTGGCTTAAGCCCAAGACTTCACTGGTTAAGAAAAAAAAATGAACTTCTGACCTTCTAAGTCTCAAGAGACTTATTCATGCTGTAAAGTGCAGAGATACTGGGTTTGCTTCCCCGACCCATTTATATCTCCCTCACTGCACATCTGACTTTCAAATTTAACAGGCTGTGCATTGTGAGCCCCAGGGAACAAAAACAAAAACACCACTACATTTTACTCATTTCTGTGCTGCGGATTCCCGACGCTCTTGCCAAGATGCCTGCTTCCTCCCAAATCCTGATCCCGCTTTCCCTGGCACAAGAAGTTAGAGTTCAGCTCACTAAGGACATCACGAGCACCATCCAACAGACCCAGAGCCAGAGCACCTCAAGCAACTCACCGGCCAGGCAAAGCTGAAAGGGATAACGATCCGGTTCTTTTCATTATTCCGGCTGTACTTTAAATTGAAGGTATTCCCTCCGATGACGGGAGTGGATTTGGATCCGAAGCTGCAAGGACCGCCAGCAGTAACCCGCGATTGATACTCCTTCAGGCAAACTTTAAAATAGGTGTCACACTCGTCTCTGGTGCATTTTTTATCTCCTGGGTTTCGGGTGCCATCGCAGCAATTTCCATTTTGCAGTTCCCCATTCACATTTTGCATGGATAAGATCTCCAACTCGAACTGTCCCGACGCTAAAGTCACCTGTTAATCCCAAGAAAGAACCGAAGGAAAAAAAAACAAAACAAAACAAAAAGAAACAAGAGACAGACAGTTACCTAACTTTTTTCCCCAAACATAATCTACAACAACTCTGAAGACAAGAAAAAGTCATTTTAAGTGCGCTTTCAAGAAGCACATGCATAATATTAAAAATAAAACAAAGCCAACCACTCCAAGCTTTTCCCTATCAGACATCCATGAGAAGGGCTCATAAATCAGCCCAACTAAATAACGCCATTAATGCTAAAGAAGAACCTTAAGTACCAGCTCCGAAAAAACAGCGTGAGGAAGGCTTCCAAATGGTTAGGAAATAAAACTAAACTAAACCGAGAGTGCACACGCGAGAGGCAAACCCAGCAAAACGATGTAGCTAATAATGCACTGTCTGGAAAGGCACCCAACCACCCCTCTGCCTCCTCCGGGGTGCAGCTGCGCCGGGGAAGGCTGGGGCTGCCCAGCTGAGACTCAGACCCCGCTCATTAATCACCCCAGCAGTGCTGCAATTAAGTTTATTAAAAAAAAAAAAATTTAAAAAAAGGGAATTTTTTTGTAACAAGCTAAAGAACTATATTTTAAACCCCGTAAAATAAATAAGAATTTCACTCCCTTAAGCATGNGGAAAAAAGTTATTTCGGGGGGGGGAGAGAAATAAAAGCTGTTTGCTGTAATCGCACTTCTTGTTCCCGGGAATTAAGCCTGGCTGCAAGGAGNGCTCTAATATACCGCGGCGCACCCGCGCCGGACAACGCCGCTTTTCAAGCGCTTTCAATAGCGCCCCGCTCTTCAATGCAAAGCAGCCCGGCCTCCTTTTATCCGCCTTGTTCTCTCGCCTCCCCTCTTTTCTTTCCCTTTTCTTTNATCTTCCAAACCCATCTCCCGCAAGCACTACAGAAAAGCGCCCAAACGCCCGCAGCGCGCTCCGGGCGGCCGGAGCCACCGCGTCCCCCGTGCCGTGCCCAGGTACGTACCTCGGCCCGCAGCGCCANTATGGCGATTATTATCCTAATCCTTTTTTTTCTTGCGGCGGAGCCCCTCGCCCCCCTCGAGACACACACACACGCGCACACACACTCACTCACTCACTCACACACACACGCACATGCAGCACACGCACCGCCCCGCAGCCGCCCGCCCGTCTGGGAGCGCCACCGCCGCTCCGCTTCATCTAGCCCACGGCGGCAGGCGCATGCGCCCATCCATATGCATGAGGGGGACAGCAGGAGGAGGGAGTAGAGGAGGGGAATGGCACGGGCGGGGGAAGGCAGGTACCGGCAGGAGGAGGCGGCGATAGGGATGGAGTGAGTTGCGGGTCGGTGGCTCTTCTGCCTGAGAGGAGGCGGCGCGCCCCGGCCGCCCCGAGGGTCCGTCCCTCGGTAAGCGCCGCTCCGCAGGTGCTTCCAGCGCTACCTAGAGCAGGAGGAGCCGCGCTGAGGCGGCCCCGGCGCTCCCTCGGAGGCTCCCGCGCTCCCTCAGCGGCGCTCCTGGCTGAGGGCGTTTCCCGCCCTGCTGTTCGCTGAGGGGACGCGCGGGTGCTGCCCGCCCGGGAGCCGCAGCCTGTTCCTCCTCGCCTCCTCGGCCATGGTAGCAGGAAGAACGAAGCCTTTTGGGGGACACTTTTTGCGGTGTGAAACCTTCTCTCTGCCACTGGCCGGCGGCGGCTGCCCGCCCTTCCCGCCCCTCAGTACCTGAGGCGGGACGGGGAGGGGGCGCTGCCGGGAGCGGGTCAGCGCGCCCTGAGGGGACAGGAGGCACGACCGGCCCGGAACGCTGAGGGAGCCCCGGCCAGCGGCCCTCCTGGGGGAAGCGGAGGTGGCAGTCGCCACCGTGTGACTCGTTGCGCCCGCCTCAACACGAGGTCGCGCCGCCGAGGGCCTCCCGCGCTTCGGGTGGGAGGAAAGGTCCCTCAGCTGATCAGTCCCGGTATCACAGTCCTGGTGGAGTGCTGACCATCAGGGACCCTGTCCCCCCGCTGGAGAGGCTCATCTCAGTTTTCAAGTGGGTGCTGGGGTTGCTCTGCCACACATAATTTCAGGAGCAAGGTCCAGAGCCACACAGGTAATTACTTAAGAGGCTCCCTGTCACAGGTTACTGAGAAGCCCAAAAGTTTGCACAGTAGCAAAAAGAGTTCAGACTGGTTCCCATAGGAAGAGCCACACATCAAAGGGCATTGAACAAAAAAAGAAACCCCAAAAACCCCACCCCTAACTCTGTCTCTGGTTTGGGAAGTCCCTGGGCTGCAGGTCTAGAAGTTGGGTGACTGTGCTGGGAACTCTCTGCATCGCTGTCCCTTTCTTCCTGAGGCACTGGCGACAGGAACTTGGCCTATATGACGTTTGGTCTGACCCAAAACAGCTATTATGTCCTGATCTATTCCACCCTGATCTAGCACAGTAGGTGTGTGAATGTCTATTTTATACACCAGAGTCAGTGGTACAGAGGAAAACAAGATTTCTGACCTAATTTTATATCCTTTGTTTTCATTTCCTATGGCAAAACCGAAGTGCATGCCTATTCTTGGCTGTGGTGAGGTCTGTCCCGTTCTGGAATGCCCCAGGCTGGAAAGCTGGTGATATTTGTGCCTCTCACCTTAGAACTGTGCTCAGACTTCCACCAGACTCCTGCAGGTCGGTTCCTGTTTGTGAGTTCACGACTTGGATTACACACCAGCGACTTTTGCACGCCTGTGAGGTGCGCCACTGCTGAATACTGCTTCCAGCCTTGCTCAGCCCCAGGTTCCAGCAGCATTGGTTGTACCTTATTGGAGTCGTTAAGTTTTCGAAGGCTGGTAAACCTTCATGGTGTTTAATCCACAACGTGGCTGCAGTTTGGTGATACCAATGCCTCTCTTCTTTTTTTTTCCAGTGGGTGTTGGTTAGCTTCCACAGCCTGGTTAAATGTTACTCATTCCCAAGTGCCACATATCTGCTCCTCTGGGCCTTTAAATACCCCGCTGCTTGCTGCTATGCTCCGTACCTTTAGGGCAGGTCTGGAGTTGGCCTTTCTATGGAAGGTTACTCCACCTGTTTGACTCCAGTGCTTAGGAAATCCAGAGTTCTGTTTCCCACAGTGCTTGTGACTCAGCAGTGTAGCTGCCCTCAAACAGAATTACTTGTCCAACAACTTAAAATGCTTTGCAAGCATTAATGAATTAAGTCTCCCAGCGTCTTGAGATGGAGAGTATTAGTGATAGGTAAAGCAAGGCAGAGCATGAGTCATGTGCAGAAGTGCGTTGCAAACCCTCTCCCTTGCAGCCCTGAAAGAAATTTTGACTTTATAGAAGACAGCAGTAAAATCGCCCTACACATATTTAGTCCAGAATTTCACCCTTGAAGCCCTGTCTCTTGCCTTTTTTCAGCGGGCTGTCAAGGCCAGATCTTGAGCCACTGCACAGCAGCCCTGAAAGCCAGCTGAGTGCATTGCCCGCAGCCTGAGTATCTTTTCAAGATGCTGCTTTCACTACGGATACAGCAACGTGCAGATTGCTGCGTGTGCACAGGGGCCTGAACTGCAGTTGCTTTGAGTAGCCCAAGACTGGTGCACATAAAATCCCTGCTGCAAGGCTCTGCCTGCACGTCTCACGAGGTGTGGAGCCGATGTGTCTTCCTCTGTGGCTGGTGAAGAACTTTTCAGCATCTGGCACTGGGCTTTTTACATTGCGTAAAGTTGCTTCCTGCTAATCTTCCTATTCTGACATAATTAGATCACATCCACATTAGAAGCCGTTACAGACATCGAGTGTGCCAAAGTCCAGCATTACAGGCAGTGCTTCGCTTTGGGCCTGAATCAGTTCCCTAATATAGAGCTGTTCATTGAGGCCACTGGGAGGTTGCCCAGGACTTTGGTGGGACGAGGATCACAGCCTTTAGAGGGAGTGCCTGGCTTACGAGGGTCAGGTGTCGTGAAGTCAATTCTTTGTGTGAGGAAAGTTGTAATTTCCTTTTAAAGCTCAGTGACTCATTGAGCCGTGGCTGTGAACAATCCCACAGGATTTCCTTAGATTTGTGATACCTGAAGGTAAGCTTGGAATGGCACCCCTGGAAAAATTCTTTGTTCAGGGACCTGATGCATCTCATTTTCAAGGTGGTGACTAAACTTTTGTTTACTACTGTAATGCAGATCAAGACAGTTGCATAATCATAGGGGACTGATCCTGCATCAGTCTTCAATAAACCACTTAAAGGACTACCAGAAGAGAATCTGTTGAAATGTGGAATCTGTAGTCATAAAGAATTCATAAAGCTCAATGACCTCTTTTCACAGCAAACAAAGAGGCAAAAGGAGCCCTTTGTTCCTCCAGATTTTTATAAAAGTAGTTTTGCTCCTCGAAATTAGCCAATAAATTAGATTTGCTGCAGTTTTACATGTAAGTCTGGACAAACTGAGTGGAAGAGTGAAATTTCATCCACTCGGATAATCCTTTATCTAGGAGTTAAGCTTCCCTGTTGCAAGGAGAAGGACATATCTCCACAGTCAATCACGGATGAGTGAGCTTTTAGATAAGGCCTTTCCTATAATACACCCACAACACTTTATTTTCCTCTTGCTGTTCTGGAAGTGACCTCCCCACTTGGGCGAGTGTCGCGGAGCAGAGATAGGGACCGCGCCGTGCTGCTCGGCTGACACACATTTCGGAGCAACACGTTCCAGCAGATGAACCCATTTGCACAGTTGAGTGATCTAAACTTAGAAAGCTAATTTCTCTAATTACAAAGTGAGACTGAACTCGTGTAAAGCTTTTCATCACCTGAGTGGAATGGGAATTGCGCTTCCATAATCATTTAATGTTTAGAAACTAATTAGGAAGCGTTTTGTGGGGAAGCCACACCCAGCGTTAGACTATTTCACAAATGGAGCAGGGGAGAAAACTACCACTGATGAGAAAGTTGAGCAAGTGGCAGAGGTTAGGAGAAAGAGCAGAGTTTACCCATCGCTGAACAGTGCATTCCTGCTTCTGTGAAAGCTTCAGTTCTTCCCAGTCAGAAGAACTGTGTCTCCAGGCAAGCTTTCAAAATGTGACAAAAGATTCTGGGGAAGAAGATGCTCTAGTAACCAGAGCCCCAAATCCAGTTTGCTGCCACAAGCCCTTACTTTCCACTTTCCCTCGAGTGTGTTTCTTAAGAGAATTAAAATTTCAAAGCTGGGCTGTGTTTATTGTTAATGGGCATTTTGTCATATTGAAATTCCCACCTTAGTTTTTCTGTATGTTAGGAATGTTTCATTCCCCAGAATGAAAGTGAGGCACTAAAGCTATTTTAGAGGATACTCTGAGAACAATTAAAAAAAAAAAAAAAGATTCAGTGAGAACCTGTAAACTCCCTGAAAGAGTTAAAGCTGTAGTACCAAAAAATGTCTATTGTAGAGCCTTTAAGTTTTATCCAGCTGTAATTAAGTGAATCCATAACATTATTGCTCTCTGTTACAGCTTAAAATTGAGACCTTACTCCCTTCCAGAGAATAGAGCTGTTTCTCCTTCAGTTTCCTTTATTTATATGCACATAAAACCTGCTCTCTGGTTGTTTCTCTGTTAACCCTTCAAGGATCAGATGCCTCCACATTAACCTGTGAACCCAACTGCTTTGTCCTTCTCTTATCCTGCTCAGGGGTGGGATTCCTGTGCACCAGTGATTTGATCTTAAATCCCTGCTTTCTAAAAACAGGGAAGAGCTGAGACTACGGTTTTAGATCTGGGTAGGGGTACAGCTTATCAAGGTGGAGTAGCTTCCAGTAGGTGCAAAGACTGTGACACTGAGCAGTGCTGGCATGTCTGTCACAGACAAGATGACACTTTCATTTGATAAGCAGCAACCTCGGCTATTCTTGTCAAAGAGGCTGCCCTGAAACCTGGGCTGAGCCCTATCTCTAATGAACAATGAGTGTGTTTAAAGACAGCTCCAAGTTTCTAGTAGGGTTTTCCTCACAGCTTTCTGCAAAAGTGCTTCTTTGAGCCAGTTTTGTTGAGCAAGTGCTCAGACCAAGTTTCATTTTCTTGTTATGACAGTATCAAAATGCCTGAACTTCTCTTCTCATGCAGATTGATTTCATTGTCAATTGCATATGAGAGTATGTGTTCAATACATTCTCAATCACAACTTATCCTGAGGGTGCAAGACTGAAGAGCACAGGAGTGTCATTTAGCTAAGGAAATGACTAAAAAGAAGAGACCTGTGATTAGCAGATTTAAATTTGAGTGTACTGTGACTTCTTGCCTTTGCCTGCCGTAATTCCATGGCTGATCTAATGTTCTGGGCCTTGACTTTACTTATTCCTGCATGGGGCATATAAAGGGAGTTGCTTCATTTGGCCTGAAGAAACTTTTAGAGATATTAAGATTGCTAAAATCCAGATTCGTTTCAAGATATAAATGTGCATAAATCAAGGAACAAAACTCTGTGGGTTAGGGATATGTTTAAGTAACTCGCTGGAGTGGCCAGTGAGTTGGGCCCCAAAGTTGGGTGCATGGGGGTGATGCTGCTGATCTACAAGGGAAAACCTTTCTCCTGTTTTTCCCCGGTCCCTTGGCACTGCCAACTCCTTGGTGGAAGGAACCTTTTTGCATCAACTAAGTGTTTTTAGATAAAGCACAGGCCAGAGAGGGTGGCTGGCATCCTTGGCAGTACAGATAAAGACAAGGCCCTAAAGGAGATGAAACTGGCTTTCTCTATGTTCATCCTTTACACAAGAATGAAAAAAGCCTCATGACCATTTTGCATGTCACAACAGTGCCACTGGCATGCAGATGTGCATTGAGGACTTTTCTGCCACTGATCGTGCAGTGAGAGATCTGACAGGACTGGGTGTTAGAGGCAGCAGCATTTGTAAGAATCAGAGTCTGTGCTGATTTGGGAGTTTTGGTGTTGAAAACTCTGCATTTTGGACAAGATTCATATCAACTCCCACAGTTCATCACTTGAGATTCTTCCAGTCCCACTCTGGAGTTAGCTGTGGTCAAAATGCCTTCATTTCCAGCAGAGTAGTGGAAAACAGAGTGAGTGAGAAGGACTGGAATAAGAATAGTCTAGGGGCATCATGGAGAGGTGGCAAATAAAGGGACTTATTCTTGGGAGTCTGAGCGAGATACAGCTCCCTGTCACGCTGCCTCCCTGGTTAAAGGTTTGTCTTTGCTCTTTCCACAGTACCTGGAGGGTTTCACATTCCTGCCTCCCTGACAGCTGTTTTGTCTCACAACATCTTCAAACACACGGAAGACGACTTTCTCTTCAATTGCTCCTGATCTCGGCGCTGAGTCATGGGCCACTCCAAGTGTGGTGAAGGACATCCCTGATTTGTGGCACTGTGGCAGCAAGACAGCTTGGTGAAGATCTGAAAGAAAAAGAGCCTGGCTGTAGAATTGGACCCTTAAAACCAATTAATTTCATTGAAGGTAATGGCATTACCCAGTATGCTCCAGCTTTCTGTCTAAAAGGGCCACAGACTCTCACAGATCCACAATCTGTGTGTTGTCTTGAATTGTTGGGGTTTTTCCTATATGTATAATGATGATTTTTATTTACTGTGGCGGAGAAGAACGAATGAGGATCTGCCACAGCTTGAATAGAAGCAATTCCACACCTGTCCCTTTAACTTCACGTTTGTGGTTGGCTGCCTTTTGTGTGCCTCCCCTCTCTGGAGCTGCAGGGCTCTGTGTGTGTGTGTGTGTGTGTGTGTGTGTGTGTGTGTAAGGATTTCCCAGCCTAGTGGGTGAGCCCTCATCTTGCTGTGGCTTCTGTCCCATCCTTTCTCTCCGATATTTATTGGAAGCACGTGCTAAGGAATCTGTGAGCCTGCAATGGTAATGAGTGTGTGGCACGGAGCGGGGCAGCAGATGCAAAGGGACAGGCACGTTTCCTAATGAGGGAGTCTCGAGACCCATCTGTTGAGTCTCGTGGGCCCTCAATGAAGTTTGTGGTGCAGGGTTGCCAGTGGAGGTTTTTTTCTCTAATGCTTTTAGTTCTCAACAAGTGCAATCCTGTATAGAGCAGCATGTCATGGGGTTAGGTTTTGTTGTTACTAGCAGATAATGTGACTTTGAAAAGAACGCCCCTGCCCCAGCTGAAAGGAGGATAACCCTCCTCTACCCCCTTCCTTCCCATCCTTCTTGCTCTGATCAATAACAGGTCCCTAGGCACAAAGCCTGCATTCTTTTATTCTCAAATTAGAGCAGCTGCAGCAGCAACACCACAGCTCATTGGAAACCTATTAGCTTTTGAAAGACTTAATCCAGTTTGAAAATAACTAGTGTTTCTCAATCCTTCACGCACTCACTCCCACAAGAGGCAATATTCTTAGGCTGCATTGACAGCGGACTGGGCTTATTATTATAATAACCTGCATCTCTCTCCGTGTCCCAAAGGAGCAACAAAGAAGGCAAAATGTCAGTTTCTCAGCTTCACAGGGCCTAAGAACATTGGATTTACTCTGCCATATCGCACCCTATCGCTGAGCTCTGCCGCCTACCATCCTGCCTTCAATAGTGACTGATGTCTTGTGATTCACTCTCCAATTTCATAGTTTTTAAGGCCAGAGGGGCTATTATGACAATCTATTTGACCTCCTGCACAACGCGTTAGAATGTCATCCTAGGTGGGATAAAAGCTCGGAGCAGCTGGATTCTTTGATGTGGCTCTGCTGGGCAGCAGTGGAAATTTGGGGGGTTTTGTGGGTACTCTTTGCAATAAGGGGAATTTGGTTTTTTTCTTTTTTTAAAGCACCTGAAGCACAGAGCTTTGTGAATGGGAGCATACTCAGCAAATGCCTTGCTTTGGAGGTAGGGGAGCTGATTTTACTTGGAAAGGGTTTGCTCTTTGTCTTGGTTTCTTGTTTCGCTTTTGTATCACCCCTTTACCAAGGATCTCCCTGCAGTAGCCCTGTAAGATAATAACTACCATTTTAAAGGTGGGGGTCTGAGCTTCAGAGATTTTTAGGCCTTGAATGCCTTGTGAAGACTGTAGCAGTGAAGAAATAAAGTTTTCTTGAGCAGGATCCTCAATTTCATGCCCCAAGAAGATGAGGGAGCTTGTTTTCTCGTTTTCCTTGAGTCCCAGCCTGGTGTGTTTGCAGGGACATCTTTCTGTGCTCAGACTTTTCCTGTACTGTGCCAGCCCTGAACCTTTCCTGTAAGTGCTGCAAACTGTTATCATTAGTGTTGGTACAGATATTTTGCCAGAGGTGGCTGGGGTGGGACCACCAACTGATTCCCGAAGGCCACTGAACAGCAACAGCTTTTGATTTCTACTGACCTGGACCAGATTCAGTGTGGTGACCTAGAGCTAAGGGGCTCAGTATCTCATTACTAATCCCTTGAGCTAGCCAATTCCTTCCACCAAGTCAATGTTTTCTAAAGTGTTAAAAGACTTTTCCTGCCTGCCTGCCCATTAAATCCTGCTCTTCTGTCCGTGTCCTTGGATCAGCCTAATCAGTGAAGTGGATCAGTTTCAAGTCTTAATGATGCAAGCTGTGGTCCTGACAGTGCAGAAGATGGCAGGCAGCACAGCTGAGGCAGGCACTGCTCTGTGGGGCTCTGCTTTGGGGTAACCCTGATGTGCGTCTTTTGTAATGCATTGCCAGCTGGAATATGGGGTGTTTCCTGCCTTTAGCTTATTTATCTGAGTTTTACAATTTGTGTATGTTCCTAGATACTTTAAATAAATAAAAGAAACCATGGGTTTTCCTGGATTGTCCATTGGCATTGCTTTTTGGGCACAAGTAATAATTTTCTTCTGTGATATTTCAATCTTCTCACTTTCCTAGAGGGGGAATTTGGCTTTGCAGAAAGGACTATGCAGAGCACCATCACTGTGTTCTAATTTATCTTTATTATAAAAGTCTTTTATCTTTAAGATACAGAGAAATGTGTTTTAAGAGAGTGTGTACAGCAGACCACATTTCTCGTTAGAATCAGCAGTAGCCTCATCCACATACACCTAGCAGGAAACAGCTTCCATTTGCTTAATTTTAGATTGAATACAGAGCAGTTTACAAGTCCCATATATTTGTCTCCTCTTCCAGCAAAGCTTGTTCATAATTCATATAGACTTTGTGTTTAGACTTCATAATTCATGTACAGAGGATTGCTCCATGTATATGCTTTTTTCCTCCTTTGAGATATATAGATAGATAGATAGATAGATAAAGATATACTTACTTGTATGAAAGAGGAAAGTTATTCTCAGATATTTCACTTATTTGTCCCTGATAACAGTTTTCTTAGTATTTACTCTGGTACAATGGGCATTGGCTGTGTTTTTATGAGGAACGTTTTTCTTCTTGCACTTTCCCCCACTGCTTATGTAGCTCTGGTGGTGCCTGTGTGCACACAGGCCCTCGAATACAAATTTCCCTCACCACTTTTTTCTTAAAACAGAAATTATCCGTAGAGAGCAGGTCTGCCTTTGTCTGCATATGATAAGACCAGGATGCAGATGAAAAGAGCATGAATCTCCAAGGTTCTGCGCTTGCTCTTCTGGAAGGAGCTCAGTATCTGTTGATTGATACTAAGCACATTTTACTTACTTTCAGTCAGTGGATCAGGATACTCTAATTCCAGGCAATCTCGTTAAGAACCTTCCCAAAATAGTTAACTAATCTCCAGAATCACAGGGGGTTGCTCCTTTCCAGTACTGGTGATGTCAGTTAATGCTGTGTTACCATTTGAAACCAAGTTCTTAATGTGGAGCTTGACATGAAGGCCCGTGTCTAGTAAAGACACAGAAGCAAAATCTGACAGTGCCCTTCCTCTTGCTAGCACTTTGTTTATATGAATTGTTTCCCAAGTTAACTCCTGTGGCCTAACCCCAAAGAGGAGAAGATCTAATCTCTAATTGTCCTCTGGGACCATCCCTGCAAGGTCCTTAAAGAATATATCCTGTTTCCCAGTCAAAGAGTCAATCCAAGGATGTGTCCTGTCTTCTCTTCTCATTTGAAGATTGTTTACCTGTTATTTATGAACTGTGTTTTGTCTATGGACTATTCCTAGTGTGGTGGCATTGTGAGGCTTGTTAGAGAAGGAGGAAGGATTAAAATGGCACAGACTTTACATTCAACATCACATATTCCATGCAAAAGGTTTTACAGTCATTTTACAATTGCACCAAAGTCCAGTCAGCCCGTGGAGGCTGCAGGAATTCTGCCACTGGTGGAAGACAGATTGAGTCTGTAATAAAGAAGTATTGAGAGAATTCCTAATTACCTGCTCTGATGATGTTTTAGAGCAGCGTGGTATATGTTATTTGGTATCAGATGTGGAACAAAATATTGACCATTTCGGGATGATGCTAAAATAAAAGCAATTCAAGGATCAAATTATGTATGAGTGTATATTCATAACCCAGCTCTTGCACACAGAATGCTCTCATTTATGCCAGCTGGGATTACAGTTTGGACATTTTATTAGAGTATGAAGAGGTCACTTATTGTTCAAAGAGATTTTTCCTGAAAGGAAGGCAACCAGTGCTGAAGAGCTGAAAGCACTGAATTGTGTTCATTTGGATTAAAATAGGTATTTTGGGCCAGCAGAGCTTCAAAATAAGCAAATTCTCAAACCAAACAGTTTTCCTTTTGGTAGCCGAAAAGGAAACCGCACATCCAGGAGGAATGTAGATCAAAGCAAACTCTGCAAATGATGCAGAAACACATAAAATAACAAACAAGACTGGTGGGAAGAGGGGAGCTATTGTAAGTAGATAGGTCTGTTCATATTTCACTGAAACCAAAGGCAAGATTGCTAAAGAAGATACTGGAGAGGGGTATATAAGGGTATAGATTTTTCTTCTCAGAGGAATTTTCCAGCCTGTTTTTGCATCTCCATTGTATTTGCAAGGTAACAAATAAGGGGCATACTCAGCAGCAGATCTCACTGATACCAGCTTTTGCCTTTCACCACCCTATCTTATCTCTTACTTTCCTTCTCTCCCTAGTTTTCCCTGAGCCTCCCTCTTCAGAAGTCTGTGGCAAAACATGTTTGTTTCACTGTTCATCCATAATGCTCTTAAAGCACATCATCAGGTCATCCTCCATGACTAAACTTTCAATATTTAGGTAGTTTAGCTTTCATACTTGCAGAACAGAACAATTCTGAATGTATCTACTATTAGCTGTTTAAATTGGAATGCATTTGTTTAAGATTTTATGTATGAGAGTACAAATCTACCTCAGAGCTGTTTTTAATAGGACATACGATATTGCTGAATATTTTTAAACTCGTTTTTTCACTTACATGTAAGTGACTATGTTGCTGCAATAATCAATTGTAAAAATAGAATTGATAGGGATTTGGTAGATGTTGCAGTGAAGTCATTCTTTAGCTGAATGTTTTGTCCAGTCCTTTCTTGGATGCATCTTCATGAAGCAATGGGCATACAATTCCTGACTCCTCAGGGTTTTGATTCACAGAATTCTCCATACAAGAGGAAAGGCCTTGCAGAAGGGAGAAGGGTCTCTTGTGCAACAGCCAGGAGGAGCTGGGATTTTGGGAATAACTGTGTTCCCTCCTGTGGATCATGCAGACATCTCCATTTCCCTTTTGTTTTGCCAGCTCTTCCATGTGCATCTCCAGCTGAAGAAGCTGCAAGTGCAGCACCTACCTCACCTTTGGTAGGAAACAGCTCTTTTCTTGTGCAGGAGGTAATTTATTTCATCTGGGCCAGCAAGTGGAAAGGTAACCATTCTCCATGAGCCACATTTCTTTACACAGAGCTGAATGTGCCTCTTACCTCTCACCCCCCTCTCTTATTACTGCAGCCACACACATTGTGAAAGCACCCTGGTCCATATTGCTGGAGTAGAATGAGTTCCCAGGGCTCTCTAGATTCAAAGACAGGACACAAGCTGGATTGACACTGCCTGGTAGCTGGAAAGATTTGATTTCCTTCTTCTTTTCTTTTTTTTTTTTTAAAATTATTTTTAGGTTGACAGCCCCTTTTCTCTCTGCTTTGCAAATAGCTCTTCATCAGGAAGGGCAAGCCCCACAGCGCCCATCCTGTGCAGGTCATGGGATACACATT
The DNA here is from genome assembly GCA_013398015.1 of Oreocharis arfaki. NCBI lineage: Eukaryota > Metazoa > Chordata > Aves > Passeriformes > Paramythiidae > Oreocharis > Oreocharis arfaki. The sequence goes on from VZRR01005734.1 coordinate 50,216, forward strand.
TCACCCTCCCATCTTCCCCTGAGCCGTGCACAAACGATGCCTGCTCCTTGTGGAGAGGGCAGGGGACTGGAGGAATGCTGCTCTTCTGAAGACTCTCACTGGGATAGCTCAGGGGTGGGTGGAAAACAATGTTTTTCCACTGTACCAATTGAGGCTTGTTTGCACCAGACAGAGATTTCCTCTAGCAATTTTTTATTTCTCCAGGACTCCGGAATTGTTTGCCCGTTCTTTGAACTTTATTTTTAAAGTGGCCACTTTTAGCCTGAATGGAGACCAGTGAAAGTTTGAGCTCTGTATCCGGGGAAGCTCCTCTCTGTGTGAGCACTGGACCAGTCAATAGGCTCCAAGTCTAGGACTGCCAGACAAAGGGACAGCCTGCAGCAAAAGGGATGTTTGTACTGTGGCCAGAGTAGGCTTCCTTAAAAATAATACCCAAGGGTAAACACTATCAATTCACAAGTTAGATGCTTGTAAAAAGCCACCAGCCCGTTTGCTAACCTATTAAGGAGGGAAATAAGACTTGACAGTTCACTGTGCTGTGATTCTAAGCATGATGTTTCCCTGAGAAAGAGTGCCTGTGATGCTGTGAGTGCTCTGCAGTCATTGATAGCAAGGGATTGGGAAGATTTGTGGCTGTCCAGAAGTTTGTACATGGGTTGGTTTTAGGTTGTTTAAACCTATCCACATCAAGTGACAAAACGCAAAGCTGTCAGACCTGACCTGGCAAAATGGAGCTGGCATTCCAAAAAGAGTATGTCCATAGAGTGACTTCTGTTATTCTACTCAAATGTGGTCTTTATATTTGTGACTTCAGGTAACAAAAAGTGTGGGATGTTTTGTTGAAAGAGGATTATCCCAAGCCCAAGTTAGCTTTGCAAAATATATTCCCAAGGTGATGCCTTCCAAATGCAGAATAAATTCCCGTGTGTGACTTGCTTCATTCTTGGTAGATATATGGACAGCAGGTCTGAAATTTGGTCAGAACTCTGCATCCAGCAGCTGATTGAGTGATCCTGGTCACCAGAGGAGAAAATGCTGGGCTTGCCCAATTTTGTGAGGAAGTTCATCGATGGGAGAAAGTTGAAGAGACCTTGATGAAAGGCATGGAGTAGACCAGCTCTGAAGCAGACTGGACAGTTCCTGAGTAATTTTATACAGAGTATTTCAAAGTTACTTGGAAATCTCTCATTGAGTCCAAGAGATTTTATACTGTCCCAGTGTTTAGCTGGCCTCAGATATAAGGGAAGTCACCTTGGAATTTTTTTAAGGATGGCAAACAAACAGCTTCCAGTAAGATTGTGATGGTTGTGTTTTGCACTGATGATTGGGATCAGAAATCAACTACATTAATCAGGAGATAATCCTTAGTCCATAAAACTGAATTTAAGTAGTTGAGGCAGAAAAGTGGCATGGAGAGATAAAGTGAACCAAAGTGAGTAAGAAAACCTGCTTAGGAATAAGCACTTAGCCTGGACCTTACATAAAAACAATCCAGACAGGAAATGAAATATATACATCAACATGAAACTGAAGACATCAATTGTCTGAGGTTCTTTTGCTGAAATACCTGGCTGTGTGCAAGGCTTTCAAGGCTGGTCTTTCATTCTGGTGACTCAAATAGTGTTGATAAACATAGCTTGAAAAGTGATCCAAGAGGACCTGTGGGGTCTTTATTTTACACACTTTTCATCAGGACCCAGCTTTCTAAAACACATGATTAAATATTTGATAACTTTAACCAGAATTAAAACTGATTAGTCCTTAATTCAAGGTTTTCATGAAGTAAGTAAACAGTTTCCCCCAAACTTCCAGAAACTCAGAAGTCCATGAAGAAGATAACTAAGAATTAGGAACAGCTGCTTTTATATAAGTGTTAATATAGCTGTTGCTTTTAGTACAGTGTGGTTCCTTCACAGTATCTCTTATGCTTACGTATGTTAGCACAAGAATCATATTCTCACTCAAAATAGTCATTGGCTTTTTGGCAACAAAAAGCTATAATCATAAATAAAAGTTGTATAAGCAGCGTTTTCACAATTCAAGTCCTGCACTCAAGAGATTTCTGACAACTCCTAGCTTGAAAGGGACAGTTTATAAACAAGGAAAATGCTGTTAATATCAGCATACTGTAGAGAAGTCAGTGACATAAGGAGGAAAGCAAAAGGGAAACACAAACACTGCCATAACAGATAAGATATCCAGTGTGATAACATTTGTTGGTATTGGTCAGTATAAGGAGAAAAGAAATTAGAGAGCAATTAATTATTTTCCTAAATTAAAAAAAGGGATCCCAAGCCTTTTGTTAGTCATTTGGATCAGAATCACAGGGCTTGATAACCCTGTGGTTGTACCTTGTCATAAATAACACTAATTCATTTTGAAGTGCAGCATTTGTGGTTTCCTGGTTGTTTTTCTGGCAGAGAGTTCCACAGATTAATTATTCATAATGAGACTTTTCTTAAATCACTTTAAAATATTATCTTTCTACTCCATTGACAGAACCATTGTCTTTTGTTAGGAGAGAGGCTGAAGAGGACACAGCTCGCTTTCTGTATGTTTGATCTGTTGTGTAACTCTCACATAATTTTCTTTAATAATGATAATCCTGGTGCTTTCAGCCTTTTTTTCCCAGACATTCCTTTAAGCTTCCTAGGCACTTCACTTGCCAATCTCTGGACCCCTCTTGTTTCTGCTCTTCTCCCCTTCCTGTGGATTCAGGATTTCAGACAAGGAACTTATGTATGGACACTACTGTACTAGGAGAGTAATAAAATGTATTCTAAATGCCCTCATATTATAAATAACTGTTTAGACTAGACTTTACATCACTTATCTCATCCGTGGCTCTTATTTTTTAGGTTTTAGACTATCAAAGTACAGGTATAGTGGATTCTGTTGCTAAGAAAGAGATGGCTTGACCGAGCCAGGTAGATGCTTTATGCTACTACTACTTAATAATTATGTCTGAGTGAAAAGTAAAGGTATTGAAATGACAGAAGAGCTGCAGCACTGAGCCTGACTTTTCAGCCTGAGCATGATCTTTCCTATTGCTGCTGGAGGTAAATTTACAGTGAGTCATAGCATGGTGGTACTGAAAATCTGTTGGTTCAGGACCTGTGGTCTTCTACAGGATGATCACATTACAATTTTAAAGTTTCCTGTACATTTGGGTGACTTTAAATCTGGGGTATTGTTTTAGGAAGGCTTTCACTCTCCATGTTTCAGAGTGTCTTGTTGCTGACACTGAGCACTGAGCAGTGTGAATGGCTCATGTCAAGGGATCTTGGTCTGTGGTGAAAGAACAGGAACAAGTCCAGTACACACAGAACAACTGGCTTTTGTTTACTGAGTCAAAGCTGTAAAACCATAAAGGGAGCAAAAGCTGAAATCAAGGGACATAGAAATAATGGAGTGGGAATGGAAAAAGAGAATCAACATTTGAGGGTTCTTCTGTATGAAGCAGAGATCTGGGTTCCAGAGTTGGGGGAAAGACGCAAATGATTCTTCCAAAACTTTTTGATGCAAGGAGCCCTTGTTTTAAGTTTGGATTTAGGGCTCCTGGAGGGGAAAAGGTTATTCAACTGCAAGCATCCCCCAACACCTTCCCTCCCTCTCAACTTTCAGCCCAGTTCATCAAGGTGAGAAAGTAGCTTTACATGATGATAAATATTCTCTCAGCCTGCCAGCTGAAGCCAGGGTTCTCCGTTGTAAGAGGAAAAACTCTGTTGCAGGAAAAGCTTTCTTATATTTTATTCTTAAAAAAAATGCACTCAACATTCCTGGTGGAGACTTCCCACTTATTGGAAGCTACTGCTTTCTTGAAAAACCTTTGGTCTTTTAAGAGCATTTTAAAACATACTCTTAGGAAATGCTGTATTGCTGTGGGGCATCTGGCTTGTAATCAGTCAATCCTTTCAGTCTGACTCTTCCATCATGACACCGACCCTGAGCATGCCTGGTGTGGTCCTGGGGAGCCATGTGCCTTATATGTCCATTGCGACTTGCAGGAGGTCAAGTAGGGGGAAGCCAAAGGATTTGTGCAAATGGTGGAGCCAAGCAGAAGGTCAGGGATGGCATTTTGTGGCCATGGGAAAGAGACAGCTCTCTCTCCTGGGTCGGGATGAGTCTCCGTCAGTGCCGAGTCTCAAAGAATCATGGGGCTTCCATGGCTGGCACCCAGTGTTCTTAATTTTGTGGTGAATAAGAGCCCTGAAAGCGCATAATTTAATCCGCCTGAAGATAATTGTTGAAATAAATCATTCTCTCGTTTAAAGAATAAATCTTCAGCAAGTTTTAAGAGAGCCTACAGCACTGCTGATTTTAATCGTTGCTCTGCATAGGGAAGTGTCTATACTGCTTAGTGTTTCCAAACCAGCAGTGCTGCTATTAAAAAGTCAGGCCTGGATTTAGAAGCTGTTACAACTCAAACTAAGCTTTTTTGGGAATTCCTGGATTCACAGCTGAAAGAGAAGAGGCCTGGTGAGCGGAGACCCCCACTTCCCTCTCTGGGTTTAACTCCCCAGTGAGCTGCATTGCCACTTGGTTCCTCAGTTACTGTGTCCGAACATGGGGTTCTGTGGCCAGCACTCTGTAGTGCTTTGGCATTCTGGAGAGGAGAAGTGCTCCAGGGAAAGATGGGTATTTGGGGTTTTTTGGTGTTGCTGGGATGTTGCTGGAATAGGGGCTGCGTATGACAGGAAATGTGCTGTGGTGTGTCAGGCTGTACCACAGAGAGCAATTCCAGTCAATGGTGGGTGATTTTTATCAGACTGCCCTGTGGTCACCCCATGGGTTCCCCAGGGCTCTGCTGGGCAGTTGCTTCTCTATAGCATGTCCTGCTTTGGTTGAAATTTTTCAGGGTTTGGCTGGTCCACAGGGGATTTTTTTTTGAGGGTGTGAAAAGGATTGGTTTGGGTGAGACGCATTCTAGCAAAGTAGAAATTACACTGGTCAGCTGAGGTCTGCAGAGTGGTGCTTTGCTAAACCTCCCTGTCCTTCATCTGGGAGCTGTGCTGGGGCAGAGTTGGTTCACTGCAGAGGCAGGATGTGGGCTGGAATGACTAGCTAAGGTGTTCCAACCACGGGTGAGGTAGGATTTGGATACACTACAGCTTCTTTCAAGGCTTGAGGGTTCAATTAGCTCTTGGCTATTCAGTTGCTGGTATGACTGCACTCTCAATTCCCTGGCTGGCTAGTTAAAAGGTGTCCTGCTAATTTATGATACTTAAGTTAAATAGCAGAGAATTTGGGCCATTTGTGCATTAATCCAGTATGGATTGCAGGCAGGTTCCTGCTACTTAACCATTTTTTTCCTGTCCAGTAGTTGAACACCAGAGAAAGTTGGTGATCCTGATATTCTCCCATATTTTTGGGTTTTTTTTTCCTTTTCTTGGCATTCACTTGAAGATTTTGTCTCTGAGAGAAAATCTAGGAGGAATGGACACTGCTCCGGTCTTTTCCATTGCAAATAATCCTATTTCTCCCTGTCTTCTAAACTGGGAAGTACTTACTGGTTTTTTGAAGCTGATTGCAGTGCTAAAAAATAAATTCATACAGCGTTTGGCACAGCAGCATTTGAATAGTTTTAAATGGTTGGAAATAAATTCACTGTGCCATTTAAGCTACTTTGAAGAAGAAGAGATCTAGCTACATTTTATTTTGGTTGTATTTTGTGAGAAATGTGTGGAGTTATTGGAACCAGATATATTAATTTTGTGCTAGGCTGATGTACACCAGTTAAAAACGTGCTCCCTGGTGCATAGAATCAAAAGCTGAGGGTTTTCTCAGGCACAGATTCCACCAAGCCCCCTCAATTCAAGGTACTCCAGCCCCTGGGTTTGTTACTGTGTGTAATAGATCTGGAAATGCTGGGTCCCAGTGCCGTTTCCATCAAGTCATCAAGCCTTAAAACTTGCTTTTGTCTGAAGCAAAAATATTTGTTACATGATATTAGACAGGGCCTTACTGTGGAGTAAATCAGGGTTTGTTAAATTGTTAGATACCGTAGAATGGTTTGGGCTGGGGGGTCCTTAAAGGTCACATAGTCCAACCCCTTTACTATGAGCAGGGACATCTTCAACCAGATCAGGTTGCTCAGAGCCCCATCCAACCTCACCTTGAATGTTTCCAGGGATGGGGCAAGCACAGCTTCTCTGGACAAACTGCCAGTATTTCACCACCCTCATTGTAAAAATGTTTTCTTTTTATCCAGTCTAAATCTACCCTCTTTTACTTCATATGTGAGCGTGGGATAGGTTTAACTCCAAAAGTGCTGAGGTTGTAAACGGTATGTTGTGAATCGTTTTATTGTGTCTGTGTTACCAGAATATACAGAAATCATACAAGTATCATGTGTCACAAGCACAAGGTTTCATTGGCAAAAACATTCTTACGACTATTCATTTGCAGAAAATCTTGGGAGCTGTTGTCTTTGTTCAAAGTTAAAAAAAAAAAGTAATCAACTTAGAGCATTTATAAATCAGCCTCCAAAAAGAATGAATTGTAAAAGAAACAGTGTGACACTTCCAGCTATCTTTAGAGGGAGGTCTGTTCAACAATACATTTCAGGTGACAAAACACAAATATGATGCACGGTGCCAAATGGAAAGAAAGAATAGACCCTCTGCTGCTGGGAATAGAAGAAGACTGTAGTAATGTGATTATGGTAATGGTCAACAAGTCATAGTCTTGTGCTTTTGTTCACTGTAATTAACTTCTTGAAATGGCACAGTCGCTTTCTCTGTGCTCATCAGATGGCCCTGCCTTTGTGTCCGCAGTCTGTTATTTCTCCTGCAGGGACTGCAAGCCTCCAAGTGCATTACTAAATGAATTCATTGCTGGAACAAAGATTCAGTAGTAGAATAGAGATTGATATCTTTTGTTGTCAGACATTCAATACCATATAGCAATCCAATTACTTAAGCTGTTTCTATCAGTCTTATTACGGCTCACTATTGAGGCATGCTTTAAAGCTGGATAATTCTGTCTTGCAAGAATGTAGTGGAACAGATTAGAGCTTTAATGAGAAGGCTTTCTGTGGGCTAGGGCACTTCCATTGTATGTGTTGGGATTGAGGAATCATACCTAGGCAAAGGCCTGGAGTCATTGTTGCAAAGAGTGATCAAAGGGAAGCCTGAAATCTGTACAATTGCTTTGAGAAATTTTACCGGTTGTAAAAAAATAAAATAAAAACTGGCAAAGTTTCTGTCTGCTATTCCCTATCTGTTGAGAATCTATGCTGCACCAGGAAAAGGAAATTACTTATTGGAATTCAGATTGTGGAATGGATATGTCATTTTGTGTTTGAACTTTTCCTCCGCTGTGCTATAGGTCAAATTCTGTACTTAGCTGTAGCATTTTAGGAATGCTGGCAGCATGGATTCAACACAAGCCTTATTTGCATACAAGTGCCCAGGGTGGGTGTTTGGAGAGGAAGGGTTTCTAGTGCACAAACACACAGAAGGCTTTGATAACTGCAGGTAGAGGAGGAAGTATTAGACCAGCAAGTCAGCCTTGTCAGGTTTGCATCCTCACTCATGCTCTCTGTAGCACAAAGCAGGTATAGATTGAACCCCAAGACAGCAGAAAGCTGGAGTGTCAGTAAGACCTCAAAACTGAGCCTGCAGAGTAGCAGTGGAGAAAAGTTATTTTACCATGAGAAAAAACAGCAAATAAATCTATCTGCTTAGCAAATTTTTTTTTTTTTGAGATTGTATATGTAAATCACAACTAAGTTTATTGGGAGATGCCAGACTGAATTTGTATGTCCAGCAAGTCAGTTTGGCTTCTTGAATGTAGGATTTCTGATGAACTTTTAAAATGTGATAAAACTCTTCATCTCTCTGTCAGGCCTCAGCAGAAACATCTGTGCTTTAAGTCAATACAGTGTGACCAGAAGCACCTCAGAATTGCTGAGGTTGAAGTAAACTGGAAACACAGATTAGAGTGCTTTTGTATGGAGTACACACAGCTTGGGGTCATTCATGAACACAAGGATTTCTAAACTTGTCTGAAATTCCACCTGTCTAGGTCACTCTCCCTAAATAACTGAGGTATGGTTTATTTTTCGGTATAATAAATGCACCAAAGTAAACACTCACTTGGTGTGAATGGCAAAGCAGCGTCATTTCCACAGGACAACACTGATGTCCAACAATCTGAGGATACAGCCTATTTTTCCTGGATACAAAAAATTGTATGATTTATAATTTCATTATAAGAAGGCTGATTTTCCATTTCTTAGAATGGTTTTACACTATCAACGTCTGAATATTTCCTCCTTGGGGATGAAGTTACGAAGTGTTGCCAATGCACACGTGTTGTCTGGCTGTAACATTTCCAAAGTGTTATTTAGAAGAACAGCAATTACAAAGACATTTTCAGAAGGAAATTGTATTTGAGTTAGGATAAGGATGTGGGGGTGTGAACATAAGTCTGAGGAACACCTGAAAGTTTATCTGTGCGTTTAGATTTGTTTTCAGAAAGTGTGTTCCTGTCTATAGACCACAAACACTGATTTTCTTCAGCAATAAAGGTATGACCCAGTTCTGGACTGAAGCTAAACTTCATTTCGTAGCCTCAGTTGCCTGATGGGGATTGAAGTTAATGTTTTATGAGGCAAAGGAGAGCACCTGTTCATTCCAGGAACAATTACTCCTAAGATATTTGTTTTGGGTTGGAGTTAAGGTGATTTTGTGATGAATTAACAGTTTCTCTCTCACTCAGGGGTGTAAGGAACAATTAAAGATTTAGGGTGGCCTGACCTTTATTCTGCTCATTGTTGACTTGTAACGAGCGATGTCTACCAGTAACTGCTTTCTTGTAATTAATTTACTCTATTTAGGAACAAGGGGTTTGGACTTGGGATCTACCAAGGGGAGCTTTTAATGTGCATTTTTATTTATTTTGTCTAAATGCATGGAAACCTCCAGGACAGATACTCAGCTGGTGTAAATCAGCTTAGTTCCATTGACGTCAGTGGAGCAGCGCCAGCAGCAGATCTGACCCACTTCTTTAATCTGATCCCTTGTCCATCCCGTTTATTTCAGATTACATCAGAGTGAGCAGGGCCTTACCTCATCCACCATGAACTTGAGATAGATACAACCTTGCAAGTTTTGGCAGAGGACTGTCATTCCTGAGAAACATGTAAAAAGCAAGAGCAGCATCCAGTCCTCTGCCATGCACAAATTGCTTGGAGCCAGTGCCTTGACAGACTCAGCTTTTCTTCATATGAGACTGTGTGACTGTGTGAAATTCCAACTTGCTCATAAGAAATTGTATTAGTTTACCACAATGAAACCACCTCTAAGAGCAAACCTGCCCTTCAGTTTGGGTTCTCTGGGTAGGGTGGAAACTGCACCAATGGACATAGGGAAGAGAAAAGTTTGTTGGGAGAGATGTAAGGGAGATGAACTGGGCTTTATGTTCCTTCTTCAATGAGAAGAGTAATAGAATGATAGAATCATAGAACAATTCGTGTTGGAGGGACCTTAAAGATGACCCAGTTCCAACCCCCGGGGCCACGGGTAGGGACACTTTCCATTAGACCAGGCTGCTCAAATCCCCATCCAACCTGGCCTTGAACACGTCCAGGGATGGGGCAACCACAACAATAACAAAGACAATATTCTGTGTGGAAGAAAGAAGAAGTTTAAAATCCCACCAAAGTTAAAGCCCTTCAGAGAGACAGAGTAGCGATAAGAGAAGGTTAAGCAGCAACTTTCCTTCCCAGCTAACAGGGTCATGTTCTCCTTCCAGGGAATGTCTGACTCTGAGGCTAAAGATGATTTATATAGCTTGGTTAACCGAGGCAGGGGAGGCAGACTATTAAATGTGCTGGAGGACTATACTGAACCAGGACAGAGAAAAAAAGATGGAAATATTCTGTTATCAATTGATAGCTGAAAACACAAGCTGGTATGAAAGTCAAGCTGATACTGAAGCGTAGGGATAGAGAAAAAGACCGAGAAATACTGTTAGAAGATTTAGGAATAACCCAACTAGAACCTGCCAAGAAAAGGAAGCTTTATCCAAAGTGAAACTTAGGGTGCAGGGACAGTTCTGACAGATATAAGAGACAAGATACCGATAAAGAGAGACCTGCAACAAAAATGTCAGAGTCTGCAAAAACAGGACATAGTTTGGGAACAAGAGAAGCCAAGACAACATCTGGTATTTGAGAAAAGATACCAGAACTGTAATGGCTCACATCATTTTGGCATCTGCAAGCTCTTGAAGGGAGGTACTGGAGGAAGTCCAGTACAAAGTCAATGGCCACTGCATGACAAGCCTGGAGAGGCCGTAGGACATGAGATAATGCTGCAGAGGATCCGCTGGTGGCTGAGAAAATTGATCATTTCATTCAAGTTGGACAGAAATGTGTGAGACAGCTCAATGCCAGAAAAAGCAATATTTGTTCTACTAATATTGCCACTCAATATTAGAAATGTACATAGGAAACAGCTGACAAAAAGGCAAAACTCTCCTTTTTACTAAGGAATTGTAAATTAAACGTTGAGGTAGACAAAGTAGAAAGATATATTGTAGTATCAAGAGAAAGTAACTGCTGCAGTAAAACACATGTTCGCAGCTCTTCTTAAGAGTGTAAATTCACTGCAAGGTTATGAGACAGCAACAAATAAAGACTTCAATTTAAACTTTTCAGGACAAGAAACTTCTCTGAGTACACAAAACTCGGAGAGCCCGAACACATGATATTGTACATTCCCTGGAAGCTACTAGAGTATTTGATTATTGCTTGAGAATAAGCAGAAGAGCCAAGAGTCAGTTCAGCCATCAGTACAGATTGAGGAAAATAGTTTTTCAGCTGTGTGTGGGCACATCCATTCTCCTCCAGCAAAAAAACCAAAACCCCAACCTTCAAATGTGCTCACTCAAGCAGTGGAAGAGATCAGATCCATTGGGAGGGTAGTGTGTGATATGAGGCTAATGCTCAGTCAAGCCATCCAACCCTGATCTGAGAAGACAATGGCAGGGAACGGACACAAGGGCAAAACAACAGTTAAAAAACAGGGAAAACTAAAGGGACAAGTTAGAGGTGCCAGATCCAAGGTGTGACTGCAAACTTAAATCTGATTTCCCTTGGAAATTTCTAAGGTGGGTACTTGCATGGCCTTGACAGCTGGGATGATGAGGTCTCTGAAGACTCACAGAATGCTGTAAGGGCACAGAACACATCGACCACTGAATGAATATTACTAATTAGTTAATAGATATTTAGACAAATACAAAATTTGCTATGTTAGTTCAGTGTTTTGTGGTAAATTAACACAATTTCTTATGAGCAAGTTGGAATTTCACACAGTCACACAGTCTCATATGAAGAAAAGCTGAGTCTGTCAAGGCACTGGCTCCAAGAGGAAAGAGGAAATCCATTCTACCAAAAAACCTTAAATGTACTGGGAAACCTTAGGGAGTGCACAGAAAGCAAGACAAAAAAATCACAGTTGTGAAGGTCAGGTTCAAGGTGTTCTGTTCTTACAGAAAGCTCTGCTTGTATTTGTGGGATATATGCTTAGGAACTTTGCTGGATGAGGGCCTTATTAAATTTGAGTAAACTAAATAAACAGATCAAGCACAAAATAACCAGTTTTTACAATATGCTTGAGAGAAAAGCAAGCAAACAGCTTTTTTCCTACTGTTAAGAAAAAAATGAGGCAGAAAAATGGAGTATTTTAGCTCCTGGGAGCAAGCAGTGAAGCAGACCCAAAATTCAGAAGATTTTTGTTCTGGGCTTTGTCTAGTGTGCTGACATTTTACTTTTTAAATGCTTTTCATAAGAAGTAGTACTTATTTTACTCATTTTTGTGATTGCTTTTGTAAATGGAAAGAAGTAAATCACAGTGAAGTTAGTCCAAAGTTGGGACAATATTGAGTTCAAGAGGTACAGCAGAAATTTAGCGAAAATGCAAATAGATCTGGGTCCTGTCAAAAGTTACTCCTTCATTTACCAAGGAAACTTCACTAAATTAATGGATTTTAGAGGAGAGGGAAACTTAAAACTATTTAATATGACTGTATGTATTTTGCATGCCATAGAATTCCACTCAGTTATCTCTGCAAAACTATTTCCTGCCAGACAGTGGGCCAGATCTCACCTCTGCTTGCTTTAACCACTTCAGTCTCAGAGCACTCTCCAGAGATGTTCTCTGACAGGGCTGTTGCAGCTTTCTGTAGAAAGGCCTAATGGTTCCATGAAACATGAAGTGAGAGCTGTATGTATGTATGTACTCCTTCTGTAATCCCACAGTCCGAGGGGTTGCTCAAGACAGGAATGAAACGAAGCAAGGGGAAATCAATGTTTAACTTGGAAATATTTGTCAGTTAACAAGTCACAAGGAAGTGAGTACCTCTAGCACCTACTAGGAGTTTATTTTATACTTAATTTATACTCTTTTTTTGAATGGGGAGTGTATTTTAAAAAAGTGAACACAAAAAAATCTTCCTTTTGAGCTTTGTTACCATTGAATTTCCTAAGTTTGGGAATATTCTCTAAATGTACTTGAAAACAGTTATTTTGTAGAAGGCTGACTGTCCAGACTCTGACCACACTTAAACAAATACTGAAATCCATCCTTCTAATGGATAACACATAATTGTGTTCTGTTTAGGGATGCTTTCCTGAACTGGAAGTACAGCTTGTGTGCTTCAATTGTTTTAAGGGATCCATTTTCTGGCGTCTTGTTGCTTTTCTCCTTTTTTCCCTTCAAAACCCCCTCTGTTGAGTTTAGAAGTATATTCCTTTACAGTCTCACAAGTCACGTTTTCTGAGACCTGGAATTCCTTATTCAAGAAAATCTGCTGGAAATCCATAAAAACTCTATGTACAATAAACAGGAGACCTACTTCACCCTTGAGTTCTGGATCTTAGGTCTCTGTCATCTTGAAGAACAACTTAATCCCTCCGAGGGAGGAGTCTCCCAGGTATTTCCGTATGGATCAGTCCCGTAAAGCCTTGATCTTTGTCTCAGAGCCACATCGATCTGTCTTGTCTGCAGTGGCTGAAAGGACTTTATGCATTGAATTTTCTCAGAAGTGCTATAAAATAACACGTCTTGGCGAGTGAAGCCAGCCTGTTAACGTATGGATTTTCTGCCTTGAGTGATTTTCTAAAATCAATAACTCATTAAAAAGAAAAAAGCTCAATTCTCACAATTCATAACCATGCAAATAAACAGGCTGACTTCAGCAGCAGCACCCAGCTGAGTTAGAACAGTGGGTTTGGAGGATCTTGTGTTGTTTGTTCAGTTGCCCTGACTGCAGTTTCATTTTTGCTGGATCCTTCTTGAAAAAAATATTTTAACAACAGTATTCATTCATTAGTTCTTAAGAATAATGCTCTGTTGGCAGAATGGTGAACTAGTTGCTAAAAATAAGGTCTGCTGGTGAATCCTTTAAAAACATGACTACATCCCCAGGAAGTAACTCTCTTTCAGTGAAGAATAAAAGTGTAAATCATTTTCAAAATCACAATCTCTCGAAATGCTTTATGCACGTAATAATTCCTCAAAAAAGTGTCAGATAACTTGGCAGGGGTGGAAGCTTTCCATCCCAAGTGTGTAGAGTGTTGCAGTCATTAATTTATTGACTGAATTGATCTGACTTTTAAGAGACTCCCTGGCTTGGCATCAGTATTCTGTTTATCTCACAAGCAATGAATCTCCTCTTCCTCCCTGTGTGTAAATACTTAATAGCTGTTAACTTAAAAGGTCAGGCCTTGCTGGATCCTTAAGTATTGTGCTTCAAGGTACATTTAGGTTGAAGTTTTCTTTTTCTTCTGCTCAGATCTCACGTTGCTGCATTACCTGCTCTACTTGACATTCTCAGTGGCTTGGAAACTGTGTCAAATGTTTTTCAGAGAGTTAGTCCTTTTTTCAGGGTGATTTTTCTTGCATCCAGATGTATTAATTTAAAATATTTAGGGATTCTTTTTTCTCCCAAAGTACAGCGACAGGATTTAGAATGCTCTGCAGGATGCTGAAGTCAGCCGCTTTCACAAAGCTTTTCCATATGATGCATGTCAGCAGCACAGCTTCAAGGAGTGTCTTCTCGTTTTGCTTTCCACTTAGCATGACTTTAACAGGTGTCTCAGAATGCCTCTGAGCAGGGCAGGGTTAGTGCCTGTGATCTGGGAATAAAAAGAAAAGGTGATGGGGTGTGGAGGGAAGGAAAGGAACTGTGGAAGATGAACTGGTTCCAAAGGACACCCTCCAGCGAAGGGTGGCAAAAGAATCAAATCAGGTAGATTCAACTTTAGTGTGAGAAAGAGCAAACCTTGCATATCAGCAGGGACTCCTATGGTTTAATAAATTACTGGAAGATTAGGACAGTGAGACATGGCCTCTCTAGGAGAGTCTCTGGAAGGTCTGAGAAAATTCTGAGCCCAGTTATAAATTTCTCGATCTCGGATGAAAAATGCAGTCGCTAGTATGACCGAGCATTCTTGAATGCCTGTGTGCTGGATCACTGGCCCTTTGAGGCCACTGGAGGAACAAACAGAGCAGACATTGTCCAGCCAAGGAATTGAAATCCAGAGCTATCCTGTTCATTTTGTGAGAAAATTATAAGGGTCAGTTCCAGAAGCAACCAAAACTCCATTTTCTATGGAACCATATCCTCAGACTCCCATGCACCTTGTAGGGACCTTTGTGAGACCCTCAGATCCCAGGACCACTTGTGAGCAGGAGGGCAAAAGGCAGCTCCTGCTGCATCTGCTGTGGAGCCCTGCATGGGCTGGAAATAAGCTGTTTGTACTGACTGGACAAGGAACCATTGATCCCACTCCTTCCAGGAGATTTTCCTCAGCTGGGGGCACTAATTTAGGTCTCGTTCCTCTGTGCAATGACAAGAGCTGTAGGAACATAATTATCTCCAAATCTTTTGCTTCTCCCCTGACAACTTGCATTGAAATGTGGCAGTGGGTTTGAATGTTATTAGGGGCACATGAACAGACATGAACAGACAGAAGGCATGACTGCATAAGCCTCATTTCCTTAGGAAATCAAGTGGAAATGTTTGTATAGTTTATATACAACACAGTATGCTTTGTGTCTGTCGTATTACCTTGAAGGTTGTTGTTGTAATCATATGTTCCGTTGTTGTGCTTCATCTAATCCAGAGTTTGTAAAAATACTGTTTTGGACTTTTGTGATTTGTTTTCCTGCATCTCATAGGAAGCCAGGACTGGAAGGGGCGTCCTGGGTCAGTGTGTCCAGGCTCCTGCCGAGGTATATGGACTATAAAAGTTAAAAGAGAAGAATACTCTATAATAAACTTCAGATTGGTACAGTGGGAATGTTAATGAGACAAATGAAACCTTCCGTGTGGCCTTTGCAGAGCTGGAAGTCACAGCATGGGGCAGTCCCCTTGCAAATCTTGGGTCATTAGCTTATCTTCTGCAGTAACTGCCATGGATAAATGTCAGAGGATGAAGGAATTTTCCGCTTTACAGCACTGGAGTATGAAGTATTCACATGTTCCTCAGAAAATGCTGGGGAAAAGATTGCCAGATTTTTTCTTGTGTAACAAGAGTATTAAAATGTTAGACATGTTTACACGGGAGAAAATATTTGATCCAGAGAGAGGAGAGACATCCCTTAGCCTTTAAATGTGCTTGAATGACAGTAAGGCACGTCTAGCATTCTGCAGGATTTTCCTAAAGGAAACCACAACCCAGAGGACCTTCTGTGAAATAAGATAATAGGTAAGAAAAGGATGGCAGTTTCCTATATATAGGTCACAAGGGAGCAATAATGTCAGATTATTTCTGAAGCTGTGTTATAATGCTCAAAAGAGAACCTGATGATGTAAGGGTAAAAACCGTAAGTGCCTGCGTTTCAGAATTTGTGGTGCTTGCCTTTAGCTGTGCACTGATTGTCAGTATTAAATGTGCTGAGTACTTGCAGATTGTTAAGGACACTTCTAGAACATTTATATTCCAGAATATCTCAATGGTTTCAAATCTCAGTGATAAAATTCCCTCTACATAGGATTATATATGTGCAGCTGTTCAGAGAAAGGTACAGCCTGAGAGAAGGAGAAGGACAATAGTTTATTTGACAGTTCCCAGAAGATGAACAGAAAATAAAACAGTACTTTGAAAATCTCAGTTTTGCACTATTTAAACTTGTTGAAAAATAGAAAGATATTTTTCAAATCGTTTCAGACCATTTCCCTTTTTGAAAGCAGAGTCCGTACAGAA
Source organism: Oreocharis arfaki (assembly GCA_013398015.1). NCBI lineage: Eukaryota > Metazoa > Chordata > Aves > Passeriformes > Paramythiidae > Oreocharis > Oreocharis arfaki. The sequence goes on from VZRR01005734.1 coordinate 66,438, forward strand.
TAAAAACATTGAAATTTTTAATGTTTTGTATGGAATATCTCTAGGATGAACTGGAAAGTCCACTGACTGCCTTCAGTACTGCTTTTGGCTTGATTTTGTAATTCTGCATCTTTGTCCTTACACTAGAGTCTGATCCAGGAAACCAGAGAGTACTTTAGGCTCTTTCATCGAAATGCTTGAGGCTGTGAGTATTTTAAGCATCCAAACAGTCTCTTTGGCTTTGGTTTCACTGTTTGACTCTTAGAACATGGAGTGTACTCCTAAATATTTCATTGGGCTGTCCTGTACTCCACAGCTGAGCTCTGAGCACCGGTAAGACTGATGGTGGTAAACTGAGCTCCATCAGCCTCGTGCCTGTTCATGGACACCCAGAACTGAAATGTGCAGTGAACTACATTCTCTGAGCAGTTCATGAAATTATAATAAGTTGAAATTTACAGCTTTATTTCAGAAAAGTCCATTTGCCATAAAAAAATTACACGCTTCTGTAGAATTAGGCAGTTTAAAAGAGTAATTCTAGAGTCTGCATCTTTAAACTTTGGACCTTTAAAGGTATTTAACTGTTAAACGCCTGACTTGATGGAGACCTGTTCCTGGAATGTTGTAGTTACTTTTCTTTTGAGGTGTCCAGAATGAGCTAGTCTTTTAAACACTGTGTGAATGCTTGCAGCATGTTAATTTTTAACATAGAGGTTTTCTTCACGAAAACTCTATTTTCTGCCCAACAGAATTTGATAGCATTTTCCATCAAAATTTTGAAGGCTGCTAAATTTGACATTGCTGCTAGGTTTGCTCAGTCAGGCTCCGCCTTTAGAAAAAAGGCTATTAAAAATCTGTCACCCAAAGGAGGGATCCTGACTGCTTTCCATTACGGGGTTGCCCCTCATGGCTCTGTTGCAATGGCTTTAAGCAGATGTGACTCATTTGTATGACTTTGGCTCTCATGCTGCCTTGGGGAACCAGCTGGCTTTGGGCTTAGTGCTCAGCTCTGAGCCTCACCCGGACCCATTTCTAAGCCCACCTTGTGCTTTACTCATCTCCTCCTAAATTGCATCCATTACACCGTGGTCATCATGCAGTGACTGCTGATCCCAGCCTGTCACTGCTCCTCTTTGTCCAGCCACCGGCAGCTAAATCCCTTTCCCCTGGAGCCTCTGCAGTGCCGGGACTTTGTCAGCGTTGCTGGGCAGGTGTGTTGACAAGTGACTGCCTGACCAGTGAGTTTGTCTCCCAGTTTTCATTTGGGTAAGTGCATTGTCTCCCATGCTTCTGTTGCATCAAGCTCAACATCTGTGTAATAAATAAGGCCCAGTCCTGCCTCCTTCAATCACCTCAGTGTAGAATTGAGTTGCTTTGGTAGAACAAGGAAAAAGACTGAAGCCTGTTGGCCAGATCCTGTTTTCAATCACCTTTACACAAACTACACTGACTCCACTGAAGTCAGCAGAGAAAACCCAGAATGAATAGTTTATATTGACCTCTGGGATAAGTGCAAGAGCAATTAAAAATTCTTTTTATCATTAATTATTATAATGCCGTGTAAAAGCACTTACATTAGGCATCATCAGCTTTTGAAGACACCAAGTGCCCAAAGTATGTCCATGCTCCCATAACGTGTCAAAGCTACAGTTAAAAATTCCTCTTTCCCTAAAGGTGCATTTACCTACTGGATTCTATTGCTTTTTGAGGGAAATACTTGCATAAAGAAGGAAAAATTAGTTATGTATATCCATCACAGAGAGAGCGGGAGAAATTCCTATTGAAGTTTTGCCACCTATGTTTAAGAAACTTCAAAATTATTTCAATTAGCAGGAGAGCATCACCTCTAAGTTTTATCCTTATGTTAATAATTGACAGCATTATTCCCCCCACAGTGTTTAATATAGTCAATGCATTGAGGGAAAAAAGTATATTCACTTGAAATTCATTACTGTATTTACAATGCTGCTTTCCCATGCTTATTTTAGGGTCATTTGGGAAAAAAGCTTTAACTCTGAAAAAAAATGAATGCATTGCTATTCTGGGAGTTAGACTGTCACTTAATAAATATATTTCTGATAATAAAAATTGGTGTCATTTTCCTTGCAGGGACTTATTCGGAAGAAAGTTAATAAAAACTGCATGGAAAAACTAGCATCACAGCTTTTTTTTTATTTCTCTTTTTTTGTTCGAAATTCTGACAGGAAAGTTAGCCGAATGCAAAAAGTATCAAGAAACAGAGAAACATTCCATGGTCCTTAAAACCCAGAGGTAAGTTTCTCTTCCTAAATATACCATTAAGTGAGGTAGCTCCGATGAACCTTTTAAATACCTTTTAAGGACAAAGACTTAACTGGCCCTGCTGATGGGAAAGTCATAATGTGGCTTTTTTCCTGATAGCTTTCTATTCTTTGTATGTGTGACAGATGTCAATGAAGTTGAAAAGTGTCCATTTCCCAGCAGGGTGCTGGCTGTTCCCCAAAATGCCTGGGCAGTTTATAGAGGCCCTAATATCTCCTGATGGTGACGGAAGGATTTGTAGGGAAAGCTTCCTGCTGGGCAGAGGCCTGCTGCCTTTGAATAGAAGGCAGCCAGCAGCTCTGCGGGCCTCAGCAAGAGATGCCACTGCACCATCAGGAAACTTTGATTTATTATCTGAGAAATTCACCATCCATCTGCATGAAGAGGTCACAGAAGCAACTTTTCTAATGTGAATCTGAGACCCCCATTATTTCCCACTTATTGCTACAAGCATGAAAAATTGTTCCAACTGAGAAAGCTGGACTTTCAGGACTTGTTGCCATGGTTGAATTTATAGGAATATTTAGGAGCAATGCTTAGTGGAGTTTGTTTGAACCTATAAACTCCAACAATTTTCACAGGTTTTTGCTAATTAATGCCACCACTGTGGAAATGGAAGCACTTCTGCAAACAAGCTGCGACAAATGAGATTTTTATTGCCAGTGGAAAAGCCCAGGGAATAATTAGCGGGTCCATAGAGATCTCTTGATTACAGACATCTGCATTGGTAATGTCCAGACAGAAAGATCACCCAGGGAAATGTTTCGGGATTTTCACCTTAGGGCACGTTTATGTTGTCAGCTACACCCTTCAAAATGCAGTCAGACATATGTGGGAAAATATTTTGTGAAATGTTAGGCCAAGGAACCTGATGTTGACTAATCTGGGCTAGAGAAACTGGCTTTGCTTTCCAAAGTACTGTCCAGCCGCCAAGGCTTGCAGATGTAACATTTTGATATCTCATTAAACCCGATTTCACAGAGATATTTCTCAGTGCTGCATCTGAGTTGCTGTGAGTTGCCTGAGATGCTTTTGCAGTTGTCACTGCTTTATTGAATAGAATGAAGAGGAAACAACGAGACTGATTATTAAAAAAACCACATGACTTCTTGAAAACGAAGCACGGAAAAAAGAATTCATGTCAAGACAGGATTTATTAGTTCAGGTTGAAGAGTAACTTGATTTGGGATTTTCTTCTTGTCAAAGTGATTCACAGCATAAATTATGGATCTCCTAATAGAAGTGGTAGAGGTTTTGCCTTTTTAAAAACAGCATGCTTTTAAACTGGCCAATAAAATAATTATTTCAGGCCTATGAAGCAAACTTTAAGCTAAGGGTTTTTTAAAAACCACAATTATTTTAGTTCACAGAGCATTAGAGCACAGTTGCCCCAGTTCTAGACTTGTTCATGTTGTATTAAATGCCAATAAATCCCAAACAAAAGTCATCCTTTCCCTGAAAAATTTATAGCCTACAGATTTGCTTGCATTTACCAATTGTGCTTGGATGTAGGATTTAAAATAAACTAAATTTATAATGCCTGTGATTTTAAAACGTTTAAACAGCAGGTCTGTCTTGCTTAGAATCTGTCTTTGATGGGATCTTCAATCCCACAAGCCTTGAAGCAGAAAATGCCCTTAAATTTGTATTTAAACCCATCCTTCTCCAGGACAACCATTAAGCAAATGATTCATTTTAAGATACATTTCAGTCCCAGTGGCATCATTTATCCTACTCATTGGTCAGGCAGTCACTTACAACGAAGTTAAGTACTGAGCAGACCTGATTCTGAACCCAGGCTGTCCTTCAAGATGTCATGAGAAGCAAGAATAACTAATTCTTCTGGCTTTTAGCCACTACATACACATAGGTAGAGCTGCACCCATTAATGCACCAACATATCAGATATTTCCAGAGATCTCTCTTGGCTTAGCTTTCTGGTCTCTCTGTGCTGAGGAGCAGGGGTAGAAGGAGTGAAAGGTTAGGAAAGAAGGAGAATTCAGAGGTTTTGAGGGTACTTTTGCTCTCAGATAACTGGAACTTGTATGATAAGTACATGTGTATTCATGGGCACTGAGTACTAGAATCCATGTTTGTTGCTGTCTGACCCAGGATATTTACAGAGATGTGAAACAACTTCAGGATGAGGTTTGTAATAAGCTCATTCTGAGCCCTTATGAAGTCTTTCCAGAAGTCCCCAGAGATGCCTGTGATCACATGTATCTCGTTGTCACCGCCTTGGACAGATGGGAAAGTCCCCAGAGAAATTGCTTCAGAGTGGTGTTTACTGCTCAGGATGTGGGCTGCGATGACCCTGGTTTTGTGGAGCACTTGCACTGGTCTTGGGGTGCAGGTGAAAGGACACTCTATCTTACCGTGTCCTGCAGACAGGGTTTTCATTAATCCTGGGTAGTCTTTCAAAGTACAGGCTATTTACAATCCAGATGACTTTGAGCTCCACCTTGGTACGTTTTTCAGCTGTATTTAAGGAAATAGTTTGCAGTGGTTAAAGGTACGAATGTGTGGCATGTATATCTGCCATTCAGAAATGCGATATGAATTCCTGTAAATAAGGTATTTAAGCATAAATGTGTTTGACTGTTTTCTAATGAGCCTTGTTCACAGGCCCTGCAGGGTTAATTAGGTTTCTAGATCTTATCTTCACTCTATTACACTGAAGGCAAAAACCTCTACAGGAACTGAATCCATTCAGAAAGAGCAAATAAACTAGCTCTAAATGATCACAAACTGACCAAGCTTTTCTGCTTCAGCTCCCTGTATGCCTTCAGGCAACCAGGATTTAAAAGCACTGAGATTACAGGACCATAAAAATACACATTTACATTTACGTGTGGTCACATGCAAAATTTAAGATTTAGAGAAAGCCACAAAGGGAATGTTTAACATAAGTAGCCAGGCACAAGCTGAATTAATGACACAGCAGCCCCAGCAGAAACACAAGAAAAACATGTAAACCTTCATCTATTATTAGTTGCTGTAGCCCACACTCCAAAGCACAAGGAAGCATGGCCATTAAAGGCTGTTCTTTTCCACAAGATCTTTTAGCTGCTTCATGAATGGGAGCTGGGCAAGTCCTAAAATGTAGTGAATTCACATGTGAGAGTCCTTGTTTTGAATTTTGTGTTTTTGTTGGATGATTGAATCACTGACGATGTGAAAAGAGTAGCCAGAGCCCTCTCCCAGCCCCTGCCTGGTGGGGACACTCTGCAGGAGCACTCTCCAGCCTGTCTGTGTCGGACACCCTGGGCAGGGAGAAAGCTGCAGGTGGTGCTCCCAGGGTGTGCATCAGATCTAGCACTGAAAGGGTTTGCATTCCTGCAGCCCCTGGCAGGCAGGCAGAGCTTTTGTACCAAGCCTTGCACATCTGCTACAGGCAATTCCAGAGCCTGTAGCAGATACGAGAGCATGTAGTGACAGGAGGAGGGGCAGAGGCTTCAAACTGACAGAGAGTAGATTTGGATCAGATATTAGAAAGAAATTCTTCACTGGGAGGGAGGTGAGGCCCTGGCACAGGTTGCCCAGAGAAGCTGTGGCTGCCCCATCCCTGGAAGTGTCCAAGGCCAGGCTGGATGGAGCTGTGAGCAACCTGGGATAGTGGGAGGTGTCCCTGCCCGTGGCAGTGGGGTTGGAACCAGATGGTCTTTAAAGTCGCTTCCAAACCGCTCAGTGACTCTATGATTCTATGAATTCCTTTGCTTAAAGGTCCTGTGTTGTAATGTAATGCACACACATCCTGATGGAAAGCTCCAGGAGTAGATTCTGTTTGGTTTTCCACGTGTTGGTACCACACCTACCAGACTGGCTTTCAGGCCTGACTTGTTAAGCTTCCCGATGCAATTGCAGCACAAGTAAATATTAGATATGAAGAGAAACACATTTTCTTTTAGATTTTTCTTGCCTTGACACTGTCGTCTTTGCAGGAAATATGTAATTATTTTCACAAGAGTGTCCTGTCAGGGAAAAAAAAAACTAGACTGGTTCATGTTAAGCAAATCTGGGTTCTGGTTGCGTAATTATGGATCTGCTCACATGAACATGCCCCAAAAAAAGAAAAAAGTGGAGGAGTTCCCAGGGGAAAAGTAGTGAAGTCTGTTTGTCTTGCAAAAGCCATGTTGTATTGTATTATAGCAAATGATAGCACAATAACTTTTCATGTGGGACATTCTTCAGGAATAAAATTCAACCAACAGATAAGTTTCAGAAACCAGTTGTCCTGTTGCAAATTTCCCCCTAACCACCGCAGAAGTTTGTTTAATTCCCTTGCAAATTGCAAACTACTCAGCACCTTAGGCAGGGTCTGCTCCTCAGCTGGCCTGGTGCAGCACAGTAATGGGATCAATAGTGGAGCTACTCAGTAGCAGCTCTGAATTTAGAATGCTAGTTGTTTAACCTTGCCAAGTGGAACAATTGCATTTTTGATACCACAGTGGTAGGGAGCTCAAACAAGCAAAGAGGAAAAGGACATTCTCTTATGCGTGCACTTTTTTTTTTTGAACCTAATTAGGCTAATTAAAACCTGTGGGCCTAATGATGCACTGAAAATTAAGCATTTGCAAAACTCCTTACAGGTTGGGGGAATAAAGACATGGATTGTAAGACTGAGAAAAGAAGAGAAATCATAAGGTCATGTTGTTTTATCTCTCACTGGAGTTTTCTCCTAGGATTTATTATGATTTACTGTCATTACATATTATGTAAACAGTCACTGTTTCCATGAAGTGGGAGGTCCTGTTAATCGTCTGTAGCTATTCAGCATTGTTTGTGAGTTTAACTGGAAATGTACCTCCTTACTGTACGGGAATGATCAGGAATCTGTGTACCCTATAGCCTCGGGTTATGGCTCTGACTCCATTAAATGTGTAGGTGGGGTCTCCCTGGTAAGTCAGTAAAGCCAAGGAAAGTCTGAGATGATTTCTCTGCTTCCTGCTGTTGTTTCCTCCTTAGTCGATGCTCTTGTCTCATCCAGATTAGCAACTGCCTGGCCCCAGGGCCCACAAAAATACTCTGGAAGGATTTTCTTTTTCAGCTTAGGGAATGACTGCATAGCAGGTGGTTAAAAATAAAAAAAGGTAAATAGAGAATGAAGCCTCCTTTTTTTTTTCTGCTTTCTTCTAAATCCTTTACCAAACTACATCTTTACTTCATCCCCTACCAGCAGAACCTGTATTCCTTAGTCATAGAGGCTGTCCACACTTTCTTCAACAGCAAAGGCAAATCAGTTCTACCAAATACGTTGCTTCTAGTCTTGTGTTCCTTTTGTTGAAGAGCCCTGCCTTTTGGTGTTGGTTTTTCCCCAACCTATACCCAAAGTTTCACTGACACCAGTGGGAGACTTTCTAGGGTGTCTGAGAGTAATTTATTGATTCCCCTTTCCAGGAGATTCCTTCAGTGCTGCCATACCAGTGGAGATTGCGGCAGGGTCTCCTTCCGTCCCAGTTGCTACACTGGAGCAGATCGTCTGGCACTGGTTCCTGTCCCTGGGAGTTGTCCCGGCGAGGTGGCTGTGAGGATGTGGGAAGAAACGCACAGCAGTCCTGTGCTCACTCACTTGGCTGCCAAACATGCACATTTCACTGCTTTCTTGAGAGCACTTTCCTGCTGTGGAAATGTGATATGCCTGACTAGGTAGGCCAACAGCTGTGTGATTGTCCATCTGCGGCTTCTCCAGATTAAATATTAGCCCTCGTGTCTCCTCTAGAGCAATGAATTTTCTCTAAGTGCAGTTCTCAAAGAAGAACTTTTCTTCCTTCTCTCCTTCTGCACCAGATATTCCGTGAAATAAGTGATACAGATGGGCAGCAGGGGAATTTAAGCACACAACTGCCAAGAAGTAGAGCCTATTATTTGTGTTGATTTTGAAATGCAATTTGCTTCAGTGGTAGATGAAACAAAGCACACAGCCATGGCAAGGTGACTACACAGTGTTAGTGAGGGAATCCTGTCACATCTGCAGGGTGAAGGCATTTTGGCTGTTGGCTGGCGAGATCTCCCCAGGAGACAAATGCTTCACAGGGAACTTCTTCCATGAGAAACCTTTCAGCTTCTTATGGCCTTGGTTGTTACTTCTGCTCTACCCTGACCATGTACATTTGTTTATCAGTGTTGCTAGAATTTTTAGTTTCTATAGATAGGGATGTTTGAGCTGTTTGTTGTTTTTTTCCAGCTGACATAGAGAGAAATATTTGAGTTAGATTTCAGAAGTAGACAGAGTCATTCTTAATTTGTTTCTTCAGTGCTTCATTTTCCTCATGCAAGTTATTCGTAACTCCCACTGAAGCCAATAAATTCCTAGTCCTTCACGGCAGGAAAGGCACTAAAGTCAATGGGAATTATTTGTATCCTGCAGTGGGGGGGGGGAATAAGCCTCCTGGGAAACTGTGGATCTCCTATTTGCCATAAGCCATCCATTACTTCCCTGTCAGTAGCAAGTCATTCCAGGATTTGTAGGAATCTCTATTATTATTTAAGTGTAGCTCTGCTTTCATTCTCACTTCTTATATAAAAGTAACCGATGCGAGTTATGACATTGCGTTAATATACGGATTTCTGCTGACTCGTCATTTATGGCTTATCTTTCATTGCCTCTATTATAGCACTTGTTGCCCTGGGATTCAGAGTTATGTCCAGGCTTGCTGCACATCTCCTCTCCTCAGAATTTCACCCATTGCTCGTGAGAATTTCAACTTCTGGATAAATAAATATTTTGGGTCAGGTCTTAAAAACACAGAAGTCCTCATTCGAATGTTATTTTTGGAACGTGCCCATGTCTTAGTGGAACTCTCATACCACAATAGCTGATGGAAGAAATAGAGAAATGTAACTTCATGTCTTGGTTTGAGGGTCAGAGGGAAGGAGAGGAGATGAGAGGAGTAGGAGGATCCGGTGACTGAGCTTTCCCTGCAGAGGAATGAGAAGGGTTTAGTAGTGACAGTAAGTAGAACAAGCACGGTGTCAAATGCATCTTCCAAAGAGAGCTAAAAATCGTATCAGGCTAAAACAAACTTATGTGGCAGCTCAGGGGGAGCTGCAGCCACAAGCTGAACTCGCTCCATCCTGTCCCTCTTGGCCTTTTGTTCTAGGAACAGATGTCCCTTTTCCCCAACTGTCTTCTAGTTTCAGAACTAAGAACTTGGGCTCTGAACTTTTAATTCATGATTGCCTTCGTAAGCTTCTCTATTCCTGCAATGTGACAGTAATTTCATTGCTTTTCTTCTAATTGTCAGTCTCTTCCTATATTGCCTGTGTAAAATGAAAAAAAAAAAGACTGGGCTTTGCTGGCTTGTTGGGTCTATGCTGGACAATCCCTCCTGCCCAGATATTTAACCCTTTTCAATTTCTAACAACTCATAAGCAGAAGTTTCTGGAGTGGAATACTTCCTGTCTTTGGGAAGAAAAATTAGGTGGTACTTTACAGACAGAAACAGTTTGAAACCATCTTTAAATAGTAGAATGGAAAATTGATCCAGGGAAAGCAGAGGAAACCTTTGGGATAAAGTGCTTGGTGTTTCATGCCATCAAGAGAGATAAAGGTTTGTTAAATACATTCATTTTAACAGGTGGTTTTGACAGTGCCAAAGATATTTTCCACATTCATGTTAGTGAATTATATCTCTGTTGTTCTTAATTCTCTTCCAGACCTCCTAAACTAAGGAGGTGCAGACTAACTGCTCAGACACCCAGAACAGGCTTGTGGCATTTGGAAAATGAATGAGGAAAATCTGATGTGATTGGTGGGCAAGCAGAGGGTGTCTGTATAGATCTGTGGCCACTGTGGGCTTGGGTTTGGCACTTCCAGCCCATGAGTGGGTGCCTCTGTGAAGCCCCAGTGGAGAGAACAACACACTTGTAATCATGGATGGGCCAGGCTCTTCGAGGTCGAGGCCTGTCTGGCTTATCAGCAGAGCACCACAGAATTCCAAGGAAGGCAGGCAGAAAGGATTAAATAAGAGAAATCCTTGAAACCTTCTAGTTGCAAAGGCAGACCATTAGGCAAGCACTGGCCATTGATTTTCCTGGCAACTGAATAAAAAATTATTGTAAAACATAGTCAGATTTAGGTCACATAATAAACTTATAATTTATAAAGAGAGCCTACAACTATCAAACACCCCAAAAAGACTTTAATAATGGGATTTATACACTGTTGCATCTTTTTAAAATACCACATGACAGTCAGACATATGATCATGTCCTAATGTGATATAAACAACCATACAGTGATTGAAGAGACTCATTGGGGTTCTTTGCCTCTCTCATCTTCCAAACAGCAACACCCTATGTGATCAGATGCTCTGTTTCATAGAGCAGAGTGATTTTACCCCGTATTTTGTGCAATTATTTTATTATTTTTCTTCAGACAGCCTTCCAAATGCTTGCAGGAGGGGATTGTAGCAGCATGAAACCCGGCAGTGACCTAGAGATTCCACAATTGTTGCTTCCACTGTGTTGTCTTCTGTGAAACACTAACTTGTTCGTGGGGATGCTGTAGAATATTGATCAGAGCACAGAATCATTAACACGAAGTAGTTTTCCACATCCTGCCTCCTAGCTGTTCATGCAGTTGATGTTCAACTCTTTGGCAGCGTAACGTTTGGGATGTGGAAGTCTCTTTTAATCAAATATTACAAAACAAGGGCCAAATCTGCGGCTCCTGCACATGCTCTGGCACCTGCCAGTTTCCGTTGGGCCACATTGATTTTTCGCTCTCTGAGGAACCTTGTCCCTGAAGCTTATAAATTGAGATAAATGCTGTCTTACTACAGAGCTTTCCAGTGATCAGCTGGAAGCCTGAGGTCCCCTGGCTCCATCTGGGTAATAAAGTGCAGATGCTGGATGCCTCTCTCCACCTGATGAGCTGTCAATGTGCTGGATAGATGAGCTGTTGGGAAACGAAAGAGGTTTCAAGTTGAAACATTTCTTGGGTTTTTTCCTTCATAAAGAAAAAAGATGTAAAAATGATTCTGTGGAATGTCTTGATTTCACCAAATCAGCATTTTTTCCAGCAAGTATTGGTTCTAAGAGAAGCCAGAGCCCTGCAAGTTCAGCTGAATTTTAGAACTCTGCTACCGTACTGCTTTGGAGTGAGGAGGGTTTGGGGACCCGACAGCTAGAGATTGGTTCCTTGCATTGCACAGGCAGCGTGGCTCAGCGGTGAGTCATGAGGCAGCAAGGAAACGGGGGAGAGTTCAGTGGGTAGGGTAAAGGCCTGCAGGATGGAAAAGTCAGTGCTAGCAGGGACTCATTTCAGGATCCCTGGAACACTTGGCACCGCAGGGCTTTAATGCCTGTGGCTACGAGGTGGGTGTTACGTGGAAATCAGCGAGGGTGGCGGTCGGTGTGAGTGCAGAATGCCAGTGTAACACACAGAGGGTACGGTTTTTGGACTTTCCATTAAGGGGCTGATAGTGGAAAATGTGACACAGGCTAATCACTGAGCTAGAGGTAATAATTTCAAACACTTTGCTCTACTTTGATTTCTATCTGCTGCTGTCTCCTTCAGTTAGGAGCATTCCTGTGAAGATCCCTAAGTAGATGGAAGTGGGTCCTGCCTCTCTAGCACACAGTGGGAGCTGTGCTGTTTATTTCATTAAGACACTGGGCCTTTAGGAAGAGAGAGTTTAATTACTACTCAAACGGAATGGGTCCAGCCCACAGATTCTTTCCTCAGCTTTGAAAATCTCTCCAGTAAAGGCAAAGATGTTTTTAAACAGAACAAAGCATCCACAAAGAGCTTAAAAAGCTTCATCTCTAAACCACTCCTTCAAGCACGAAGGTGGCCCGAGCAGATATGTTTAATATTGAGCAGCCAGGACATGGTCAGTCTCACAGCCCTGCTTTTGGGCCATTTGACAGCAGAAGAGAGTTCCCGTGTGAATGCTGAGTGCGCCAGCTCACTCTGCCGAGCCAATCCATTTCTTCAAAGACTAGACAGTGCTGAACTTAGTTACATGAAAAATGTGACTTTTTACATTTCTATTTTAAGTCCACAGCTGGATTTTCAGTCAATTAGGATGTTTCTTTTCTTGTGGTTTCTGGTTAAAATATTACCTTAAGTCAACCAACTAATGTTTTAGTCTGCTCTTAAAATATGCGAAGTCAAGATTGCACTTTTTAAAATTTTCAAGACCAGATTTTTCTGTGTGATTTTTAACATAATTTCTGCAAACAGGTAATGATCAGGATTTGAGGTTTCTCTTCTAAATATTTGCTGTTTCCTGATAGGATGGAATACTCAGCCGAAGTATCCATTTTAATGTCAGTGACCTTTTGCAAATCCTCTGAATAACTGCGAATTGTAGATCAGGTTGTATGTGTGTCTAAAAGGGTCCTGGCTTAGAAAGAATACTAGCGTTATGAGAGAGCTCAAAAAAGCTTTTGGGGTCAGAATTAGCCTCTAGAAGTATATTTTGATTTTCTATTAAAGGGCACAGAGTGTTGGTCTGCTTTTCCCAGGGTTTCAGTCAGACTCTTTGCCAGCAGACAGTTTGAGTTAGACTGCACTGCAAACCAGTGCATTACCTTATAAAGCACTGAGTAAAATTTTGTATCTTCTGCTGCAAACTATTATGTCCTAACCATTTTCTAACAGCGTTTCCTTTTCCTCTGAGTGAAAATTAAGGGTGAAAAAGGAAGATAACACTGTTTTTATGTTCTAATGAGATGGTCAAAGCTCCTTAGGCAGGCTGTGCTCCTCGCATGCCTCACCTGAACAGCTCCAGAACCAAGTTTAAGAATCCACTGCCTGACACTTCTGAAGCAAATGCCACTCACTGCCCTGCCACTGCCTTTCTTCTTCACTGTTCACTGTGATTTTACTTGATATACCTGTAGTGTCCTCTCCAGGTCTAGAACTCCCTGGTTTGACTGATATCCGTTTTTTCTTTCGTCAGTCAGAGACTTTGGGGCTACAGATGATTGTACTTTGACAGTTGTTTACATATCATGCCTGGGGTGGCTGATAGCTGAGTGGGAGATGGAAGAGTTGCACAGCCTTGAACTTGAACTCTTTGGGGTCTGGTCTACAGAGATTTGACATACATTTTACTGCAGGGTTACAGAAAGGGAACTATGTTCCGTGGCACTCTGAAATGGGAGTTTGGTCCATTGAGAATGATGCTTTGCTTTGTTTCCTCTTTCTCTATACACGCCTAGAAATCACCCAGCACCGTGATTTACCAGAGGCATGAAAAATAATAGTTATAACAGGTATTTCTATATCCAGTTACTCTCATGTTCATTCATGAACAACAAGTGAAGCAGCATGGAGCACGGACCTTTCTAACAATGCTTCTCTGCAGTTTTCATACTCCTGTCTCTTTTCTGTAAGACAGATCACAGGTGTGGAAAGATTCATAGGACAGCAAACACCAATCTCTTCTCTGTCGTGTCCAGTGACAGGACCCATGGGGATGACCTGAAGTTGTGTCTGGGGAGGTTTAGGCTGGGTATTGGGAAAAGGTTCTTCACCCAGAGGGTGGCTGGGCACTGGAACAGGCTCCCCAGAGAAGTCGTCACAGCACCAACCTGAGAGAGTTCAAGAAGCATTTGAAAAATGCTGTCAGGCACATGGTGTGACTCTTGGGGTGTCCTGCGTGGGGCTGAGAGTTGGACTCAATGATCTTTGTGCGTCCCTTCCGACACAGCATTTTCTGTGATTCCATGATAGCAGTGCTCAAGGTGTCAACAGGTTTAACACTTTGTTCTCGTAAAAGCAAGGAATGGGTAGAGAGGTAATTTCATACTGAAAAATGGTGTAATTCTTGAGCAAAAAATGGCATTAATGGGCCTTATTGGCCCTGCCTGTCTTTCCTGAGGCTTCCACTAACATTCCTGTACATGGCCCGGGGCTGCAGTTCAGCCCAGCTGGGGCTGTCACTTGTTGCCTCCGTGATGCCGTAGGATGCTGCTCTTCAGTTTTGTCACAGCCGTGCCCTCGCTGGCCTCGGGCACTGCTGTGCCAGGCTTTACCTGCAGTCTGCTGGCCTGGGCTGGCCTCAGCTGTCCATGTACTTGGCTGGTGGCCTGGCCTCAGGGCTGACCCTGTGCTGTCACCCTGGATCTGCCCTGCTCAGCTCTCTGGCCCGTCCCTGGCTCTGTCATCAGGCTCAGTCCCCTAGGGAGCAACTTAGCCCTTGCTGCACTCTGACATTACACTTTCCTTCCCTTCTTCTCAGAGCTGGGCTGGATTGTTCACTCTCAATTCAAGGCCAGTGCTCCAAAATATTTAAGCTGTTAAGTGCCTCCTCTCTGGGTAAGAGGCATTTCTTCTTTTGCTGAAGGTGGTTAGGTGTCTTCACAGTCTGTACATGCAATCCACGACAAGTATCTAACCTCCTCCTTTGTGAGTCAGCTTCCAGGAAAACTGCATCAGGAATTCCAGGTGTCGTGTGGATACAATTCAAGGCAAGGTGTATTTGTTACCCCTTCAGTGTGTTCATCAGAAAACCTCTCAGAAAATGCTTTTGGTGTTCCAGCTTTGTTAATGTTCCCCGATTATTAAACCATCAGTGTTTGTAATGCTGTGAGCTGCCAAACAGTGAACAAGCTCTTGGCCTGGCCTCGCGTCGTTCTTTGCTTTACACTGGCAAGTATTTAATTGTTTGGGAGTTAGTCCAACGTACACTGCCCTTCCCATTATTGATTGCTGGAGCAGCCAGCATGTTTTGTAACTGCCTGTTTTAAAGACCGACAACTGCATTTGAAGTGTATAGTCTGTATTTTGTCAGCTGCAGCAGGGAAACATCTTTGGAACTGGATCACATAATGCACAGACCTGATAGATGGACTCAATTAAATCAACAATAATATAGTAGTTGGCACACTCAGTGTAGCTACTCTGATCCTGCTCTAACATTTTTCCAGATCCTTTTTATTCTCCAAGCTTCTGATCAAAACTTTAGGCCCTTTATAACCCTAATTCAAACATCACTTCAGAGGTTAACACATTTGAACTCCCAAAGCAATGCTTTTAACTTCTATCTTGTGGTCAATAAGAGGCTAAGTCTATCTATAAACAGTGTCAGATGGTGTCTCACACGTTGCACTTAAGAAACCTTACTCCTGATAGTTCCTTGACCTTGGTGGCCTTGCAGATTGGCCAGTTTAAATGACACTGAGCAGGGTACCCACGGAGAGATCACACTCCTGATACTGTAAAGCTGACAGCCAACTGACAGCGCTCAGGGTGTGAGGGAGGAGGCAGGAGAACATCTGAGGGAAGTGAACAGTGAAGTCTATCCCAAAGCAGCTGGTTAAGATAATTATAGGATGTATTTATGGCCATGTTTTTTTTTTTTTCTGTTGACCATATATTAGCTACATGCACGTGTTCTAGAGAATCACAAAAGAAGGTTTGCTCCTGCTGATTACTCTCTCCCTTTTGTGCCTGGCAGTGTGGTAAATGACCATAGTGTTAGGAATTACTTGGACCAGAAATAGTGTTACTGTAGAGCAACACCCACCCTGGCAAACAAATCCTGGATCTTCAGCTGGCACAAGTGTGGGAATATTTTGTGACATGGGTGTTAAGTTAGTTTGTGTTGGCTGGGGATCTGGTCCAACGAAGCACGAAGAGGAATTCGGCATTCAGTTCCTATTGCAAATCCTCTGAAGGACAAGTGACTACCGGTGTGATAAAGGTGAAACTGTATGAAAGGAAGCAAGTTTGTTATTTCAAGGGGCTTGTTTACAAAACAAAGCTGTTCTCAAAGTAGTGTGAAACCTATCAGTATCCAAGACTGAAGGGAGAAGGTTTTTCTTTGTGGTTGCTTTGATGAGGATGACAGCAGAAAATTTGGGGCAAGGTAGAGTCAAGCCCTTTTCATTCCTCATTGAGTACTGCCTTAGAGAGTAATGGAAGTAATCCCTGCACGTCCAGCCTCTATCCCTAGATCTCATGCCAGATTTGTGCTGGGTGATTTCTCTCAGTTGCAAATATTGTATGCTGTACAGCTGATGTGCTCCTGCTGTAGCTGCAGCCCCTTTAGCAGAGATGGTCATATATCCTTTTGTCAGGAGCTGAACCAGAACACCAGTGGGTTGGCTGCTATAAATAAGGCTGTAGAGGCAGCTCCTGGAAGCCATCTGTGTCCATCAGGATCATTTCTCCTCATGCACCTGATGGATCCAGCTATGCTGTCACGAGTCTGTAATACACATGCAGCCAACAATCCATTTCTAAACTCCTGAGCACATAAAATATTTATTCCACATGCCTCTGTTCCACAGCAGCATACATTTTTCAGTTCTATATTATGGGAACAACTTGAACATGCCCTACCTAAAACTTTACATGTGCTGAGCTAGTGGGAAGGACAAGAGTAGGGGGGAGACAGATTTCTGCCATGTTGACGTATTTCAAAGGCTCCCGTTTCTTACTGTTCACAACTGCAAATTGTTTGATCATGGAGTTGTTAGAGCTCAGCTTTGCATAGAATGATACAGTGAATATGATTGATTAATTTTTTTTTAGCTTCTTCACTTGCTTGGTTGATGCAAAGCCCATTAGCTCGTCAGATTTAGTTTATGGAAATTAATCAAAGAATCCAGGGGGACTACATGACAGAAGCAGGGGTTTGTTTCCAAGCTGCAAAATTTTTTCAGATGGCATGTAACATCTGTGTATTTGTGGGTGAAGGGAATGAATGTGGAAAATCAGACACCCATGTTTCAGAAATAAATGAACTGAAATTAGCTGGCTGAAGACACTCAAATTTTGAATCATAGGCTCATGATGGCAACTATTGGACAAGTTTAAAATGACAATCAGGAGAAAAGTGTGGCGATTATCATGATTTTCAAGTATAAAATGGGAAGATCAGTCAAGATGATGAATTTTTAAAGTATTTTTCCCTCATACTTACTGCATCACATTTATTATACATTGAGACACAATGGTTACCATGACTTGGGCTATTCCTCCTCTGAATATAGTTGCCCAGAAATCCTGTCTTTGGTTGATGCTGTCAGAGGCAGGTAAACTGTTTATACAGCTGATTCCTGTTTAGTAGGTATAATGTTACTGTTATTTATTTTGTAGAAAAACAGTGAAGTTTTTGTTTAACTCCAAGTTTATTTTCTTAGGGAGCAGCTGAAAAGCTTAAATAATAGTAAATCTTTGATTTTGTTTTTTTCCGGTTATTTTACCTTCAGAAAATCTCATTTCCAAATAACTTTAAAGATGTTTGTTTTTTGAGAAATTTTCAAAGTTGTAACATTTGACTTTGCTGATGCACAAAGTTTTGTCAAAATCTTTTTGAAGTATCTTCATTTTATTCCTCAAATGGAGATCCAGCAATATTTTCATCACCTGATTACTTTTTTCCATGTTACTCATGACCAAATGACAGGTTCATTGATCAGTCCTTTTGTCTATAAACACAGTTTAAACATCACTTTTAAATGGAAAAGATAGACCAAACAATCTGATAAGGATTCCTGCTTGTGTACACTGCATGTCTCCTTGTAATTACATAGCTCTGGGCTCACTGGTTGCGGTACCTTTATTATTAATAACATAAATAGACTCTCCATTCTTGGTTTCTGTAATTTCTCTGCTGGACTGATTTCAGTGTGCAATTTTGTTGGTCTTTGACAATAACCTGTGCCTAGATCATCTTGTCTCCACCTCCAGATTCAATCCTTTTTGCTGGAAGGTTGCACAGAGCCCAGAGGTGCGTTACATTCCTTGTCATCTGGGTGTGTTCTGCAGTGCTCAAATAAAAGGTGTATCACAGCACAGCGATCTCTCAGAAGATGAGAGGGCTGTTGTGCAAGCTACTTGCTGATCAAATAAGAAACATCTCCCTCTAAACATGGACAATCAAAGCAAAGAATGGGAGAAAAGTGTTATCAACTCTCATTTATTCTTAAAATGGCACAGCGAAGAGAGCTCGCAGCTCCACCTGCCCATGCATGCAAAGCAGTTTTATGTCTGTCAGTGTTTGAAATTAAACCCTGGTCAGGTTAATCACTTAATTACAGGATCACCTTTTCCCTTTGGAATATATTTTTCTCACTTCTTCCATTGTGAGATTAAAAGTCCTTGTTCAGGACTGAAATCAGTACGTCAGGAGCTAGAGAGATGCAGAACTTTGAGAAGGATTCTTCTCTTTACCAAGTACTTTTCTTGGAGCTGAGCTTATGAGTTTTGAGCTCATGTCCAATGAGCACTGTGATCCTGGGGGAGAAAAGAGAGGGATTTTACCTTACCCTTGTGGAAGTTAAAGCCTGGACTGGGATAACTGACTTCAGTTTTGTGTTCAGTGGGGATGAGCCAAGTCAAGTATCAGCAGCTGCACGAGTGGCAGAGATAGCCTGAGTTCCTGAGGAGGGGAGGGAGGCTTCAACCGTGCAGGACAAGTGTAAAATGTTTTTCTCACCAGGGAACTCAAAATAAACACTGTGACAGTCCTAGTCCCACATTACCTTGCTTCCTGAGAAAATGTAAAGTAAGTACCATCTCTAAGCTGGCCTGGAATTCCCCACTTGATGCTTTAAGCATTTCCTTGATGAGTGGAGGAGAGATTTGGCTGTCTCTATCTTTGAAAGGCGATAGAAATACTCCAGAAAAGCATGTGCCAATTACATGCATTAATGTCTCCAGCAAAACCCAATTCTCAGCTGAGGATATTGTGCAGACGATGTCTCCCATCAAAGCACAGAGCATAAAACAGGATTGTGGGGTCTGACATGGGCAAGTGATAACTGAGGGGAGAGAGATTCCTGCAGTGTCTTGTGAACTTCCCAGGGCTGTCACCAAGAGGCAAAGGCTGTTTAGGGGATGAAGCTGGTGACTCTGAATCCCTGACCTCAACAGATTTTGCCTTTGTTACATAAGAGTGAGAGTGCTGCCTCTAAAATAAGAAAGGGGAAGTTTTTGTGTTTACTTTACCAGCTACATGCAGGAGTTACACAGGGACATTTGACCTCCAGTTGTTTTGAGGAGCGAGGGCTCCATCTTACATACTGGGCCTTTGGAGAGTACCCAAAATTTGCACTTGGTTGTGAAAATTGGTAAAATATAGGGAGAGTATGATCATGTTATGTATAGACATCTGAAGTGACTAGCGTTTCTTTTCTTATCTGGCCTTCTACATAATAGTAAGAATGAACACAAACATCTAGGAAAGATGTGGCTATCCTACACCTTTCTCTCTACTTTATTAGACAGTTGTGCATTAAGCAAAAGGAAAAGTCCTGGGTTCTGGCCCTTTTTTGACATGATTCCTTTTAGACATGAATGTTCATCTGTTCTCTTCTGATCTGATCTGTTCCGTGCATCAGATCTCTTCTGCCAGGAGAAGGGGTTCACATCCACCAAGGGTCTCTAACCCTTCAAAATACTGGCAAAACCCTACAAATTGCTGTTGGGGCAAGAAAATTGTTGTAAATTGTGAACAGCAGAAGCAGCTCTAAGTGCGTGCAGCTTTAGAGATTAAACTCTTCCCTTTTTTTGCATCTCTTGGTCTGTGTCAGAAGAAAGCAGCTTGTTCTGAGATGCTTTGCTGTTATCCTGTGTAATATTCCATGAGGGTGGGTGTTTAGTCCAGGACATCGGCGTGGCTTGTTGGGACAGGCTCACCACCTCTGGTATTTGCCTCTGCCTTTCCCCATGGGGATTTCTGGAGAAGAGTGGTGGCTGTAAGAGGCATCCAGCCATCCTGTTCTACCTGTTCCATCCCTGGGTACAGCTCCAGTTGTGGGGAGTGCTCCATCCTCCCTTTGAGATGCAGAGATTGGGTCGGTCTCAGAGGGAGGTTCAGCGGGCAGTGAAACACAAATACATCTGCCCTCAGCTCGTGTGACTTGACAGAGCCAAACTGCCTCCAGTGAAGCTCTGTGGGTTTGTAGCAGCTGAAGAACTGGCCCAATAGGACATGAAGAGCTTCCTACTGCAGATGAAGCAATTCACTTCTATTATTAGCAGCTGGACACTTTTTGAATCAGAAAGAATGGCAAAATTGACTTCCTTTTTGTTGGGTTATGAAGTAAAAAATGGGGTGTTGTCATCAGCAATATTGAAAAATGCCTCCTGATTTTGAGAAAACATCCTGCTGTTGAATTGTATTAATTATTTACCAGCATATTAATCAGCCGTCACAGATGTTGGGAGTGTGTGGCATGTTCATACACATTAGGATGAGAGATTAATTTAGGGAAATTACTACATGTTTCTGAAAATTACATTAAAAGTTTGGAGTGCCCTGAACTACAATATGACACGAACTGGGACCGAGGGCCTGAGAATCTGAATTCAATTTGTGACTCTGTCACTGACACCCTGTGTGACCTCAGGGAACTTATATAAGCTGTGTGTGCCCTATTTGCCTTTTGTTAAAGGAGAAGAAAAGAAAAACTTTCTGTTTCTCGTGTTTGCCTGCTTAAAGTTGGGGCCACTCGTTCTTTCTGTAGAGCACTGAAAAGAATGAGACCCAAGTCTCTTTGTGAGGGGCCCTGGGCTTTACCATGAAGTAGTTTTAAAAGGAACAAATTCAGTAATATCTGGAATGCTGAATCCCAAAACAAGATTAGAACAAGGCAGCTCTGGGCTTGTACACACAATGCTGTTTTTTAATTAGTACTTCAATCTTTCATTTTTTAAAAAAACTAATGATGTTTTAAAAAAACACTGATGTTTATCCCTCTCTCAACTACATATTTCTTTGTCACCAGAAAGGTGCAAAAAGGAGAAGAAAGGAAATCCTGTAGAGACCTTTGCCGGTGGGAGATCTCTTCAAGAGGGAGCTGCAGAATTAAGTCCAGCATTTATTTACCCAGTCCTGATCAGTTTAAAGCACAAATGCTCCAAGTTCTCATGGCTGTAGGACCCAGTGCTGCCTTGTTCTGAAAGCACAAGGGTGCAGTTACTTCATCTTCTGCTCTTCCATGAAGTGTTGGAAGTTCTCTCTCGTGATTTCCTTGGTGTGTGCCCCACAGGCCCAACATCTCTGCTGGGCTTGGGAGTCACAGCTCTGTGTCACTTGAAACTGCATTGCCTGAGATCCAGCAGTTTGCATGTGTTCCTTTGAGGCCTGGATGTTTAAGAAGCACATCTTCTTTCCCTTCAGAGATGCAAAGTAGCTGAATGGGGCGACCTAAGAGTATATCATGAGATTCCCTTGGATTCACAATCAGCCGTCTGCCCTGGATACAGATGGTGAGGGATGAGGGTAAATCCCTGAGGGTAAAGACCCATATGCCCGTGTGTGTTTGCCAGTTGTACAGAGGGTCACCCGCTGCAGCACCTCTTTAAAAACTTATCATTAAGCCTGTCTCCTTTGTGAACTTTCTCATTATCATTTCATTGTGCTGCGCAGTTCTGGCCGGCCGCAATGAATATTGACTTCATGCTTGCTTTTCTAATTGAATTACAGGGGAGCAGGCTGAGCCACTGAAGTTTCCTGCCTGCAGTCCTGCTTCCCTGGCAGCCAGCTGAATAGAGGCTGAAAGAAAAGCTGTTTGCTTGGGCATTATGGATAACAGAGACCTGTCACAAAGCTGCTACAATGATTTATTAAAAGACAGAAGAAAATGAGAGAGAAAGAGTCTTGCTCACTTTCAGCACCAGCTGCTTGCTTTGCTTGTCTTCTTTCCTTTTTCTTTCTTCGTTTTTTTGTCTTTCTTTTTCTCTTTAGCACTTGCTTGCTTTCTCTTTCGTCCTCTTTCTTTCTTTCCCTCCCTCTTCTTCTCTCTTTCTCTCTCTCCCTCTCTCTCTCCTCTTCTTGATCTTGCCTTATCAAAAATAGAAAGAAAAAGTCAAAGAAAAACACATCATTTGAACAAATGCTTCAAGCATAAAGCATCATTCTCCAATCCTTAAATAACAGTCCCTGCCTAAGACAGATGTGTTTATCATTATGGTCAAATCATGAAAAAGATTATCACTGTAACTGCTCCAGCAAACAACATCCCATACATGTCCCTACAGTATTAGCCAGTCTTTTTAAGGAAATCCTACTGAAAAAACCAGAAGACTCTGTAGTTTACCTTTTCTACTGTTGAATTTGATTGTCAAACTCTTACTGATGTAATAGCCATGGAGTAAAGCCAAGTCTCAGTGCCTTTGCAAACACCACGTTGTATTATGTAGTTCACCAGCAATTCAGTTTACGGTGGTGCAGCACAATGAGAAAGATCCCAGGATTGCTCATGGAACTGCTTTTACCAAAAAGACCCAGAGCTCAGCTCATGTTGCTTGATCTACATAGAGATCACTTGTGCTGGATTATTTTTCCCTCTTTAGTTTGTGTTTTCTTTTTTTTTTCTAACTTTAAAAAAGTTTGCTTCTGATCAAATAGTAAGATCAAGAAGTATAATTCTATTGAGTTACTTACATAGAGTGTGTAGCTCAAGGCTATTGGACTAGGGCAACAGTTGTTTTGGTTTTTCATTAAAATCTGTGGTGGTTTATATTCCTTGTAGTTTATTAAAGGTGGCATTTCTGAAGTTTGGGCAGGGAGAGAAGAGAACTTTTTACCCAGCTCTGGTTAGGGCTAGCCCAGGTCAAAAACATTCAGGCTGTTGCCCACTAAGAATTTGGGCTTTCCCACAAGAATTTGGGAAGGTCTTTCTTCTTTCGATGTCTGCTTGCCTGGATCCATTTTCTCTCCCTCAAACTAGAAGATTTTAGCTCAGAGAAAGCTGTGTGCTCCCAAATCTCTGACTGGACTTTGGTGCTTTGATACACTGTTAATTTTAAAAAGACCCACAGGATAGTAGTGTTCATCTCTATTCAAAGGACTTATTCAGACCTGACATTTTTTCCCATCCCAGGTTATCACCTAAATACATGCTTTGTTTGATTAAGTCATTATTGTTGTCTTTCCTGATTCCCTGTCTATCTTGTTGTTCTTTATTATTTTCTTTCTTCAATTTTATAGCCTTTCACTTCATTTTTTACAGCTTTTTAAATCTTCTTTTGTTCAATTCTAGTTAGCCCCAGCGTAGAAGTTCGCAATAATTACTACAGAATAATCTGACTTTTCAGTGGCTGGCACTCTCCTTAGATTTAACCCTTCCCAGTGATTAATCAGGATTTAATCTTTGTTTGGAATAAGTTTATTGGTGACTGCTCTTTGGTAGCCACTAAGCTGTTTGCAAATAGAAGGGAGGTTTTCTGGTGACCTCACTGAAGATAGGGTGACAGGTGGATTTATTCTCAGGTTTACCTCTCTTGAAAGGGTAAACATGAAGCTGCAGCCAGCGCCTTTTGCATTGTAAAGAACACTTCCATGGGGCATATGTGTGCTGGGTAGGTACATCCCGTGTTGAAATGGAATGGCTTTTGACTGAATCTGAAGGGCCTTGGAACTTTATAAATGACCTTCTGGCACTTGAATGATTAGTGCTTTATGCCTTGTATAACATAGCAGTGTGAGGAGATGTGTTGTTAGACACAGGCGTGTGCACATACACAGCAACAGCCACATCCCGGGGCTCTGTGGGGGTGCAGACTTATGTAGCCTCTTCTAAATAAAACTGGAGCATTTCAGAGGTTGTACTTGACAGGGATTTACTGTCATGAAATAGAAAACTTCCTTATGCTAGTAAAAGGATTCATTTTCTCTCCGCAGTCAGTGCTGGAATTGGTACCTCTGCTGGTGCTGGAATGGGTATCGTTCCCACAGGGGATTGGCTGCCCTGCTGGATACAGACTAGAAAACTCCTGTTAACTTCACTGGGACCAGGATATCCTCCACCTGTTTTGTAACTCCTATAAAGAAAACCTATTACCCAGGTATGTATCTGGCAGCAAAATGAGCACCTTGCATTTAAGAACTGTGGCATGGGAACCATAAGCAATCAATGCACTGAAAAGTGGCATTACAATTTCTCTCAGCAGAGGAAGATTTTGAGTAAACAATCACAATTTTTTACCATGTTTATCTTAGCTATGTCATAGATTGAAGAACTGAATATAGTTTTTTTCCATGGCTAGCTAGCTGGCCTGAGTAACAATTGAGCCTTTGAAGCAACACAAGGGATTCTGACCATTTTCTTAGATTTGGGGTCACTGTGGAAAGGAAGTTTTATAAGCCACCTACGCACTATTTCCGCCTGGAATTGGAGAGAGAATCTTTCTGGATTACAGGCATTTGAAACCCATGAACCAGTTTAACTCCACAATTCATTCCACGAAGCTCAAGACAGGAACTGCATTGTGTGGCATTCTCCCATCAGGACTGGTAGCCATAAATCAAGATAAATGCCTTTCTGAATGACTTGCTACAGTTCAGCCGCAGGATCTGGGCTGGAGGCAGCGACCACGAAGTGAAGTGCTTTGGCCTGTGGTATTCGGAAGGTCAGGGCTGGAGACCACGATGCTTCCTCAAAAAGCTGTGAATCTTCACATTGTATATTATTCTGTGTTATGGAAGTGTGCAAGAAGCACAAGATTTTTAATCGCTAGTAATTTATTTTCAGCAACAGAGATCGCTGTGATTGCCCAGAGTTTGGTATGTTTTCTGAAGGAGACAGAAGGAAAGAAAATCCTTCCACTTCGAAAAGCACAATGTTTTGGCCAGCTTTTTGTGCTGGCAGGGATCCTGTGTTAGAGTGAGTTCCCTGAAAGGCGAACAAATTGCCCACCATAGACAGCTACGATGAATAACATTCCCTGTCTTTGCAAAAAGCACTGCTTACAGTTCCCCATGCAATCCCAGCACCCTGCAACATGCGGTACATTGGGGTTTATTTGGTTTTTACAAGCTATTATTGCCATTCAGCAAAGTTAATCCTTGAGAGCAAGGGGTGTTTTGTGAAGCCAAGACTTCAGCTGCCTGAGTACAAGTCTGCTTTGCTCATTCTGGCAGCAGTCATGAACAACACCTTGGATAAACCACTTCTGTGAACAGATCAGGGAACCAGGCTGGCAGGTGCTGGTCCATGCTCTGGTATTAGCCTGCTGGCTGATCTTAGATGTGTGACCTCATTTATTCATTTCTCCCTTCCATTCCCTCCTTTAGTCCTGTTTGCCCACACTGTCCTGTCCCCGAGGCAGAGTTTTTTCTATATATTTTTACTGTACTTACGAGAAGAGTCCTACTTTGTGTCGCGGATTTAGAGTAGCTTCAGAGACAATGCTCAAGATGTGCTGGCAAAAGCAGTGGCCTCCAGAGCATGCCCAGCCCTGTATGCAGGTGCCTGCTCTGTCAGTGCATGTGGTCCCACAGCCTGGATCTCTTTGCCCAGCCTGTGGGAGAACCACCAGAGGCGAGGCTCCCTCTGCCCATTGCTGCCCCAGTGAGCTCTGTGCTACTACAAAATGAAAAACAGCTCTTCCTGGGTGTCATGGCTGTTACCTCTGGTGGCAGCTGAGTTGGTGCAGCGCTTCCAGAGCTGTTTGCTTCTTCTTCCTAAGATACGGTAGCAGGTAATTGTGTTGCCTCCTGAAGACGGGATACCCACCTTTGACAGACCTCTGGCATGCAGACTGCCCGGAGGTTTATTAGTCTGACATCATCCAGCAGGAAACAACCTAAGAGGCTCTGCATAACTACAGCAACCTCTCAGTTTCTAAAAATTAAAATTATATGCAGTGGCTTCTGAATACAAGTATAGGAATGTTTATCAATCCATTTAATTAAGTCTTTCTTAATTTAACAAGCTTTGCTCAGCAGGGTAGTGATAAATGCACACAATTTCACACTTCTGACAGGCATGTTTAAAAAGAAGGAAGGGAGAGAAGGGGGAAAAAAAATTCAACAGAGCTCCCTAAATGGTAATTCAACTTAATTTTTTAACAAGACTGTTTTGGCTTCAGAGTGATTCCATGACCTACAGCAATGATCAAAGTGGTGCCGCAGTGGTGAGTCTCCTGCAGCCGGAGCACTGCTGAGTGTGCTGCAGCAGGCTCTGCCCTGCTCAACATTTCATCTCTCAACCAGGTGCTTCATTCTCCTGTATCAGAGCTGCTGGGCTGACCGGACGCTCAGGTCCCTCAGCACAGCAGCCCACAGCTTAATCAGGACCGTGAGAGGTCCAGAGAAGGGATGGCAGAGCAGAAAGAAAAGGTTTGTAGGTGTTCAAAGGATTGCCTGTATGTACCTTTCTGGGCCATCAGTTAAATATTTGTAACTGTCCTGGGTGCCTCTATATTGTTCAGGTATTTTCCAGTCTAATAAATTTGGGTTAATACTGGCAGGAACAATGTCTTGTTGCTACAGAAATAGCAAAGCTATTCTACTTCACTCTGAAGAGAAGGGCTGGCTCTGCACACTTTGTGCCTGTTCCATGGAAGCCACGAGGTGCAGGACAATCTGTGGCATCGCTCCCTCGCTCTGCACGGTAAGCAATGCCCACAGTGGTGCTTATGTGCTGTGCTGGTGAGCTCTGCACCCATCCCTCAGGGGAACGTTTCAAGGCACAAAGGCTGGAGAATGTTGGAGAACCTGGTGCATTTCTCAGTGTACATGAAAACTGTTCGATACTGGCATAGAATTGCTCTGTGCTTAGACCATTTATTAAAGTCTAGACGCAACATAAAAGCACGTAAATTGGTTCCAGTCGCCGCTAGTAAAAACTTCAGCTTGAGCTGGGAATTGATTGGTGAATCTCTTAGCGTAATTAAAATTGACTGTTAAAGTTTCTCCCGCTTAATTGGTAACACTTTCTTTGGAAGTCAGCGAGTTAAGACTGTTGCTGGATCATTTAAAGGAGTTCCTGTGTATATGATCAGAACTCAAATGCAGTTTTATGGAGAGGTTTACAGTTATGTTCCACCCTGGTGGTCTTTCATCCTGTATCTTTCCTATTTAAGATTTATGCTGTCATTCACCACAGCCTAATTGTGTTTTGATAAAAATGAAACGATTGCTGACGCATTTCAGACTGAAAGCCGATGACATTTTGAAGCTTTCAGTAAGATGATCTGAAATACTGTACTGCTCAAAGCCCCTGTCTCCCTGCAAGCCTTCGTTTTTAATTCCAACATTTGTTAGTCAGTTTTGTACAGATTCTAATAGGCACCTATAACTCCTCTCTGAGTGTCCTGCCAGCAGTGTGTTATTCAGTGTGCCGAATAACTCATGCAGATTTTTCATTCTTTCTTTATGAGGAGAAATGTGTAGAGTGTAGCCCTTGTGTTTAGACTTTTAAAAAAATTATATAAATTTAAAATTACACAGGTTGGTCTATTCTCTGATGAAGCACGTCTTATCCTTTGAGTACCAGGCAGCTGGGTTTTTGGTGGCTTTCAGCTCCTCAAGGATATCCTTCCACAGTCTTGGTACAGACCCACTTCTGGAAGTTGGTCTTACAGGATGGTACCACCGGACATACTTAGCTCTCTTTAACATAAGCTGTCTTGTCCTGACTAGCCATGGACTTAATCACAGCATTAGCTGCTCTCCTGAATCAGGCACTAGAGATACACTTAATTCTCTCCACAGTCATGGTATTTTTAGCACATGGCAGCCAGAGCTTATCATTAGCAAAATGTAAATGTGTCAGGGGATCGTGGATGGGCACTACAGAAGAATTGTCACCCGCTAGACTCAAGATGAGGAGCTTTCATAACTGTGATTAATGTCCTGCGGAAAAGGCAGGAAGACACTCAGGTTACTTGGCTGGAAGTGATGCACTTACGCAGTTGGAATTTGTTTTGGAAGACACAGTTATGTACTTGCCAACGTTTGGTGTTGCATGAAGAATCCACAGAACACAGAAAGAGTTCATTGGACCTTGTTAACTTGCCATCAGAGCTGTGAAAATTGAGGCCAGTTGGACCCTTACATGCCTTGGTATCCTTGCTAATGATGCACATGGGCAGAAACACGTACCTTAAACACTTCCTGTGCCACCGTGATGGGCTCAGCAGTGTTGGGAACAGGAGATCGAGGT
Source organism: Oreocharis arfaki (assembly GCA_013398015.1). Taxonomy (NCBI): domain Eukaryota; kingdom Metazoa; phylum Chordata; class Aves; order Passeriformes; family Paramythiidae; genus Oreocharis; species Oreocharis arfaki. The sequence goes on from VZRR01005734.1 coordinate 94,578, forward strand.
TAGTGCTCTATGCAGCTCTTTGAAAGGAGTACAGTGTCACCTGGACTGGTGCCAGGGCATCCCAAGGTGAAGCCCTGAAAGTTTAAGAGGTGTTCAAGAATAACGCGTGGGTCTGATCCCAAGCTGCTGAAATCACTGGGGATATTTTGTTAGTACCGGTGGCCTTTGTCTTAGCTGCTTCTAACAAAAGCATTTTAGAGGGATGTGAGGTGTACTTTGGTGATAAAGGAATGCTTAAATACTCTTGCAGGTCATTCTGCCACTCTGACTAAGGGCCTCTGGTAACAGAATTTCAGAGCTGCACAAGTTATATCTGGACTTCAGAAGTGATTTTTGTTACGCTGTGGTTAAGCTGCCTAAATAGTCCTTGCTAGAGCAGCTACATGCTGCAGGTGCTTGTACTCCATAACAGTTTTGTTTTGTACCATACTGTGTTCCTTTCAAAGCCACAGAGCCAAATGCCAGCCTCAGCTTCAAGCCATTGAACTGCAAACTAGTGAGGACCCAAAAAAACCAGAGAAGTATTATATTTTGTGGTACATGTGCTGTTTATACAGACACAGTTGTCTTTCTTTATTTCATCGACTTAAAAAAAAATAAAGACTTCTTTAGTAAGTTTCGATGCCATCTTTACACCTCTCTGTTAAAGGGATGGTAACAAAGACAATCTAGGTATTACCATGAATAGAATCTAGAGCTGTGATTTTGACAGTCCTGCAAAATATATCAAGAGGGATTTCTGAATGACATTTGTGTCTTCTGTTGCTCTTGCTGCTACAGGATCATTCCCAGTGGCTGCCTCATGGCTGTCTCTCTTTTTTTATGCACATTTTTTTATATTCATGTGTAGGATGAGTGGGCTTGGAAGTTACCTTTAAAGATTGTCTAGTCCAGTCATGAAGATCACGGAGTCCAACCCGTGTACACACTCACACACACGCCCCCAAAGATCTTCTTGCACACTTACATCTCCATAGCACTGAGCTGATAAATTGTACTCAGAACGAAGAGTTATTTCAGCTCTGCAGAGGGTATAACACAAAGGTTGTCTCACAATATACGGGCCCTGCCATCCTTGACAATGACCCCTTGGTTACTCAGTGTGTGAGCAAAATCTTTTTGGCTTTAAAATCTGTCCCTAGTATATGAAAAGATGAGTTCTCCTTGATTTGGCCATTTTCTCTGCTTTTGACAGAGGATCAGTAGGAGAAAGTAGTGATGAGCATGCCCAAAGAGATTGCTTTAAGCATATTTGATTTTCTTTTCATGTGTGCAACACGTTCCAATTCCTTTTAAGCGGCAAGGTCGTTTAAGAGTGCCATGCCAGAGGTTTTTCCTTTTCTCATCATTCAGTTTCTTAAATCTTATTGTCAGCCATGTTCCTTTTGAGTAGCAGAGCAGCTGCTTGGGGTCTGCTTGTGTGGTTATAATCCCATTAAAAAGCCTTCCATTATGTTGCTAATATATTTATAAAGGAACTAGTCACCTGAGATTAGTGGTTGATTCTTCTCCCTGGACATACTGTACTGAAACAGAATTATTCCCGATCCCCCAGCTTGTTAGATACAACCAGTTGCATTTGTCACGGTGCCAAATTGGCTGAAATAGATTAGCAATTAATGCAGAACATGCTTTCCTATGTTTGTAAAGTCCTTGTAATCATCCCTGACAATCATCTTCTCATCAGCTCTTTCCTGATAGCGCTGAGATGGCAGATATGCTGGGGCTTTGGGAGCTTATGGTCTTTCATGGGAAATATGAAAGGCATTGAAAAAACATCCTGACAGAGCAGGTGAGGAATCTTGCAAAAAGGAGCCCTTAAAAGCCATTTCAGAAGGCATTATTCTGTAGGTTTTTCTCAGCCATTTCCAAGCATGCAAAGCTAAGGAAGACAAAGTAACTGCTGGGGGGGATTTGCAAAGTCACTGGTACATCTGTGCTGTGACTTATAGACGTGACTGCAACCATGGAGACACTTCTGAGGTCCCTTAGACTGGTCAGTCTGGGGTACTGATCGCAACAAAGCAGAGGCCACACAGATTCAGCCAAGGCTGCAAAACCCACTTGAGACAGCTGAGTAAGTGCTCAGGCACTGATCCTGCAGGAGGGTTTGTGTGTCTCTCAGTAGTTTATCAGGCAACTTCAAATAGGTTTGAAGGCAGGGTCTTTCTCACTTTCAGCATCATCTAAGGGCTCACCTGCAGTCTGCCTCTCCATGAGAGGAATCTCTGATCTGCTGCAAAGAACTTTTTTCTGAGTCCTTATGAAGCCCAATTATCATCCCAAACCTTTTCTCTCTGTATCCAGTATGACCAGCTTCAGAGCAAGAGGCTTCTTACAGCTTCAGCCACCTGTGAAGTCTTTCTTTATCTACACATCAATTCTCCATCTCAGTTGAAATCAGATCTCTGTTTCCTTGCCTCCATTTCATAGGTTTATTCTGCTGCTGCTCTTGGCTTCTCTCTGCATTTTTAGCATTTGTGTTGTAAAGTGTTTTCAAATCCAGGCCTGGGGGATTTTGTTTGAAGTGGTATTGGAGGATGAGCGCAATGGCATGGACCCCTGACCTAACTAATACTGGGTTGTTTCTGCCTACTCCTCTCAAGGGAGGAGGGACCAGGGAATGGGTAGCTCTGCTCTGGGAAGCAGAGCAGCCCAGCCTAAGGAAGGACCAGCCGGAGATGGGGTAGCTCAGGTGGCCAAGGACTGTGCCCACAAAAACAACTCCGTACTAAGAGTATCTGAGCTGTGTACAGGCCAATATAGTTCTGTCATGTGGAAGTCCATCTCTCTTGAATCTCTGGTTTTGATTCCTGCTAACCATGGTTTTCTCCATACGCATTCCTACATTGTTCTCATAACTGGGCTGAGTCCTTTGGAAATGCAATGTCTGAGCCAGCTGGTCTACAGGAGACCAACGTCACTTAAACGCCTCTTGTATTTTAAGCCCTGTTGTGGTGTGGAAATTTGTGATAGAAAAGCACAATTTGGAGGACTAAACTAAAAGCACTGTCTATAGCTGGAGCAATGAATGATGGGGATACGATGGATGCAGGAGGAGAGCAAAGCTCCCTGCAAAAAGTAGTTGTTCCAAAATGCAGTCTAGCTGCTTTAACCAAAATGTCTAATGTATGGCTTGCCAGTGCCTTCAGTCTCTCTTTTCATTTCCTCTTAGGGGAAACGGTTCCTTGGAACTGTTGTGGTCTCCTTGCATTGCTATGCTGGCAGTGAAACCCACGGAGCCAGATTCGGGAGCCTGCTGCCAAAGGTGTTAGGAAAGAGCTGTTCATGGCAGCGAGGGCCCTGAGTACAGCACAGCGCGTCGGGCTTCAGCTACCTCCAGCTGTCTGGAAGTCCCCAGGAGCTCCTCAGTCAGGGACACAATTCTGAGTAGATTTGAGGCAGTTCTTTATTGCACTGGGAGGTCAAACCATTCCTGCTGGCCACCAGGACTTGAGGCTGAAAACTGTCTTTTACCCAAGCCAGACACTCGTCAGTCATGGGTTGAATGCAGCTTGGTGGAAGCAAGGGATCTGGCCCAAAGGTCTGTTCAAATGTTTCCATTTCATGTGGCTTGGTATTGTAACATTCTCCCCTGGTTCTAACAAGTTGTGCGAAATTGTGAAGCCAAAGCAGCATTCTTCCTTTAAAGTTTCAAAATTAAGAGAAATGGTTGTGGGGTTGGAAACTTGGGAGAGATGTGCTGTGGTTATCTGCTGGTCCAAGAATAAAATTCCTATGGCTTTGTACAAAAGCACGGAGTAGTTGTCTATTAAAAATTGAAATTAAAAAAATATTTCAAGTCAGGGTACCTTTTTAGTGGCAGCTGGACAATGTTTAGAGGATTTGAGAGGCCACACATTTCCTTCTCATGTGCCTCTGCGATTCCCGTAAGTGCAAGAAGTGCAAGTCAGAATCCCTGCCAGGGGAACTGGAGCGACAAGGGGAGCAACATGCATAGCCTGGGGCTGGGCTTTGAAAGGAAGTACACCTTGGACATGGGAAGAGCCGGAATGCAGCTGTCCTGACTGGAGTGTCAACACCACGGGGCCTTTCGGGCCAGGACAAATCAGATGCAAACCTTTGCAGCCAGAATACATTTCAGCATCCTTGAGGGAACCATAACTGCCTCGAAAGCCCAGAGCTGGGCTGGTTGTAACCTTCGTGGTGGGTCTGGCAGGATTTATCCTAGAAGTGGTCGTGTTTTGAGCAGGAAGGATTCAATGGCCTCTAGTCGCTTTACCCAGAAGGAAGAGGCCAGACTCTTGTCTTTGTGGAATAAAGGAGGTTACACATTGGCTACACATGAACAGGGTGATCCATTTATATAGGGGGAATCTAGGCTCTCTATGGGATTGATAAATGACTCTGAGAATGAGTAAAAATGGTTGGAAAAAGCTTTTAAGTTTTGTTTAAATTAAGCATCAAAAATCAAAACATTAGAGGGTGTTTAGAGAAGTGCCTGAAACTTGGAGACCCTGAGAAGAACCAGAGAGGGAATCAAAGAGCCTGGAAAAAAAAAAAAGAAAAAAGAATAAGGCGAGAGAGAGAGAGAGAGAGAGAGAGGGAGAGATTAAGATTAAACAAATCTGTCTGGATAAAGCTAATCATCTGAGATCCTGCTCCATTGAGATCAACTGGATGAGTATTCATCCTCAAGATGTAACTGGGAGGGAGCCCAAAAAATCTGTGTATTTTGGGTTGGCTGGAGAAGTCTCAGCCAAGCCAGATTGGGTGATATGGCAGAGCCTGCTCTGGATGAAGAGGTAAAGTGGTGCTGCCTATGGAGGAAGGGAGAAATTATAAAGGCCCCAACCATCTACGTGTGGTAAAACTGAATAATGGAGTGGCCAAAGGGAAAGAAGTTCCTGGCAAAGTCTGGAGTATTTATGAGAATCCAAGTAGGAGTTTGGAGCATTAATATTTATTGCAGTGCTGTCAGTTGTCAGTGCTGAGAAATCTTCAGTTATGCCGTGACAACCTGTTTTTGTTCCAGTGGCCGTAACTCAACCTGCTGTGAGGTTCCCCTGCCTCCCTGGTTCCCAAGTCACACATGGTGGCTGGTTAACTTGTTCAGCACTGGCTGCTCAGCCTCAGTCTTGCAGCTGATCTGGGTGAAGTACAGATTTTGGCTTCTACAGACCCTCTTGCTGAGACAGAGTTTCTCCTTCCTCATAGCTCCTGCTAAGAGATTCCCAGAGGTGCCAAAGAAAACAGTGACAATGTTAAGAAACAAGGACTGTTTGGCTGTCAGGATATTTATTGCACTCGCTTTCATTTTGTGTAAAATTATAAAAAATAAAGACAAGGTTGTTTTGTTTAGCTTCTTTTTTTTTTTTTTTAATTTTTCTAATTTTAGTGTGATTCCTTCTATTATCACTGCTAACACTGACCAGTGGAACCTCTGGGCAGGCACTGCTTCTTTCGTGCAAGGTCCTGAGCTAGATTTCCTTGACTCCAAGATCAAACCCTCAGGCTGAGCAGTAAGGAATTCCTGCAAAGATTTGCATGTGCTTCATCTTACATGCTGGGCCCAGCTGTTGAGCCTGGTGATGGCAAGGAGCCCTCTTTCTCCCCTGCATGGGATTTGCAGGCTGCCAGACACTGCACAAGGGAAGAGCAGATGTGGCCGGCCTGTTTGTCCTCTTCTCTTGCGGAGCGGGGAGGGGATGGTGCTGCAGCTCCACCCTCCATAGCATGCCAGCACTGCCGAGCCAGTGAAGGGAGCGGGAAGTTCTCTGCTAAGAAATCAGCACTAAGCCAATACACATCATTTCACAGAGGACTTGTCCCTTTCCACCTTTTCCTGCTTGCCTTGCTTGTACCTTGGTGCAATGCCCTGCGCATGGGCTTGGTCGTGGAGTGCCTGTTCCACCCACTGTTGGATTGGGAAAGGCTCCTCCTGGTGGGTGATGTTCCAGATGTGTGTCCATCTTCCCAGGGCTGGCAGCTGGGTCTGTGCAGGGCTGTTACACACCGCAGGTCTCCGCTGTGCTCTGTTCTACAAGCACAATTTATCCTGGAGAACCGAAGAGGCAGCGGCTCCAAGAAGACATCAGATAATCTGAAATGAATCTACCTTTATGAGAAGACCAGTGTAGGATACGCAGAGGAAAGAACTCCAAAAGTAATTCCTCATTTCTCATCTAATGGCTTTAATTAACCTGAACAGTTATGCTCTGGAGCCGTGCGTACTTCAGGGACCAGCTCGATGGCACTCTTCCTGCTGCTAGGAGAGTAGGAGCATGACAGTTCAGTTATTGCTGTGCATTGTTAGTATGGTTGATCTTGGTCCTGCTCCAAGAGAACCACTAAGCAATCATGGAAAATGAAGGGTAACACATTTTTAGAAGGATTCTGGATAATTTTGGCTATAAAACAGGCTGCATAATCTTGGCAAAAAGTGGATGAATTCATTATCTGCAAATAGTGGAAAATATTATAAATGGCAGTAAATGAAATAAATGGGTGTTTCCACTGTAATATGCTATTCTCTGAGCCACCCAGAAAGAATACAGCTTGGTTTACTGGGTGGGTAGTCCTAGATGAAGTGAAATATCATGTTCATATGCTCAAATACTTGTTTGGGAGTGAAATATTTTATGCCTTTGTTGCAGAGGGAAATCTATACATTTTACTTTTAAGAGGCCTTATTTTATGGCCACATATGGATGCTGGAGTGAAGCTAAAGTTCTCTGTGTGCTGTATATATCTGTTTGCATTCTTCAGCTAACCACATTTTTATTTGCTCTACTACACCTTACGGGTTTGGAGAACTCAGTGACTCACTCTAATGGAAAGTCACCGACCCTCCTTATACGAAGAAATTGATCTTCTGTATATTTTGGATTTGTTTATGGGCCAACACTCTTGCTGTGAACACATGGAATTAAAGTCCTGGCAACTTTTAGTAGAAAAAACAATTGCTGTCCACTAATGAATAGGATCTGTCTGGATGCTCTTCATTCCCACTTGTTTGGTCTCAGGATATATCCTCCTTTTTGAGACTCCCCTCATTACAAAGATCCTAAGCCCACGTGTATCTCTGAGATTGTGAATAGTCCCAACATCATTTGTGGCCTAAGGTTACTCACATCTGAGGGTGTTTTGCTGGATAAGAAGCTCATCTGTCTCATTTAGACCGAATGGACTTTCCCTTTGGCAGCAGTGGTGATGGCAGTGGCTTTGGAGGGAGGCCGCAGACATGGGGTGAAAGCCCTGGGCTGTGTTCAGGAAAAGCAATCCCACGTTGTGTCATTCTCCTCAGCAAGGTCAAGGTCTACCTGCTCACCTCAGAATGCCGCTGGGTAGCTCCAATGGCTTTAGTGGGAGCCAGCACCAAGGGTGTATCAGTTGGCTGTGCCATATTTTGGTTATTAGCACCCCAAGCCCTTATCAAACAGCCCTTGGTTTTGTGCTTTGGCCTTGCAATCAGGTACAGCGACAGGGTGACTGCTTCTGTTGATTAAAGGGTTGTTTTGTTATAGTATTTGTAGGTTGTTATTTTTACTTCTTAATCAGATGGTTACTGTTCCAGTTGATACTTCTGCTTCCTCCTGTGCTGCCTAAAGAAGAGTTGTCTCCATCCTGCCTGCGTTATACCTGTTAGAAAGGTGTTTCCTCATATAATTGGATAAGATCATGGACATGGCCAGAGCAGATGAGCCACCCCTTTTCCCAGGAGCAAATACTATTATGATTTACTATTTTGCAAAGAAAAAATTGCACACAGAAACAAACAACTGTCTGCACCCATGTTCACATCTGGCTCTTTATAGACATGCATATACTTTTATATATGCATATGTATATGTACATATATATTATAATTTTGTGCACATGTATATTTAAGTGTGTGTATCTAGGTGATTTTAATTAGGTAAGCTTGAGAAGCTCTCACTGGCTTCAGAGTTATTACTAGCTCTACTGGTATTTTCACTTTAGGGATGGTTTAAATGTATGGCCACTGCTTGTAAACATTTATGTACTGTGCTATGCATGGACAGATCTCTGTTCTCATGCCATGTCTGCTTTTGCAACCTTGGTTCTGCATTTATAAACAGCTGCACTCATAATCCTGCAAGTACAAATAATTGCAACTAAAGAGGTGAACATTTATAGCTGGCCTTTTCAAAGGAGTCTAAGGGAGTTAAGTATCCAAATCTCATTGAATTTGGTTACCTAATTCCTGTGGCTTCTTTGAAAATTCCAGCCTTAATTAACTAATTCAATCAACTATCTGTGAACCAAGCGAAGACATAACATGCTAAATCCAGTCAGTTTGGGCTGCACAGGAGCTACCTGAACACTTTTCAACTGAAACTTTAAGGGTTTCATTATTGGCAAACATTATCCTGTAAATTCAGCGAAGCAAACTGCAATGTGTAACTTCAGCTTTGCTATCCATCCTCTTTTTAGTGTGGCTGTCAGGGTCTTTAAGGTGACTCTTTATGTGTTTAGGCTTGCTAACAAGGGTGGACGGTAACTTCACAGGCTTTCTTCAGGCATCATGTCCACCTTCGGATGCTCCTGGGAATTCTTATTGAGACTACAGGAGGGATAGCTCCTGTGAAAGTTCCCACACTGGACAAACACTGACCCGTATCAGTGGCACTTTGTGGTCTGTACCTTGGTGGCACCTTAATCCATGGGGAGACATTTGTGTTTAAGTAGATTGGTGTTCAAGGAAAAAGTGAACAACAAACAGAGAAAAACCATGGAACGAAAAGGTTCTGAGTCTGCACATTACCCTGCCCAATATTTACTTCTATTCTATAATAGCTTTGCCTTCTTGCATCTTTATTTTTTTTTTTAATGCATGTTTCAAAAATCTTTGATGTGGTTTTTTTTTTTAAATTTTCTTCTTTGAAAGCCTATTCTGCTAAGTATGGAAAGCCACAGTTTTAACAGTTCCCCTGTTTGTTCAGAAATACTATCACTCATATTTGGCATCAGAAGGAAGACTACACTGAAGCCCAAACTTACTTTTATTAAATTAAACCTAATTGAAAAAAGGCAAAGACATTCATTAACTAGTTAAACAAACGGTATTAAATTTACTTTTTTATTTAAGAGAAGAAAGAAGACATCTTTAACTGAAGAAGTGTAAGTGGAAGAGTAGCTATTAAAACCTATGATGGAAGAAGTACACGTTGTTGAAAACTTAAGAAGAAACCACAGACATGTATAACAATAAAATAAAGGTACCTTCTTGGCCATTTCTCTTCTCTGTTTTTGTGTCAGATGTTTCTGATTTGAATGAGAGCTTTCCTCCATGTCCCTGAGCTTCTCCTTCCATTTGCCTTTACATTGAAGTCATAAACCTGTTGTCATGGGAACAACTGTGACATCACAGATGGAGCGTTAACTTCACCACAGGGCAAAATAAATGGATGTGATGGCCTGCGAGGAGAGAGAACCTTTGTTTGAACCAAAAGCCAAGCTTATCCGAATCTTGGCCTGGAGCCCAGTACCCCCAGAGCCTTCAGTGGGATCCCAGCCCTGTGTTGTAGGCACAGAACAAACACTGCCTTGTAGCAGAGACCCTCTCTTGGAGCTGATGGTCTCTGTGGACAGGACATGACACAGAAGAAAGGAAGCATTATCAGCTGGGCTTCAAGACTGGAAAACTAAGGAAGAGAGAGAATAAGCAACTTTACCGCAGGTCACAGAGAGAATTTGAGGCAGAGCCCAGAACTGTGCTCCGATAACTCAGCAGGAGCTGCTGGAGATGCTGAAATGCAGGAGTCAGTGCCTGTTTTTACATATCAGTTCCTGGAAGTCTTTCCCAAGCTCTCTTCAAAACTGAGAAAATATGCAAAAGGCAATAGAGCTTGGGACAAGTTGAAACATTGCTGTAAGCCTTTTAAACAGTTAGAAATGTCTTTGCCCTCTAGGAAAGTTTGTTTTAGGAATCTTCACCACCACATGTGGGGTGAAGTCTTCCATGGCAGCGTTCCCATGTTCTTCCATGGGCCCAGAATTCCATCTGTGGCTTTTAAGGAGCAACAGCCAACACCTTGAGTTGCATTCAAATGTAAAAAAGGAGCAGATCTTTTACAGAGCATAAACATAACAGTTGTTATGGCCAAGCTGGCTCACTGAATGGTCTCAGCAATTCCTGTGCGTTGCTGGCACTACATTAATGACCTCAAGAAGTTCGTCGGAGATTTTGATTGCTGCTGCTGTAAAGGGGTGACATTGATCTCTCACAGGATTCATGTGTCACAGGTGGCCTGTTACTGAGGATAGGTACAAGCAGTGGGTTATTCTGAAGTGGCATAAACTCTGCTTGCTCCATATTTTCAGTGAGAAATCACCTTTTGGATATTGGCCCAGCCGCCCGTCCAGCTTCTGGGTTGTAGCTGGCCGAGGTGTCCGGTCAGATGCCCCACTGAAGTCAGCATAACAGCAGTGACCCCACTAGATAAAGCATTTTTGCCCACCATCCTGCCCCCACAGACACACAATGCCTCCAGCTTTACAGGAGTTAGGTGGAAGGGTGCCACGCCACACCCATGGACCTGAACTTCTGTTGAGTTTAATGAGAGCTCTGTGGCTAAATCCCACGCAACTCTCAAACTGGAGGGGTTAAATCCATTTTGCTTTTGCCTGCTAGTCTGTGGTTGAGAAAAACAAAACTCCCATATGTTTTAAATTGTTTTAACTGATAAGTCTGGCCAGCAATTGAGAGTAAATCACAGTATCAGTGCACACCCACAACCTAGTTTGATATACGTCTACATTTTAAAGTGGCTTCAATGAGTCATGAGAACAGTTTTAATTAAAAGGATTGGAAGTGTCAGAAAATTATTAAATCTTTTACAAAAAAAAGATCACTCCGCTACACTTTTGTGGGTAATAAACAACTGTGATTTGTGTAATGGAATTTGAAGGAGAGTTTAGCTTCTGCAGTGTAATTTTCTGCTTTAACTGTTGAAGTTTTATTAAGATACAGAAAATATAAAGCTGGTACTCTTATCCCAGTAATTATTTTATCATCTTAAGTTATCAATCTTTGCGACTGCAAGAGCCCTTATATTAGAAGAGGCTTGTGCAACACATGACAGAAAACTTAAGGCATGTCAAAACCACAATCACAATATCACAGTACTCCAGGCCAAACCACATGTTCATTAATCTAGCAGAACTCTTTGGGAAGGTGTGTACAGCACTGAATTGGTGAAAGCTGGAAAGTCGTATTAATTCTTGATTAAACAAAATGGTGGCTGGAATAAAATCCTGTTGTTTAAGCTCTAAATTCTCAGTGGAACCACCTTGTCAAAATACAGTAGTCAGATTGGCCGTAAAGTGTCAAACAGTGAAAGGTATAGATCAAAAAGCCCAATAAATACAATGGTGTTATTAGACAATCAGTAGGAAAGGAAAAAAAATTTATTAAAAAGTAGTTTACATGTGCAAAACTGGGTTTGAGTTGAGTGGTATCTAAAATTCATTTGTATTCGGGTTCTGACAATATTTAGCACCCAGCATTAGCCAGCGAAACGATTTATCAGAAGCAAATATAATTAAAAATTTTAGTTTTTAAATTAAAAAATTTAAACTAAAAAATTTGAACCAAAATCCAACCAGCACATCTATTTGATTTTAATATTCCACATGTGAAGTTTTCGGCTTAAATGCAGATTACTTATCTGAATGGACAAAGAAGATGTCTAGAATTGGAATGGATCTTGACAACATTAGAGAAGGAATACTGAGCTTACAGGCTTGATTGGAAATATCTGACTGTAAAGACAGGGGTGAGTCCTCTGTGGGAATTAAACTGCTTCATGTTGCAGCAACTGAGACCTTATCAGTTCCTCAGGAAGATCTGATGCTGACCCCTCTAAGAGACAACATATGATGCCAAGCAGATTGGGTCAAATGCTATGGGGCTGCTGAAATGTTCTTAAATAATGCACTCTGGAAGCAAATACCATCCCAGATAATTCTGGGCATTGACAGCTACTGGTGAAGTAAGGTGAAGTACTGCAAAGAAGTTTTTTTCAGAGAAACTTAGAAATTTCCACATCCTAATGAGAAAGATGCATTAAAAATTGGAAATAAACAGTATGTGAAAGTTTAAAGGGAGAGACGCTATTATGAATTTATTTGCTCGTCTCTAATTAAGACTTACTTTTTCCTGCAGCAATGATTCTTTCTTTAACATGCATAATCATTGTACTGTATAATGCATTTTCTAGGGCGTGGTGATATTCCTTGTCAGCCAGAAGAGCAGTGCCAGCATGAGCAGCCACCTAACAGTGTTGGAACTAGTAAAGAGTTGTGTTTTCTCCACTCCTTATATGACCTGCGAAACTGTGTGAAAGATCAACATAAAGAAGGACTGAACCAATTCAAGGGAAAATGTTTAGACTGTGTTGGCTTTTGGGAAATGTAGCTTTTTTTTCCTGGAAAGCTGGACTGATTATACACCCACAGCTCCGTAGCCAGCCGTTCAGACCGAACATTTTCTCTATGTGCCTGTCCTCAAAATATGTTAATTTTATTACTAAAGTTGAACAGATATGTCTCAACTTAAGGGATTTTGCAATCAGTTCCTATAGAAGCATCTGTGGACTGGACATAAATGAGAACATTGCCAGTTGGACAGAGGAAAGGAAAGTGTGGAAATGTTTCTGCTGTGTTAAGAGCAGCTCTCCTCTGCTCAATTTCCTTTCCTAGTCTTTACAGAGGAACCAGAGGAGTCTCTGTATTTCATCATTAGTGTGTACTAGAGAAAAGGATTCTCTGGAAACTGGACATTTTTGCTAAAAAATTGTTATGGCTTGGAGCATCTAACAGCAATATTCACAAGAGCCAAATCATGGTGAAAGGAAAAACGGAGACCTGTCAAAAGCAGGAAACTAATTTCTTGTATGCAAGTGATTGTGCTGACATGTATGATGTCCGTGATGTCCAACCCAAAGGTTATGATTTTTGTAGGAAAAGCAGTGTATTTCTACTGTAGCCATTATTATGCTGTCTAAGGACCTTATCATGTAGGACTGTGCACTAACAGCAGCTGAGACCAGGCAGTTATTAGATGCAGCTTCAGATCTTGGATTTGCATGTAGCCACAAGAAAGCCATTTTTATTTTTGCTTGCCGTTTTCTGAAATGGGAGCAAGTATTGCATTCCCAGCTTCTTGCTAGTGCCACAGATTTATCTTGGTTCATCCCGGGGTTATAAGGCCCCACCTAACAAGTCTGGCCTATAGCCAGTGCTAGAGGGGAGCTGTAGAGCAAACCTCAAGAGCCTTCTTGAGGTGTCTATTCTTCTTTGCAGGCAGAGGGTCAAAGGAATAAATACATGGGAACCCAAAAGAATGTGTTGAAGGCTGGTTTAGGGCACCAAAAATTACCTGATGGCTCAAAGGCAGCGATTTTCAAAATGCAGATCCTGAGAGGAAATCTTGGGGTTTTAGTTCCATGCAGAAAGGTGATCTGGTAGAAGATGCTTGCAGGGAAGACTGAAGAGAAGAACATTTTAAAAAGCCGTACTGCAAGTTTTTGCTTTCAGGAAGAAACATCAGGTCCTTTGAATAAGCCTGGCTGACTTTAACTGTTTTGCTAAGTAAGAGAGCTACACAGAGGGACTAAAGTTCTTTGGCTTTCAGACTGGCATGTAATTTTAAAGAGTAATTTGGCTTTGTCTTGTTTTACAAGCAAAAGAGTGGCTGTTATCGCATTCAAATGCCATTTTTAAGAAACATGGAATAACTCAATTTATCTCCTTTTCATTGCTTTTTTAGCAAAACTAGTTTCATATGGCTTCTGTAGTGAATGATCTGGAGTAAGCCAGTAAAGATTGACTGTGTTTTGACTACCAGAAGCTGTATTGACACACTGCAGTATGGAGAGCTTGGTTAGTTTGGGTTTAAAGACTCTTGGAACTTTTCAAGGTAAGAAAGGATGTAATTTGGAAGAAGTATTGCTGCTTCTGACTGGCATCCAGTTTGGACATTTTTAATACAAAATCAAAGTATCTGAATATGGTTTTGTTCACCAACATGCATTTAAAATTCAGTCCGCCATTTCTGTGAGAAAGTTTTTATGTGTAGAAGATCCCTAAAAGACTGTGAGTTCCAGGAAAAAAAAATCCACCCTGAAAGATTTGTTTCCTAGTTTGATACTGTGTAGAAGGAAGGAATTAGCTAAACACATAATGAAAAACTTAGAAATAAACGCCACAGCACTCAAGCCTTATACACCAAATAACAATATAAACAGTGAAGTCCACATAAGGACTGATCAGTTATTATCTCTGTTTTATTCTTTTGACAAAGGCACAGTTCAGGGATGGATGTCTGTTACTTTTGAAACATTTACCTGTGCAGGCATGGGAAACCCTTCTTCTTGGAAGTCAGATTATCATTTCAGTCTTCCCATGAAGAGGAAGCCTTTGGTGCATATTCTCAGAGTTGAGAGGGGGAGGATCAGGTAACAGTTCCCTCTGTTGACACAGGTCCTTGGACATGTCATTCAAGGGCTGTCTGGAAGCTGCTTTACATGAATGTAAATCAGGAATTGCCTCCAATGAAACGCAGGAAGCAAGTGTTGTATAAACAGCCTGTCTTCTTCTCCTACATCGATTTTCTGTCTGTAAAGTGGGGGGTATTCATCATCCTTTTCTTCAATGAGTTCTTGATTGCTTGTGCAGAAGGGAAATGCTATGGTGATAATCTTCAAAACAAAGCCTACAGCCATTTCCACTTTTTTGTTATCATGCTAATGGCCTTATTTCATTACTTTGTGTAATGAGAAGTTTCCCCTGGCTGTTTTATCCATAATTAATCACAGCATTTCTGGCTTATAAACCACTTCCTTCATATGTTTAGCTGTTCATTATTGCCCTTTAGTCAGTTCCATACAATGTTTTAAATTCTGGGTAAGTCAATGATGTTTTGTTTAGCTAAAGGTATGCTTAGACCAACGCCCTGAACTCCACAGAGACACCATCCCAAATTAATTCTCCAGGTTGCAGCTGCATGATCTTGCTAAAGAAGTGAGTAATATTTTGACATTTAATATTAAATGAGTTATCTTTGAAAAATGCTTCCCTGCCCCTGCTGTACCTCAGGCAAATGGAAACATGCTTAACGTGCATAATGAAACCTTGGTAATGGAAAAAATGGGGAGCTGAGATGATCTATCAGCATCTAGAATCTGCAGGACATAAAAACTGATGGTAAAACGATGGTGAGGTTAAAACTTGAGCTAATCAAATTGATTGCACTTAAGTGGAGCCCCCTTAACAATACAGCTGTAATTATTCTTAATCCCCTGCAAGTCTATTAAAAAAATTTCGGCAAGTTTTTAATTTTTCAGCATTGGAAATTAGTTTGTGATAATTTCAGTGGCACTGAATGCATTAGATTTTCCAGCAACTGACTTAGGAGAGAATTCTGCACTCTCCCATTCCTTTTCTTCCAGAGCGCTTCCTATTCCTGGAATGATCTCTTCCTACTTTCGCCACCAAATTGTACCTCTAATTCCGATATTTACTTTTAATTAAAAAAACCCGTAAAAATAAGCAATTTGCTGATGTTGCTAGAGGAGTTTTCTGGAATTGCAAGCCCTGAGATTATGGTAGGAAGAGTTTGAACCTCGCTACTCATCCGCCAAGTCAGTGTTTGGCTTAAAAGGCAGAGGTGAGGGGAAGACTAGAGGTCTGAAGTAAGAATGTAACAATTTTTCTGAAATACAAAGCATCATCACTCCTTGAGGACATTTTGCATAACTCACTAATTGTGAGCAATTCAGCTTTCCCAAACCCTTGCCAAGGAAGCCTTTATGCCACCCCATGCCATCATTTGTCTGCATCTACATCTGCCTCTATCTGCGCCCATCAGGGCCGTGCTTCCGGTAAGGAGCGTTATTGCGTATGCCTGACTCAGAAACCTGTGATCTCGGAGTTATTAGCAACTCTCCCAACAGAACAACTGACTCATCTTTTCGGAAATGTCTCTATCAGAGTATCTGAAATTGTCACAGGCATTTTAAAGACGCTTAAAGCCCAGCTCTTTGAGAGGTGGCAAATCAGCTTAACAGACCGAGCAGGTCTAATTGCCATTGTTTTCCTGAGTGGTTGCGATTGTTGACTGCTAAACCACTTGGGGCCATTAGGGAGTTCAGCTCTTCCTCTTCCAGCTACTCTATGCTAGATAATTTTCCCTCAGGTAAATTGATTGCTGATCAATTTGAGGTAATTCAGACAGTTGTAGTGACTTCTCCCCAGATGCTTGTTCAAAGCTGCAAATATTTACTGTTTGCCCTGATTGTCCAACAGGCAAGCAGGTAGTGTACAATGGAAAAAGCACCACGTAGGAAGTCTTCCAAGCACGAGATGTTTTCAGCAGGCAGGAGGAATAGATGGTGTAAAATACCACGGATCATGAAAAGGATAGTCACCAGCAAACAGGAAGCTGCTTAGTCTGTTCCATTTTTGGAGTTTAATGATTAATGTCACAGAAAGAAAAAAAAAAGTTTCTCAAATTCTTCCTATTAAGAGAAAACTGCCTTCCTGAGGCAGACACTTTCACGGAGAATATTTGAGGTAAAGCACTATTTGCTGTGTCAAATTTATGATGTCTTCAATATAATTCTAAACAAGGAAAAAAGCCTGACTGAGTGCAAAATTCACATTTTGGTGTGCACATTAACACGTATTGGGGGACTTATGGATTGTATCAGTCAGGAAATAAGATAATTACATAGAATAGTGAGTAAACTGCTTGGCTTACAGGCCTGGAACTGTTCATTTTAATAACAACAACAAAATTTGAAATGTTCTGGAGGATCAGACCATTTGTGCTCATGGAGGGCAGCCTAGAGCACTTTACTGCCCATGTTTTGGCCCGGTGGGATGAACGTAACCTTGTCAGGGAGAGCTGGAGCCTCTCAAGGAGCAGAGGGGACACCATGGCATGGGGAAAAGCTTGTTCTGTCCCTGCCTGCCCTGTCCCTCTGGGTGGACAGCCAGGCAGCCACTGCAGCCAGCGACCTCCAACTTTGAGAGCCATTTTGGAATTGCAGGTGAATGTGGGAGAGTGGAAATATTCTGGCAGACCGCTGAGAACACTGAAAGCAAACTGGGTCACTCAGGCTCTCAATTTAAAACATAATCGATTGGTGAATGGGGATGCGTGCTCAAGTCCGGACTCCACAGCTGTGTTTCACATCTCAAGTACCACTTCTTTGGCGAGCCCTGTGAGAAAGGAATGAGCTAACAGAAACAAAGTGGATGCTAGATAAGACCAGCAGTGGGGAATGCATATTCTGTGTTACACAGTGCCCAGTACGGTGCTGGCACATTGCAAAAGAACTAGCACATCTCCAGGCTACTCTGTTCAAAATAAAAACAAAAGAGCAGAGGATGTTATTTGCTTCAATACTAGTCAATATGAAAATAATTTCAGTTTCTTCTTCTGATAGTATTTCTGAGCTCAAGGATTAAGCAGGTTAGGGATTTAATTTTATGATAACTCAAGCCTGTTTTATGTTTGTCTTAGGACAAGTTTGTCACAGAAACTCTTTTTGCTTTCTATGATGGAAGATGGAGTTATTAGGACAGCAGCAGTGTGCAGAGAAAGAAGGAGGATTTTTTCCCCTCCAGAATTCACTGCCTGATGGGAAAGCAGTTCTTAGGAGGGCTAAGAACACGACACTGCATCATTCAGAAGCAGAGAGACCATTAGACTCCCTAAGCCACCTTTGAAGCTATGCAGTACCACTGGGAAATGCATCTTGAAACAAAAATGTAGGCTGATTCAATAGATGGAAATCAAACATCAGACCTGAACTGATGGGTGCAGTATAAATTCTGCCACAGATAATTTTCAGCCAGTTTTTCATTTTGATTTGCCTTGAAAAGTCTGATGGAAATGGCAGGGATACCCACAGTGGGTCTTGTGTTTGGCCTATAGGTTCATGCTTCATAATAATTTCAGTAGTAATAATTGGATGCCAAACCTCGGATCTAGAAAAACGCATAATCGTTTTTTGTAAAAACAGCCTAAACTGACCTCTGGGCCTGCTTCATAATTATCCTGCCAGTCACAATTTTGCATTGCATTAACCTTCCCCCTGCTGCAGCAGCACTGTCCGGGGTCAATTTCAAGGACCCCCAGCATTTTCATAATTAAAACACAGCTGTATTAGGACAATTTGTTTCCTTCCTACCCCAGCTGGAAAATTCTGCCCTCCATCCCAATAACACCTCAAATGCCAGTGTGCTAATTGTGCTCAGTGCTGGTTTTTAATGGCTTCACTTCTGTTTCACATCTTGCATAGCTGGGGTCTCCAGCCCCTGTGCTGAGTGAAACCTAAATCCCTCATGGGTGGGAGCAACCTTCACTCTCACGGGTGATGCAAGGCCCAGCGTCTGGTGACGCCAGTTGGATGTTTGTGCTCCACGGAAAGCCGTCCGTGGCGCGGTCGAGACATGCCATGGTGCGTTCTGTATCATTAGCTCAGGAAAATTCGGTGAGGGCTGGCGGTGTTTCAGGCTCACTTTTCAATGCCAAATTCCTTCCTCTTCTCTTCACTAAGCCTCTGCTGCAACGTTATTATTGGGTGAGTGAGTAATGGCAGCAGTTGATTCACAATAATGCCAAATCAGGAGCACAAGGTTTTCATTCACCAGTTGCTTCACATGTTACTGGTACAGCTAAGCACGGTGATCTGTTGCTTTTCACCGTGTGAAGAGTGACATGTACCTGGAAGGAGAAGGACTGAAATGCTCAGGTATAAAAGCTTGTGCAGGAACATCTTCATTAACATACATTTCATTAAGACAAATTTCACCTCAAATTGTTGCAGAGAGTCCTGAAGTTGCAAACTTGCAAGAAATGTTATCAAGAAATATTGCTTGGACATTTTATTTTTCTTTTCCTAATGAAGACCCTCATGAGTTTTGCACTCCTGGAGATTCTTAAAGAAAATACAACAACTGAGGCTTTGGCATTCTGGTGGAAATTTTTTTCTGATTTTTAGCACACCAATTTGAGAACTGTGGAGGGTTTTGTTACATATTTGGACATTAATACATGGGTATATTTTTAGGTGGGCTTAGTCACTTCTTTTCAGTCCAACTGAGAGAAAATTCTCCCCCCCTCAGTGTATCTTCATTTAACAAATGGACATATGGTCAATGATTTGGTGACATAAAGAAAGCATTAACTCTTATAGATAGGAACAACTACTGATTTACTTATTTCAGCTCCACATAAAAAGAACACATTTCCAGCGTGTGCTGTCAGAACATGTCAGTCATGTGCAATTCCCTCATTGCTCCAGCAACCATGAGGCTGCTGCTTTCAGACCATCACTTTCTGGGACATAAATCTCTTTTCTAGAGGTGAAGGAATGGACGTCTCTCTGATTCATATTTTGCTAACTGAACCAAACTATTAGAAAACAATTTGGTTGAGCAGGAACTGAAGCAGACATTTTCCGTGTCTTTCAAGAATACGTGAACCTCCCAAATTACATCCATATTTTGGCATGAAGGGGAATATATATTTTGGATTAAAGTATGACTTTACTCTGCACTTTCTTTTTGTTCTACAAATGTTTTGAAACAAAAGGTAGTGTTTTTGAAGTGAAAATACATTGAAATTTCATTACTTTGTTTTTTCATGAGTATGGCTAAGAAATATTTTGGCATTTCTGGTCTAGAT
The DNA here is from genome assembly GCA_013398015.1 of Oreocharis arfaki. Taxonomy (NCBI): domain Eukaryota; kingdom Metazoa; phylum Chordata; class Aves; order Passeriformes; family Paramythiidae; genus Oreocharis; species Oreocharis arfaki. The sequence goes on from VZRR01005734.1 coordinate 114,262, forward strand.
CTTCTAATTCGAAAATATTTTCCTTTGGTGAATCCAACAAATATTCTGAAAAAAACCCACTTTGGATAGTTATATTCCTTCTATTAATCTCTATTCAAAATCATGCTGTCAAAATTTTAAACATTTGCAAATTATTCTGAGTCGCTGAGGTATGACAATGGAGTAGTAGATTAATACTCAATCCTTTGAAAAGAAAATAATGGGTAAGGTCATAAAAAAATGTAATAGCAAAAATGGAAAATTAGAAGCATCTGAGAAAGAAAGGGAATTTTCAGTAAAAATTTATCCAGCTTTCTGGAGGAAAATAGTACCAAGTGTAATCACTCGAGGTAGCCTTAATTTCACATGTGGAGAGCAGTGAGGGGCAGAGACCTGAGCTGGATGCTGCTTGCCCCCTGCTTTAGGTTACATTATTCCAAGGGCTGTTTGTGCTGCTCACTAGCTGATGCTAGCTCAGGAAATACCCAGGCAAGCTGTGCCTCTGGAGGTGGCCTCTCACCTCCCCATAACTGAGGGCCCCGACCCACTGCCAGGAGGGAAGAGTCAGATCAACAGCACTGAATCTTCAGGTCCATTGCAAAGTCATCTGTTCAGTAACAACAGTATCTCCTGGCTTGGAGGCTCTGGCTAGATCCTCTTTGAAATCCATAGCTTCCCCCTGGCCTCCACACTGACCCTGAAATATCAGATGAATGGAACCTGGCCCATCTTCTTTTGAAGGACTTATTTCGAAGTGCTGGCCAAGGACTGACATAATTTCAGAAAGTTGTTGGTTGCACTCTTTCGTATTTTAGCTGTGTTTTGGGTAGATCTGAGCACTGCTTGTCACAAGTCTTTGATGCATTTGCTCCCATATTTGTTCTGCAGGGTAAAGTTCTGTTGTTAATTCCCATTCTGCAAAAGCTGGGAGACAAAGAGGTGGTGGGAGATGGTGCAGGAGCTGGGGTTTGCATATGATCTTTGACAGTTCCCAGGCCTTTGTAGCAGAAGCTCCAGGAGTAGTTCCTTGGACAAAGCACTGGGAGTGCTTTGTTAATAGTCACAGAATCATGGAATGGTTTGGGATGGAGGAGACCTAAAGATCATCATGTTCCAATGCTCCTGCCATGTGCAGGGACACTTTCCACTAGATCAAGTTTCTCAGATCTCCATCCAGTCTGTCCTTGAAAACTTCCAGGGATGGGGCATCCACAGCTTTTCTGGGCAACCTGTGCCAGTGCCTCAGCACCCACACAGTGACATATTTCTTCCTAACAGCTAATCTAAATCTCTCCACTTCTAGTTTAATACCCTGCCTCCTTGTCCTATCACTATTTGCAAGCGTAAGAAGTTGCCCTCCCTCTTTTTCTCAAGTCCTCCTTTAGAACTGGAAGGTGCTCTAGGGTCTCCCCAGAGCCTTCCCTTCTGCAGGCTGGAGCACCCCAGCTCTCTGTGCCTGTCTCCATAGGAGTTATTAACAGTTTTGAGGGAACTTGGGCTGAGACAGGACTCGAGGAACTGGCACAGTAACACTAAATCCTGCCTGAGCAAACTAAGAAGTGTCATTGTGGGAAAAACGTTATGAAAGCAATTACTGAACCTGCTCATTAAGTGCGTGTGTGTGGGAAGCTGGGGCAGGCATAGGGCTGGGTGTGACAGGAGGCTGCTGGGGGAGACATGCAAGGCCAATGGCAGCAAGAGGGGAAAAGCAGGTGCAGGCCTAAAGGCTGAGAGAGGTGACTCTGGCACTCCTGAGAGGTAGGCAGCTTTGAAAGGAGCAGGAGGGAAGAGTTAAGATCAAGCAACATTGGCAGGAAATTCCCCCCGAGGGCCAAACACGCAGCAAAGGAGGTGGGGGTGGCACAGACATGTTTTTCTCTACCTTCCACTCCCACCCCATACACTCACTGCATATAACAAGGTATAAACAAATCTATTTAGACTGAAATAGATTTTTTTTTCCCATCCTGAAATGGGAATGGATTTTGTTAAATTTTTTAATGGTAACAAGGAAGAAAAAGTCAAGAACAAGGACATTTGGCATAATTTGGAAATTTTTTTTAACTCCTTTTGCTTGTGGAAAGCTCCCCCAAACTAATAAAAGCCATAAGCTCCTCAAAGAACTTTCATTAACACCTTTTTACATTTCCTGCACTGCTTTATAATATCTCTCCCCAGAATTTTCAGAATGATTTAGGGTCCTGACCCAAAGCCAGTGGGAAGACTCATATCAGCTTCAGTGCACTAGGTCCTTAGAGTCCTTTGCACAGCTGCCAACTCACTAAAAAGGGTGTAATATGCAGGCTAATAAGCTACTTAAAAAACATAATGTGAGCATAATTCTCCACTTCATTACATTGGTTTTACACGCCACTAAAGCCAATAGAGTTCCACTGGTGGAAAACCGGAGTCCCAGAGTGGAGGCTCATCCCCTGTATAAGCTTTTTAAAACTGGTTTCAGAGATCAGAGGCAGCTAGTCTGTATCATCTGCTGGTGCTGGGCCTGATCCAAAGCTCACTGTGCTGCACTGGAGCTGTTCCATCAGGCCCTAGGGGTATGTATGTCTATGTGCACAGATGTGTGTGTGTCTCTGTGTCAATCTATCTGTGCAATTTATCTGTTTTTACCGTGCTCCTCGCTGCAGTGACTAAGAGCCTGGGTGACTGAGGTTAAGCAATATGTAAAGTCCCCAAAGCCTTGATCTAATGTATACTTGCTGATCCTGTAATATAAAAATAAATGTAGGTTAGCCTGTGATCCGTGGGACATGTACATCCAAGCATGCAGAACACACACAGAAAGAGCAGGGCTGTTTTCCATCCAGTTGGACAGGTTGTGCCATTGGCAGGACACAGGAAACTGCTGCCAAACAGGCATCACCCATTTTTAAATTCTCGGGCTCTCTTTTTATATGCTGCTGATGGATATCGGATGAATTGCTCATTGTAAATCAATAATACTTCATCTTCAGATTAATGAGGAACTAAAACTGTTTCTAATAAAAGTTTAAATGCTTAGCATTTTTTTAGAAACCAAGCCTTTTATGAGGAATCTTTTTTTTTTTTTTTCTTTTAGGCCAGAATGGTATAAAATCATTTGGGATAACCTTGTGAATTGATGGAAAGGGAGAGAGCAAATGGACAGGACAAGCATGTATCCTAGCTCCTTGCTTTGTAGTTTCAGCTGTACAGAACCACGTTGTGCAAAGATAATCATAGCAGCATTTAAGATGCACTATCCAGGTGAAAATTAATGCTCTTCAGAAGAGCAGCCTTACTATTAAATACTAGTGCTGTACTATAGCTATGGTTTTATTCTTCTGCTACAGATTGTGTACTGGAAAAGATCTGTGGAAACTGCAAGGAGGAGAAAAATTTTCGTAGTTTGCCTCTTGATAGATTCTGAGCCTGAAGTTTTGCTCACATTAAAAAAAAAACAAAAAAAAAAAACTTACATTTTTTTCCCCCTACTTTCGTATTCAGGAATTCTCTCTATGAAGTAATGAAAGATGAGGGTGAGAGATGGACTTAAAGTGAATGGGACAGAAACAATTGATTTTTATAAAGAACAAATGTTTTACCCTCCCGAGGATCTATCTGAGGTGAAATTGTGTGTCAAAAGTAGCAAAGCGATACAGTGGTCAGCAAACTGCAAACCTTTGCTGTTCATCAAACAAAGAAAAGTAATGAAACGTTCTTAGAATTTCCTCTTTACTGTGTGAGGAATGAAAATAGCCCAAAATAATGTGGTGGGTGAACTGTATACACCAGGCAGTAAACTAAACTTCCTGTCTCTAACAAAAGGCTTCTCTTTATAAAGTGCCAGCACTTTTAACTGCAAAACATTGGTATCCAATTCTCCTTTAGCTCTTTAAGAATGTCTTCTGAGAAGTTTGTAATTTGGCATTTAAATTTTTTGGATTTTTTTTTTAGAAACATAAGCTGCTGATAGATGAGGAGCATAAGCTGTACTGCTTGGAGCCCTGGATTCCAAACGTTTTGGAGAGCAAACCACTGTCAACCTTTGATCTGTCTTGCAGACCCCCTGCACAACTGCACAGAAATGAATTTATAGATTTTGTTCTTTCATGCATTTTTGTGGGCTGATTATGGACCTACTCAAACACTCGCGTTCCACAGCTTGAGCTATATGAGCTTGGAGGTTCTTTTCCCCCTTCCTGATGGCACAAACAATTCATGTCTTTCCGTCAATCATGGAGACAACCATGTTTAGCTGCTAGTGGGTTCTATGTGTCTAGTCAAAAATGCCCCACGTGATCTCTTCCATCAACTGCCTATCAGTGTTGCCTTACTTTAATGATAGACTGAGGAAAATTAGAATTTATTCTCATTTAGTAGTCTTCAGCCTGGTATTTGCTTGCACAACTAAGTTTTTTTAAGATGAATCTATATGACGCTACAGTTTCCATGGCTGAATAGAAGGGAAATGTCTTGTGGTTTCACTGACCTGTGAGGGAAAGAAGCTGAAAGTCTTGATGTGTTGTGTCTGGCATTGCTGAGGATCAATTATTTTGTGGTTTTGTGTGTTGTTTGTTTGTTTGTTTTTCCTCGTGTGGTTTACACTGAAGCTGTGGGTTCTATGCTGGCTGGAGGGTTGAGCTGCAGAGAGGCAAACTAGGGTAGATCTGGGCAAGTGGCTGTTGGCAGGCTGGGATCAGCTTGGTCTGGAATTGCAAGGAGCTGGTGTTCAATACCTTCTCCAAAGCTTGGGATGCTGTCAGGAAAGGTGCTGGCTATGGACTGACCCTCTGAAGAGTGTCCCTGACTCCTCAGTGGGATCTGCATGCTCCTCTCAGTGGACTTGTGAGCATCAGGAGCAGATCTGCAAAGACCCTACACAGAGGCTGGGGAAGTCACGGTGTTGCTGCCTGGCTGTGCTAGTGCAGCCTGCAAATTGTCTCCAGGTAAACAGCCTTGATAGAAATGCTCAGCAGTTAACAAGGGTTTTGGTTGCTTTAAAGGGAGTGTTGGGGCCTTGATGCAAAAAGATGCTACAGGTGCCTCCTGAGTGCTTAATTCCCAGGTACTCTAGGATAGAAACTGCATTAAGAGTAGCATGCTGCTCTGATGTGTTTATCTGCCTTGCCCATCTTTGCTGCCTTTTCATTATTCCCCCTTTCTATTATTTCTCTGTAACTGTTGTGAGGAGGGGAAATTCCTCCCCCATCTGTGTCTGTGATAGACTTAGAGGTGTTTGGACAAGGGATTATCATCATTTTCAGGGGGTCAGGGAAGTCTCAGGGTTTTCCTTCCCATACTAGAGACTAAGCATGAGGGAAGAAACCCCAGTGGGAGCTGCCACCCCTTCCGGAGGTAAGAACATGCCAACATGTTATTTTTCCAAGACACAGCAGATCCCACTGGGTTTGGAGCTGGTGGGAAGGGGAGCATTCTCCTAAATAACTTATTCCTCTCTGGTTTCCTTGGGTCTGCAAATAATGATGTCTGCTTGGGCCCTCATGTCCTGGGCTGCTGATCCTGCCCTGGGGGATGCAAGGCTTGTTGCAAACTGACCCAATCAATACTCTAAGTGAGGCAAAGCCCTAAATGAGCATCCTGAAGGCTTCTCACTGGCTTGTGAGTTTGGATGCTTCATTTGTGTGCTGTCTCCATCATTTGAGTATGTGTGCTGCGGATGGAGTCACTGGGCACGCTGGGAGGGGGGCACAGCTGTGGTCCTTGGGGCACTGGGAAGCAGCACCTCCGGCCTGTGGCTTTCCTGGGACAGAGCAGTTGTTTGTTTCCTTGTATGTGTGAAGTCCAGCACTTTGAAACTGTGGAGCTGGTGTCCACACACTAAAGAGGGAACACTTCACTTCCCTGTGGAGCTCTCTTTCTTCAGGCACTACTTAAGAGACCCTATTTTGACCTCCCGAACACCTGAGTTAGTTGACACTGGTGAGAGTTCCTCTTCACTCACACACACCAGACCATGTCCAGTTGCAATCTCTTGGTTTAACAGCAAAAAAAGCCTATCCAGCAGCATTCCTGCTTGACTGAAATCTTCAGAGATTCATGCATTTGGCTCAGCATGGCTTGACATTAATCTGCTGTTGGAATATCTATGGGAAAGAACAGCCAAGTGACTGAAGGGTAGAAGAAATCCTAGTTTGTCTGGCACAGACTGGCCTGCCACCATAAAAGATGAAAACACAAGAGAGGGGCGGTAGGAGGAGTCCCCTCAGCTGTTTCAATTTTCAACTTGCAGTCTGGGCTGGCTTCCTATTGATTGTCAGGGAAGCTAAGAAAAGTAAAACAGTGTTGCTACTCTGTGAAACAAACTCTTTAGAACAGGTTAGGTCAGCCTATGAACTTATGGGCAGTTGTGAGTGGAGTTAAAGTGTGTAATAATGATAAAGAGATAGCATTAATATAGTTTCAAAGTGTTTCGTATTTAAATGTGGCTCCAAGTTTGTTGTGTGTAACAGGACAAATATAACTGAGGTGGGGCTGAGCACAAGAGCTGGATTCCAGCCCACTTTAGAAAGCCAAAATAAACACTCAAACAAATACAACATTTCACATGGGCTTTTGTGCTAATTATCTACAGTTTCTGATGCTGGTTTTTAAAAGGGTGGGGGGAAGGCAGTGACATATCCAGAAAGTTGATGGAAATACTGTGGGCTTTATCCTGATCAGCAGCGTAAATCATGTCTGGCTCTTTAGAAGCCCAGGATGAAGGGTTGCCTGGCCTTTCTCCCCAGGCTATATTGGGTTAGACTTGAATTTTTATAAAGTGAAATGCCAAAATTCACTGGGTGGATACTCAAGTGAGGATCTGGTTGTCAGGCTTCTCTCACTGTGAGTTGTTCTGTGTGGTTCAGAGCAAGTCTCTCTGCCTCTGTTTCCCATTTTCTCTTTGGCCTGAGACCGCCAGCTCGGTACTATTTATTTGTTTATCTGTTTTATCCCTCCCTCTGTGTTACTTAACTTACCTTTTCCCAACTCTACATATTCTACTCTTGTATCGTGAGCTGTGCCTGTATGTCTGTTCTTGGCTTTCTTGTTTGTCTAGGCTGTAAAGTCCTTGGAGCAGATTGCTTTGCCCACAGCCATTGTTTTATCTTTTATAATAAACATTATTGCTAATATTTGAGGTAACAATAATCTCTTATTACCTCAAACAGCTGGGTTTTTTTTAACCCCAACTGCAGTATAATCCCATACTTTCCTATAGCTGATGACAACACTGAAAGTTTAGGATTTGCATCTTTGAAATTTTATAATGCTTCATGCAGCAGGGCTGTGGTTGTTTTTTGGAGTCTCAAGGTGCTACTATCGTACTGCTAATAAAGGGCTTATAAAACAAAATTATTGAAGGCTATTTTCTGTTCTTGGTGTGTTGTCTCCTAAAAAAACCCCAGCAACCCTCTCTGTTTCTTCTTGGTTTTTGTGGCAGTAAAAGCTCACTGATGTGTGTTAAGCTCTGTAGAGACTTTAGTTACTGTACATCTGAATGGCTGTCACATTAGGAGTTAAAGGTCTCTATTTCAAGGAAGGAGGGATTTTTATGTTTCTAATATAAATGAGTATGCTTCAGCCTTTTTACCAAATTCAAACTGCATGGAAGGGTATTTTATAATAGACTAAGAAGGCAACATAAAATTAAGTAAAGCTGGGTCTGGTGCCTAAGAATATTTGGCAGAATTCCCTGGAAAGCCACATTTGAACATTTTTAATATATATTACAAGGCAGACAAGAATAATTATCTTCTCTTGAAGTTCCCCAAGTGAGAGAATTGTATTGTAATGCCCTTTGAAAGAAAATAATATAAGTTGCCAAATGATTATGCTGTGGAATTCTTCCCCACCCCCTGTCTCTTCAGGGGCACAATCACATGTGATTGTATGCGAAGAGAGGAAGAACATGGTACAAACGGAGCAGCTGTTCTTACATTCCTTTTTAAAATACAAAACTTAGCACCTTTAAGTAGGTGTACCTGCCAATGTACAGAGGAGTCCTTGTAAAAAACAATTAAGGCAAATATTTTTAAATGACTAAAGCATAGCACTGCTAGAGATGAGACAACTTCCTTACAGTTCTATGTTGTGAATTCTTTGGGAAGTTTAAGTAATGTTACTCTTGTTTTTCTACTCTCTTCTACATGCAGTATTCATATACAGTGATGCTAAAGCTTTTTTGCTTTTTTTAAAAAATTTGCCTTTTTTAGGCTACTATTAAAATGAGCAGCAAAGTCTTGGCAGTGGGAGCTGAGACAAAACAGTAGTAAGTGAACCTGTAGCAACCATTGAGATTTTAAGAGGTAAATGGTAAATTTACCCAGCTCCCTCAAAAATGAAGTTGTGCCCATTAAGGTAGATAAATGGAGGGATGTGTCTTTAGATGAGACAGAATTTTCCTAAAGCATGTAGATCCTTTTAGAGCCAGTATAAAGACTCCTGGTGACAGGTGTTACAGTTTTTGTTTTCTTTCCAGTCTCCCTGTGCCTGGCAATAGTTACAAAAAAGGAGAGCTGTACCAGCTTCTTCCTGTGGAGTTTGTCCTGTCCATCATATAGGCTGATGATGAGAAGAGTAAAGGTAGCCAGAATTTAAAAAATAAAGCAAAACGAAACAAAACCTAAAATGTGACTCTTGGAAACTGATTAGATTAATACTTCTCAGTTATTTTCAGTGCGTTTGGGGGTCTATGGTAAATAAAGAAAATCTGAGTCCTGATACTGAATTCCTAGAGGGAAAGAGAGACATGGGCTCACAAAATGAGCATGGGGCTAGAGAGGCTGAGGGAGAGGCCAAATTCTCTGCTGTTGTAGGCTGAAATTGCTGTTACTTGGATAAGAAAAGTTTCTTCTGATTCAGACCAGCCAAGAAAGGTCCTGCAGGGTCTTGAGAGAGCTGCAGATATGTGATCCTGCAAGTGAAGAAAGAAAACTAGGGATATATGGAGGGGCAGTGAGAGATGTTTTGGCAGCAGGATTTAAAGTTGGAAACGGTGGGAGGCAAAGCTGTGATGGGAGTGCTGAAGCTGAGCAATCCTACCCTGGGAAATCTGTCTGACTGTGGGGCTGCAAGCTGCTTTCTTAACTATTCATTTTTTCAAACTAGAGGATGTGAAATTAGACTGTCTTATTTCAAAGGGGGGGTGGGAAAGCTGAAGGATAATAGTGTTTATTTGATCTAATGGAATCTTTTATGTGAAATATACGTGCACGTGGTTTGCATCCGTTTATCTCAATGAAGACCATTCAATTACTCGGGTGTTGAGGAGAGGTAGTTTGGGTCTCCTGGGAAGTGCTGGATGAGTATCTTTGTGCCTGGCCTGTTGCACACAGATAGGAAACTCGGGGAACATCTGCAAAATTGGCTTTTAAAAATGTTCTATTTTAATCTGGATGGGACCAGTAAAACTGGTCTGATTTTATGGGTAACAAATTGATCCTCGGAATAATTCTCTGCCAGTCAAACGTGGCGCTGCGAGTAACTCCATCTCCCGCTGGCACTGGTGACAGCATTCCTGGACCAGCATGGAGCTCAACCTGAGCACCATGCGTTTATCATCCTTGGGAAGGTCTTGCAGTTGACACCAAGCTCCATCTTGCAGCTGTTCTTCAGCCACAGTTGTGTTCTGAGCACACAGGGTCCTATCATCTACTGATGCTCCACTGGGGAGGTTGGTTGAGGCTTGTCCTTCCTGGTGGTGTGAGAGGAGTGGCTGCCCTTCTGCAGATCCCAGGGGCTGATGCTGTGTGTGGTACTGCGTGGTGTTAATTGCTCATATGGGCTCATCTCCACAGGCACGCTGTGGATTGATTCCTGCAGGCTGCTGGCACTAGGAAAGGTAGAGGATGATGTGCTAACATTGAGAGGGAGGGCTTGGGGGTGATGACAACACCATTCTTCCCTCCTCCCATCCTCTCCCTCTCCCTTGGCAGAGCGCAGTGTATCGAGATAGATCCCAAGGCTCTCTGCAGCTGATCAGTGTTAGGCAAACCCAGGATGGCCAAAATGCAGCGCAGGAGAGTCCAGTCCTGCAGAGAATGGGAGGAGGTGGTGCTGTCATGATCTTTTGGGAAGGTGAAGCAGCAAGAAAGTTGGGTGCTTTCCACCCATGCCAAATCCTTTCCTCCACCTATAACTCTCTGCTCCAGACTTTAACTGGCCTCATGAACCTGGATTCTTCAGTCAGCTGAGAGAGCAGCAGCTCAGCTGCCTTGGCGGTGCCGCTGCATCGGCTATTGCACATTTTTCAAGTCCTTTTTTTTTAATGTAGCAGATCAGAGCTTGCAAAACAGGATGTCTTAGAACTCAAACTAGATGAAAACAAGCTACAATGAAAGTGAAAAAAACATATCATTTTACTACCAATTGAAAATTAGGACCAGATGAAGCCTCTGAAGCCCTGGGCATTTAATTTAATGGAGTCGGTCACTCCTGTGTGAAACCAGCACTGGGCTGTGTTCTCCGCACATAAGTGATATCTTTGTTTGTTTGTATTTGACATAATTGGTTGAAGAAAATAATGAGATGGATTGTTTTGGTTTTCTTGTTTGCATAAACTTTGCATACAAGTGATTTACTTTGCAAGCCGCTCTGATAGGGTGTCTGTAGTTTACATGGCTCAGAAATCCTGCAGAACAAAGCTATCGAATGGGTGCTGCTCTGGTTCTGGAGGAGCTTTCTGAATAAGCAGGTTAATGTAGCTTGGCAGAGGCTGGGGTTTTGTTGTTGTTGTCCTCCCTCCATTTGCATGCATATGAGTTTTTATCAGTCACAGCCAGAAAGAGAAGTTGCTTTGCAATCTCACCTACTTGTTCTGTTTCTGTGAAGTGAACACACCTTTTCCTGGAGACTCCTCGCCCAAGACTTTCGTTGTGTGGGACACACTGACCTTCCCTCTTTGTGGTCATGTGTATATAAATATCTCTGAGTTTATTCGGTTGTCAGGCTAGAAGATGGCAGGGACTTCACGCAGCCAAATGTCATTGTTTGAAAATTCATTTTTGTTTGAACTGGTTGTCCAGGTATCAAACTGAACTGTTTCTTTTTGTCCTGTTTGTTTTCAGATTTGTTTCTGCCTGGAAAATTTAGCTTATGGTCTGAATACCAGTCACTTAGGAGAGTCAGTTGTGGTCACAGATCAGGTAAAAAGAGAAACTCCCTTCATATTTGCATTTATTTGTAGTATTTTATATGGAACATATTTTGAAGCAAGATTTTTGTGGTGGTCTTTTAGGAAAGTTAGGGTCTCAAGCCATTTTAAAAACATACCTTCAACAACCTTCATGTGGATTTTATACACTTAAAGATAAACAAACAAACAAACAAAACCCTCATAGATCTAACCAGTAATAAGTAATGGAAGCACAGGTATCCATACAGGAAGTGTGATTTTCATACCGTGGGTAATAGAGACTTTAAAAATAAAACTCCTTTCTCCAAATGAATATTTTTTAGCTCTTGCTACGTATGTTTCAGTAAAAATATTGATTCAGAAGTGCTGAAGCTCTTAACTGCATAAAGTAATAAAGTAATTTTGCTTTGTTTAGTGCAACTAACAGCCAAAGCCTGGATTTACTTCGATTTATTGAAAGAATATATTGAAATAAGAAGTCAGGAGGATACAACTGGAATAAAACAATTAGAGCTTTTGTTATTAAACATTTTCAGAATGGGTACTTCCCACCCTGAGAGAGGAAAGCTTTGTGTTCCAGAGACATATTTCTTCCTAAGATGCTCGATGAGATTTAATAGGAAATGTTCAGTCTTATCCTGATACTGCCAGGCTTTGCCAGCCTGGTTGCAGTAAAGAGCTGTGGTGGGATTCCCCAGCCTTGGGAACTGGATGCTGGTCAGGCTTTTAGCACTGAGGAGCTTGCATTTACATAAGGAAAAAAATGTTATTAGAGCCAAATAAGGGATATTTGTGACATTTAGGAGGGACCATGAGAGCAATCCCCTCCCACCACTGAAGAAGCACAAGATAAATATTTTCTCAGTCTCAGTGCAGTTACTGTTACCTGTGAGCCCTGCCCCTGGACACATTCTACACTTGGCCATAAGGTGCTGGGGCCTGGGCTGGGCACAACAGAACCTGACCGGCAACAATTGTGTGAGGGCAGCAGGCTGGGAACCTGCTCAGGGGCTCTGTGGAGCTCTCCAAATGTGCAAGCAGGTAGGTGTTCGTGGGCTGAGCCTCTGGGCATCCAGCAAAGCTGGAGCTGTCCTCCAGAGCCAAAGGAGGAGGAGGAGGGTGATGCCCACCTGTGGTGTCCGGGCTGGGAAGGTGCAGTGAGAACTTTTCAATCTTCCTGCTGTAATTTGTTCCCAACTGCTCCTGCTCATGCGGAGTGTGAGCAAATGGCACTCACAGGACAAAATTAAGCCCAGTCAGAGTGTTGGTGTGTGCATAACACTTTTAAATGTAAAAGCTTGAGAACTGTTTTCTTTTGACTTTGTTCTGGGTAAGTTTAATGTGGTCCTCTGTAAAGCAAAGAGACTGGGAACCCGAATCTCCAGGAGACTCTGGTCTATTAGATAATTTGAAAATCTTTAATGATCACACACGTAGATCTGAGAGAGCTGAGGCATGCAGCTGTAGTTTCTGAGCACTGGCTGTATTTGCCATCTGTCTCTAAGCAAGCAGATTTTGGCTGGAAGCTCTGCTTCGCGTGGCTGACTGTTACTCATTTTGCTCCTTGTCACCTCCAGACTGGGCTCTCTACGAAGATTAATGGGACATGAGAGAAAACTCTTTCTCCTGCCTCAGAAAGCAATATGATGCCCTGCCACTTGTGTTAACTCAGATTGAGTTGGTGGTGTTCTAACACTTTGTGTTCCTTCCCTGGGCTGGAACTTACATTCAGCCTGACAGTGCAGAGGTAACTCTTCTGTTCAGTAGAGTTAGAATTGCTCACGTGTCTGTTTTAACCCCAAACCTATGCAAACTTCTCACTGCTGAACAGGAACAAAGAGGAGCCATATTGGTGTTCTAGGGGCTAACATGGCACTCCTATAATCCCATTAAACTGCCAGGAAAAAAAAAAAGGTTCATCATTGTGAATCTCTCCTCAGTCTGTTATTTGCCAGTGGGTTAAAGGAATGGCTATTGATTTGGACAATGGAAGAAACTTTTGGTTTTCTTTACAGCCTGTGAAAAGCTTGGACTGAAAGTCTCAGGAGCAGTATCGTGTCCCGTTGCACACGTGTACGGCACCCAGGGATTTTTGAAATGGAGATTTTTGTGTTTGTGTTTACAGTATTCAGTGAAATCATGGGTTACTGGGCAGCAATATACCTTCCCTTCTCCTTGGCTGAAGTGTAGGCATGGAGCTTGATGCTGAGATTTTTTAATTTTTGTTTTCTTGAGTTGTACTCTGCCTTCTTCATTACTGTGGCATCAGTAGAAAGTTGGAATTTCTCCTTCTCTTGCTTTTTGTGGTACTGTTATTTAAGAGGCTGACAGTGACAAACTGCTGCCTGAGAAAATTTTGAGGCAGTTATTAAGATGTACATTTATTTCATTTTGGGTTTTTTTTGCAGAATTTGGTTGAGTTACTTAGAGGAAAGATGCGTGTGGGGATCTTGTGCTTATTGACAAGTTTTGAACTGGCTGACACTTTTATAAGGAGTGATACTTGCTCTCTGTTTCTCCTATGAGTGTAGGTGATAATCTTTCCTCCTGTAAGAGGTTAATTATCTTAGGCTGAGTTGGCAGTAATATGGAACAAAAATTTGAAATGTTAGTAAAGTAGAAATTCAAGCAGTCTGACATTAGATCTAGATAGAACGAAAAATTTGTGTTTCAGTGTTCATCTTCTGACTTCAAACTCTTCATGACTTCAGTGGTTCTTCTATTTTTGAAGAAAAAAATACAAAACTAATTGAAATTTGTGTTTCTGGAGGAAACATCCATTTAGAACCTGTTTTTCAGAGGGAGAACTAAGTCCTGTTTTATGAAGAGAACTCTGCTGTTGCCAAAAGCAATTCATTTTCTTAATGAAGAAAATTTCATAGTAGTTCAGACAAGACTTGTGTGCTGCGAATTGGATTTTACATTTTCAGTTTACACATATTGCCATTCTGCTCTGACCACAGGAATTGGTCTGTAGTTTGCTTTTCACTTTTATCTCTTTGCTCATGGTGATTATTTCTTATTAAAATGCTCACATCAACAGGGCAATTAATTCTCAGTAATTTCCAAGCTGCGCTAACTTTGACTTTGTTGGTGGTTAATCTGGTGCAGCATCAGTAGATCAAAGCAGCCCATGCTGAGCCCCTGTAGCTGTGGGTGCTGCTGGGGAGATGTGCCCTGGATCGAATATATCCCAGTGCCTGTGGTCCAAAACCTTTGGGAGAAGGTGCCACACTAAACCACACTGAGGCAAGCCTGGATGTGATCCAGAATCACAGGATCAGCTAGGCTGGGAAAGACCTTGGAGGTCATCAAGTCCAACCTAACACCACCTTATCATCCATGGGGACGGTTGGTGGATTTGCTTCAAAGCTGCGCTGTTGCTCTGAACACGAACGCTGGCATGGATGCAATGTTTGGTTCTCACAAACAGTCTGTGGTGTGTTGACCAAAGCCTGGTGGTGGACATCATGTTCTGTATTCTCTAGAATCCAGACTATGCTAATCATGGCCTTACTGGACTGTGTGTTCTAAAAGGATATCCCTCCCTGCTTGTCAGAGACAGGGAGCTCTGTCAATGGCACTACAGATGTTACCGAAGGATTGGTTGGATGTCTCTGATTTGGGATCCTGGGCCATGTTTCCAGTTAGCTGGGAGAAAGTCAAGCCAGCTCTTTTCCTGTGGTTTTTAAAACCCTATAATAGTGATTCCTGAATGCCACAGCTGCTGGGATTTCCTTGTACAGACACACAAGGTGTCTCCTCTGTGAACCTGCGTGGCCAACATTCAGGTCTGGCTGTGCCAGCAGTGAGTGATTCCACAGCAGAGCCTGTGGTGCTGCTCTCTGGGCCTGTCTCTGCCCGTGTGTGGCTGGGGACATCTGATTCTTGGGCTCTCTCCTGTCGCTTAGGGACGAATGTCTTTCTTATTTGATGGGGAGTTAGGAACCCAGGTTGGCAAGTATTTCAGTGACTCCTCTCCCGCCCATTTTGCCTCTTCTTGTGGTTGACTCTTTAATGCATGTTTAGGGATTAAATTGACCCTCTAGCTACAAAATGGGCTTAAAAAGCTTCCGGACTTGCATCATAAACTTTTTATCTGAATAGTAACAGGGTTCAAACTCAAGTGTGGTGATTGTCCATAGCTCAGTGTGAAATGAAGACAGATGTGGCCACAGTCCTTGCCTCAAGGCATTTATGGTTTGAAACCAGTGAAGGAGAAGAGTTGGGGTGAATTGCACAAAAGTAGTGCAAGGAATCATCTGCCCAGCTGGACTTAAATCCTTCATTCTCTGTCTCTGAGCTGCACTGTCTTCGTGTTGGCCTATGCTGTTGTCCTTTCTCTGAAATAATCAGAATTGGCCTTTCAAAGTGCTTATTTAGGCTGCCTCCTTTTCTCCCATGTCTTCGGCAGCCAGTGTTGATCAGGAAATTCTCACTGACCAAGCTTCCCTGTTATTTTTCCATGTGGTCCTTACTGAGGATTCTGTTGCCGGCTCTGTCTCCTTAAGCCTAATGAGCAGGATGTGAGCACTTATTTACACACTGGTCCTTTCTCTGCTGGATGGATTCAAGAGCTGCAAGTGGATTTGGACCCTTCTGCACCTGTGAAGATGTGGAATCCTCTGGGTAACCACCATCCACACTGGCACTGACCCATAGAAACTCTCTCACAGCTCCGAGAGTGGAGACTTTGTGTGCAGAGAGCAGGGGAACGGGGTGGGGTGAGAAATGTGGATTCATGCACTCACTCTGCAACAGCCTTCCTGGGTGGCCTTGAACATATCACTTACATCTTTCCTGCCCCTCCTTTGCTTCCTTGTGCTTCAGTCTCCCACCTGAAAAATCAGGATGGTAAAACTTCCTGTTGCCCTTCCTCTGGCTTAGCTGTTCAGGGGGTCAGCTCTCCACAGCTGATGTTCTCTGTACAGTGCTGCAGCAGTGAAATCAGTGAGGTTGTCCTTGGTTATGAGCTGAGGGGTTAAAGCAATGCATTCAATGTAAATGTTCAGAAGCCAGAATTTACTGTAGGTTTCTAGGGTGGGATTTTCCAAGTTGCTGAAGACCATGTCCATGTATTGGGGAAATGACAGACTGCTCACTTAGATAGCCTAGAAAATTCACATTTTAGATCCATATTCAGGCCCCTAAATCAGTGGCTTGACTTCAGAAGTACTTGCCACCCAGCACTCCGCCATGAATACTGCAGATGCGAATTTGGGGGGCTGAAAATTTTGGCAGATGTCACAGGTTTAAATGGAACCTTGCTGTAGATGCACGAGGTTGCAGGGTGGCAGTGGCTCTGTGTGCGCGTGTTTTCTTTTTCCATTAAACCACTGCTTCACTTCAAAACCCTAACTCATTCCCAAGGACAGAGTACATGCACTGAGAGCCTTGGTTCATCAGTAGATTCCAGACTGCCAAATGCATTTGGTGGTCTTGGGTGTTTTCCAACTGAAAGAGTCACAGAGACCTGACAGTGCGCGTATGTATTTTCACACATTGATATTTTGGCATTTTAGCTGACTGTCTGTACTCACTCAATAGAAATGTGGCTTGAGTTGTTGCAGGAGTGAGGGGGTGGTCCCAGCAGGTCAGAGTTCAGACTAGTGGTAGGGCAGGGTGGGGAAGCTTGGATTGCAGCTGCCTACACAAAATTTGACCTCAGATTAACCAGACAGCTTCAGTTTCCACCGCTGCTGTCCCAAAGCCTCCATGAGCAAAAATAACCAAAGCACAAGAAAAGAAAATAGATTTTTGGAGTCCATACAAAATGAAGAAAAACTTCTTTATTGTTCTTTATAATTTATGTATTGTCTCTCTCTTTGACTGGTCCTTGCTGAGAGCAAATCTTGGATATTCTAGGGCCAGTACCACAAGGGTGCACACATTTTTCAGTGCTGAACAGGTTAGGCAAGATCCTGTGCTGATGTTAATCAACAGGGCTCTGCTGAAGTTGTGCCAGTTTGCACCAGTTAAGGATATAATTCCTGAATGTAATAATTTACTGCATTATTCCCTTTAAAGTTTAAACTCCTCTTCTTTATCTTCTAACTCTGAAGGCAGAGCTGTTTTTTATTAGCTAATGGGTTCATAGGAATGGGGTGTTTTCATTAAATATTAAAAATCCAGCATTTACCTTGACTGAAAGGCTTGTCTTCAGTTAGTCCTGGTTGAAGCTGACAGTGAAGAATGTAGGCTGTTCTTGCCAAGTCCTGATAGGGTCCAGCAGCTGAGTTTTGTGAGTGGTGATGAGTCTCCCTTCTCAGAACTGATCTTACTGAGTTTCCATAATCAAGGACAGATTTTCAGAAAGGCTCAAATTGGCTTGTTTTTCAGAAACTGCTGAGTATTGAGGGCTCATCTTCCTTTGAAAAACTGATGTTCAATTTCATGCCAGAAGCTTCTGAGTGCCAGGCACTCTTAAAAGCCAGTCTCTGAGTGTCATTTGAAATATGTTCCCACATAAGCAAATTCTATATGTTTGTGGGCAATCTGAATTTTTTTTTAAACAACAGTATTGTTAAGTGAAGGGTGGCAGTGGTGTGAATAGCCTTAAAGAAAGCAGAATTGTCCTAAAACTTCATTCATGTCTTGCAGTGAACTCAGCTGAACTCTTGGGATATTTTGAAGAAGATCTGAGAGGAAAGCAGCTCTGTTTCATGACTTCATACACATGTGTATATGAATATATACCTTCATATACCTGTGTGGTCTGTTTTGTTAAAAATGGTGCAAAAACATTTTGCTGAAGAACTTCACTTTGTGGCCTAATCAGAAGGAAGATGCATCATGTGTCTGGTTAGACCAATCCGAATGCCACCACATAGAAGCCCAGAAGGCTTAGAGGTTTTGAGTAAGAATTAGTGAATCTTCCAAACCTCCTTTAGTAAAATTGGACATCGATCCCATAGACTGTCTGTTTTAGCCCTGCTGACTTTGCCCATGAGAAGTTCGAAGAACAATTTGGAAAGATATGCAATTGTCCTTGTCCCGCAATGTATCAGACCCGACCTCTTGTCATGGCCTGCTGTATCTAAGAGCACTCCAGGAGGTGCTCAAACTTCCGCACCTTCTGACAAATATGATGCAAATTTAAATTTGGGGGTTTTTTTTGTGCATCTGAATTTCATTATTTGACAAAAAATGTAGGAAACAAATTTTTACTTAGGCTTTCATAAAAAAGTGTTGTTCTAGTGGTGCCATGGACTGTAAGTGTCTTCAACTTCATGTAAACAGGTTTTTCACTTCAAAAGATATTTGTAGACAGTAGATGCAATGAATTATAAGAAATGTCTGATAAAAATTGTCAGTAGCCAGAACATGAAATATCATCGAACTCTGATCTATGTCTTTAAGTACAATCTAAACATCAAATTCTGCTTTCTCTAAATTGGTGATTAAACTTCTATTGACTTCAGTACTCAAAGTTATTAAAAAAAATAATTTTTTTCCTCTTATTTTCAAATTAGTCCCTCCTAGTTAATATTCAGTATGGTAAGAGTGAGGGAGGGAAATATTCTATTAGAAAGCTTAAAAGTAAAATTCTTGATTTTGTTTCTGGGAACATCTTTTCTCATTGCTATGGCTGCAGGCTTTTCCAAAATTCAAAGTTACCTTCAGGAGTCATCAAGGAAAATAAGAGAGGAGCAAATGCACTGGTGAAAGATATTTGAGGTGAGAGTTTCCTATTCCCACAAAGGAAGGATTAGGTTAATTTTGAGGTACCATGTTCCTTTTCCTGGGGAGGTCTGGGTAAGATTTCAGTGATTTTTGTGGACAAATACGGTTGGACAGGATATGGTTTCATCCTTCACTCCTGTCCTTCCACAATGCCCAGAAACAATCAAGGCAAGAATGTTCTTAAAATATGGATTTGCAGCTCTTGTGGTGCTCGGCCCCATATCATCCAAAGGAGAATGTGTCACCAGTGCTGCATTGTCAGGGAGATGGATTTTGGAGTTGGGTTTGAATGGATTTCCCTGACTTACTAAATTGCTGAAGTACAGGTCTAGAAACAGGTTTTCAAAACCAGTTTGCACCCGGTCATGACTCACTTGAAGGCCATACTAAAGCTCCTTTATGTTCAATTCAGTAGAGTAATTTCCAGTACTTTTTCAAGCTTTTCTAATTGGTTTTCATTGCTTGTATTTGCACTGAATGGAATAACTACAACTTGGGGTTAATCCTCCCATGTCTTAATTATTCGTGAGAGGAAGAATTGATTTCTGCTCCCGTCTGCTTCCTCATGTCTTAATCTTTCTCCATTTATGATTGTGTGCAACCATCATTTTGGTGGATGAAAGGGCAAAGGTGATGTCCATTTACTTTTCTGCAGATGGCAGACGATTTATAAGAGTTCTGCTGCCCAGTATATTCCCACTTTCTAGACGGCCATGTCAGTGTGCAAAGGTGCCTTCCAGGCTGCAGGTGTTGAGCAATGAAGGGAAATAAACAGTGAGTTTTGGCTGACATGTAGAAAAGTATTAGTTTTTAGAATACTAAAGCTGTTTCCTAATATAGAAAATCACCATATTTTTGAAAACTAATGTTGAAATACAATTTTTTGTATTGACTGAGGCAAAGCTAGAAAAATCCTGGGTGGAAAATCCATGATCTGAATAAATTACTCATCTCTACATCTCAGTGTGATGACGTAACCTTACAGAGTATCTTAAAACAAAGCAAAGAATTTTGCTGCTTTCTCCCTCGTTGCTCTTTAACTCAGTAACATCTTCCTTCCCATGACTTGTTCCATTATCTTCACCGTGGCAAGTTTAGCATGAATTTACTCCCTTCAACATGAGTGAAATGATTAAATCTGCTCTAATTAATTGTTTCAGTATGTTGGAAGAAAGCTCTTCCTCTTTTCTTCTCCCCCACCCTCCCCCTCCTTTCCCACATGTTTTTCCGGCAGAAATGTTTTCTGTAATGGCCCAGGCTCTGCAAAGCATCCCAAAACACACCTGGAGCCAGGTGTTTGGGGTTACCTTGGATGTACCTTCCTATCTCAGCACTTCCCTACATCCCTCACTCTAAGTGTGCCCCGAGACTCCCTGCTGCACCCTGGTTTGTGGCACTTTATTCTCTTCCCTTCGTAGGACAGAAATGAGTTCTGAACGTGCAGCTCTCTGGGTGAGGGCCCAGGGCCACAAAGCAGCCCAGTTAATTCAGATGTGTGGGGTTGTGGAAGTTACCAGATGTGAAATGTCCATGGGGTAAGGCACTGGCTGCCAGTGCAGACCTGTGCCTGACCTTCTGCCCTGGGAAGTGGCAGCACAAGGCAAGTGTCTGACAGGCTCCCTCAAGATTTAAATGGCTTTAAAATCTTAATTTGCTGCCTGCATGTATGTGCACAGGAAGTAAAGATTTCGAGACAGCCAGGTAGCAACCTATAAAATTCCTCCTGTTCAAATATTGTGCCTCAAATATATTGACCCACTTCTTGTCTTCCGATGTGAAGTGCACCTAAACTTTAGAAACTGAAGTTTCAGTGGAGCTGTGATTTCAGGCAGACATTGCTCCTCTGGAAGGGCAGAATCGGTATTATTCATAAGCTTTCACTATTATTTTTCTGTCTTTGCTTAATGTTCTTGAATGTTGAATTATGCTAAATTGTGTACATGTGAAGTGATAAATTATGTAACGCTCCAGCGTGGTGGGAATTAATAGTGGAACTGCCTTAATTTGCTCTTTTGTTTTCTTGCCATAAACCCCATTAAATCTCTCTGTTGTGTAGATGGCTTTGTCAAATGGTTCATAAGAAAGGAGAATGGGAAGAGGGGGAAAAACCCCCAAGCCCCAAACCAAACAGAGCCTTGCTCCCTTTGGACAGATGGTGAGGGCTGAACCTTCATGAATTTGTTATTGCCCTAATTGAAATCACATTGGTGCATTGTTCTCAGGCGATGCCACGGATGCTCTCCAGGATGGGGCTGCCAGGGGCTGGGAGAAGAGTCCCACTGCAGAAATGCAGAGCTGTGAAAATCCTCCAGAAGGCTACGAGGGATTCCAGCACCTCCTGGGCTGTTGCTGCTGACCCAGGGTCAGGCATGGGCAGACACCTCACAGCTGCATCGCTTCACCTTCCTTTTCCCAGTGGAAATTACTGCAGGGAACGGATCGCCCCAGATAGCGTAGCTGAAGCCTGGGAAAACACGTGCTGCTTGGGAGCAGTTGGTTTACAATATGGTAAATTAGAGGCAGGTCTTGTAGTCACAATACCCACCAAATGAAAAAAATCAGGGCTAAGTTTGTGCAGTGTTTCAGTCTATCGCTGGTTGATGAATTCTGAAAAGATATTAGTGGTGGGTGGGATAAAGAGCGGCTTTGATTCCTAGGGCAAACTGTGGAGGTGATGCTCTAAGATATTCTTCTGATTGCACATTTGGGAGCGATATGGAAGTGTGGTTTAATCCTACACGTTGGCAAAATTCCCAGCAGCAGAGAAGGAGCAAGTGCATGCATCTATGCCTGTCTGTGCCTTGGATGTTGGAGGAGCAGATTTACAGACAAAATAGAGGATATTTTTAATCTTAGTTAATGCTGTTTGTCTTCGATACCTGTGAATTTTGGCCTTAACCTAGAGTGCCCTGTCAAGAATGTCAGTGTTGAATACATTTTTTCATCATGATCCTGGTGTACATTTGAAGCCAGAGATGAGATTCAGGTCATTGTCTCAGGCCTGTGCGATCCAGAGAGTTCAGTGGCTTGAGTTTACTTCCTTTGTCCTCCAGCACATCAGGAAAAGTTATTCTGTAAGTCCAGAAATTTAGACTTTGCACTTTAATATTTTTTTCTTTAGCTGACTTTCTTTTGATCATTAATCATCAGGAATGAGGCTATCTTATATTCCTGCAAAAAAAAATTGAGCTTAGGTTTAAAAACCATTAGAGGTTCTGGTGTCTCTGATTTCAAAACTCACTTCATTGCTCAGTCCTCTGGACTGCAAGTCCAAGGAGAGAGCAGAGAAAACAAATTCCCCTTTTATCTCAGGGATGAAGATTTCTCTCACTGACACTTTTTATTTTTCATACAGAACTGATGTGTTTTATGGAGAATCTTCCTGTCCTTCTGGATTTTTGAAATTGGTAGAAACCAAGAACACAAATTACTTAGATATAAATGATGCAGTGCTCACACATCAGATGGACTTTAATCCTAAAAAGACGCTTTTTATTATAGCATGTATTTTTATGTGTGGATGTGTTTATGTCAATAGCTTAATAGTTGTTGAGTCTTTGATGATGGATTGCATTGTAACACGCATAATAATACTAATAGTGCAAATTCAGACGTAGAAAAGTTTTCAAAATTAAGAGATATCAGAGTAGTTTTCATTTTTAGAGATGCTCAGGAAATAATTTCTTACACCTGGAAAAATACAGGACAGGACTTCTGGCAGGACTTCTGATTTCAAGATTTGTTCCCTTCCTGATTTCCTTCTTTCTCCTTTTTGGTTTTTTATTCTTGTCACTGTTTATCCTTTTCTCCTTAGTCCCGACATGGAGGCAGAAAGAAAGAATAAAAGGACCTTTCAAAGTCTGAAAGTTTAACTTCCCACTTCTGTGGGGGAGGGTGGGAAAAAACTTTCCTAAAGTTAGATGCAAAGTTTTTCCATGCTCTTGGTGGCATGAACAGCTGTATGTATGTACATATTCATAAAGCTCTGATGGCAGTGTGGAAATTCTCTCCACAGCAGAACAATATAGTTACTTCAGTTTGCTTTCATTAAAAAAACCCCTCAAACTTGCTCCTGCCAAAATCCAGAATAAACCCCAAAAATCAGGAATACCGATGATGAAACAGGCATCTAATTTCCAAGTTTAATGAAAAAGGGGACAGATACACTTATTATCCATTGTCTTTCAGATCCAGTCATCTTCTATGCATGGGAATACGCAGGTTGAGAATAAAACCGTATCTGTTGTACAGAACAAAGCTGAGATTATCAATTAGTAGAAGTGCTTCTTTCAGGAATATTTTGACCACCGGATCACCTGCTGAGTAAAGTACATATACTAACCTTCTCTCTCTCTTTTGCAGGACAGACGTCTTGGTGGCTTTTTGTCTCTGTTTTCTTGTAGTCTTTGTAGACCTATAATCTATTCAGCCAGTCTGTAATGTCGTGGTGCATTACTCTTGGGGCAGAGCTATGCCACTTTTTTCTCACACATGTGTCATAAGATGCCAAAAAGCTCAATTTTTTTAGGCTGTCCTTCTGTCAAAAAATGACAGGAAAAGACTCTGGTGTGGGAAGCTCACAACTTCCAAAAGGGATCCAGTTTGAGTCACTTATTACCCTACTACAGCCTTGCAGTTTGCTTTATGGCCTTCAGTCTTTCTTTGTGTCTAAGAGTTACTGGTGACTGTTGAGGTTGTAGCTAATTCCATGCAGTCCCTATGAAGCCTCTCAGTGTTCCACATCTTCCCACAAATGAAGCTCTTTTAAAATTTCTTTCCTATAGGCAAGTTCCTGCTCCTCTCAGGAGTCTGCCAGCTTCCCTTTGTGCTTTTCTTTGCTAACAATTTTAACTGGACCCATCCTGCCCTCTGGAATCTTCAAGCTGGCTCTATGCAGTTATTCTCAAGAGAGACACAATATTTCCTTTGCCTTGTAGGACCCCACAACCCATGAAGGAGCAAGATGTGCGCACGTTTTGACTCCCCAGTTTCTTATTTTAACAGCAAATGTGATGCATAGCATCAATACAACCAACTGGAGACAAATTAAGCATTTTTTCCATCTGCTGCACCATCTGAAAACCTTTCAGGCAACAGATGAGGCTTTGCATTTGGATGGTGATTGGGCAAGGAGGCGGTGAATTGGCCTGATGCATATGACAGCGTGAATAGATGCAAGGATGCGAGAGTAAGGGGCTGGGGGCGTCACGGGCCTCAAGTGCTACTTTGTCCAGGAAGCATTGAAAGAGGGCTCCTGTGCTGGGAAAGCTGCTGGATTTGCTTGCTGTGGGAGCTGAGGTGATAGCTAAGGAAAGGTGGCTGGTGATAGAAAACATGGCCCACTCAGCAAGAGGTTTAAAGTGGGAGGTTAAACGAGTGTCTGTAAAACCAGCCTTAGGGTCTCATTAGAAGTGAGGGAACTGACTGCTGTCCTGAATCTCCTGCCAGCTCATCGAAAGCCAGAGATACGAGGGGGAGATATCTGGGTAGATTGCTCACCGAGCTGACACAGGCACTTATTTTGACGTTATTATGAAAAATATGAAGCTAAACTCACTGTGCTGGTTGTCCAAGTCAGCGGCACGGGAGGAACACTGAGATTTACTGCCCAGTAAATGCAGAGGTGCTCCTGGAGTGGCACATTCCACAGGGGATGCTGGTGTCATAAAGCACACCCTGTGCTGCTCCAGGGTGTTGCAGAACGTGGCCTGCTCCTCTTTTGACACTCAGATGAAGCCTTGGGTGCTCTGCTCTCTCTGTCATGTGGAAAAGTGTGCTCCAGGTTCTGGAGGTGAGACAGTTCACATGGCCCTTGGAGTCAGAGGCTGGAAAATGTCAGTTCAGGAGTTCCCATAGAGGAGCCATTTATTTGCAGGTGCTGTCCCTGGTTTATTATTAGCCCTTGGATTGTCAGTGTTTTTCTCTAGCTATACGTACACACACACACACATATAGGAAGAATAATGAACTCCAGCTTTTTATTACAATTACCAGTGATGCTTTTTCTGGGAATCTACTGTCCTTAGGAATTATGGATTGCAATGACTCAAATCTTGGCAGGAACTGCTTAATGCATAAGAGAACACCTTAGCACTGACTATCAGGATTTTTTAATTTAAATTCAGTTTTTCTGCATGTTTCCTTTTAGGACTACAGTAAGTCAATAGACATCTCTTCCTCCATTTCCTCTCTCCTCTCTACCTGGAGTGGGGCTTGTTCTGTTCTGTTTATCTTTTAGAATGCTAATCCATATTGAGGATCCAAGACAGTTTGTCCTCACAAGAAATGAAATCGGTGTGGGGATGCAGGTGTGTGTTTATGTGTTCTCAGTGTTGCTTGATCATATTCCACAAAATACATCAGTCATCTCTCAGGACCTTTGCCGGGTGTCCCTGTGTCTGTTCCCTGCCGAGCAAGAACTCTGTGTAAATATTGTAATCAGAGAAAAACCTTCCTCTCTGCTCGCAAGAGCTTTCCCATTAGAAATGTCTTAAAAATAATATCAATGCAGATTTCTAAAAGACTAAACATGACTCACTGCTGGAGCTTGTGAGACTGTTTCTAACAGCTCCATCCAGTGGCTTTGGCTGCAACATGAACGTGGGGTTTGCCTCACGGGTTCAAGACCTTTGAGGCTGGGAAATGCTGCTTTAAGACCGATGATTTGACAGTTATCACCTTGCAGAAGGAAGTGTAATTGATTTAAAATGAGAGATGTGGTGTTTACATTTTGCAATTACTTGTGAGGAATTTTTATTCTCCTTGCAATCAAATGGCTTCCACCTCTTGGTGTGCAAGGGGAGACCGTCCCTCTTCAGTGGCTGGAACATAAATTATGCTTGTTAGGAAGATGAATAGAGTCCCTGTGCACAAGGGATTTCTATTTTTAAAGAGAAAATATCCCAGGTGAACCCACACTGCAGGAAAGACCTGCTCTACAGTTCAGGAGAGAACATTGGAATTATTCAACAAGTTTTTGATGTCTCATTTTTGTTGAAAAAAATGCCAATTTCTTTATACAAAGCCTTTGATTTTGAAAATTACCTTTAATTTCAAAATTTAGTTTTTTCTCTTCACTTTTAAACAAAATATTTTAATCAGTTTTTTGTTCTAAATCTTGTCTCTTTTGCGGGAGCGATGCAAGTAGATATTCAGGCTGCAAAAATTTGAGATTTCAATTTTTCTGTCTTGGTCAGGATGGGAAAAAGCTTTCAAAATCGCAAAAATTCTCATGAGTCAGGGAAAAAAAAAGGTTTCCCACAGAGCTCTGGTCAATGGGAGTGTTACCATAAACTTCCCTGTGCCTTGGATCAGGCCCTGAGAGCGTATCGGAGATTTTGTCAGCCTCATTGATTGCACAAACCAGCCTTGTTATGAGGAAACATTCCTGGGCCAGACAGAATTCTGACATTTGTCTGTAGCCTTCACATTGAGGAGAGATTATTGTCTCCAGAGGGCCATTCTTAATGATTTAAATCTGAGGTAGATCGTTTTTTCTGGCTGTGTGTGTGTAATCTAATCCATATATTGTTGAAAATAATTGGTGTGAGCATTGAGCTGCTCTGTGGCTGTGGTCAGTCAGTATCGACTGCGTTGAAACTTGCTGAGTAGGTGGTATAAATTATAAGAGGACCTGGAAAACCAAAGCAAAAAAAAAAAAAGATAGTCAGGAAGATATTCAAAGTAGGGAAATGTGAAAGTAGAAATGTTTTTCACTGAGATCCCTTTGGAAGCAGTCTGAGCTCTAGAAAATTTCCTCTTGGTAATTGCACGTCAGATAACATCACACAGGCCATATGACCAAGCATATGTAAAATCTGTGTTTGTTTCCTTCCCAAAGAGCTGGATGGTGACTTAGGGCTCATCCTCTGAGCAAGTGATGGTGTGTAAACTGTACCACCCAAGGAGCAGCCCGGGGAGGCAGCGTGACTCACAGCCACGCTGCTGAGACACAGATCCCTCCCTGCTTTCCCTCCACTCTTCAGGCTGTAGAATAGAAAGATTCTGCTCTTTGGTTTGAGGTTATTCATTTTTTTCTCTTCCCTAAAGATGAAGTGCCTGCAGTGGCACAGCTATCCCGACTAGTTGCTGGGATTGCAGGAAAAAAGCTTGGAGTAGGGACATCTTCCACTAGACCAGGTTGCTCCAAGCTCCATCCAACCTGGCTTTAAACACTTCCAGCAGCCACAGCTGCTCTGAAGAAGCCTTTCCAGTGTCTCACCACTTTCAGAGTAAAACATTTCTTCTTAATATCCAATCTAAACCCACCCAATTTAAAGGCATTGCCCCTTGTCCTTGTAAATAGTCCCTCTCCATCTTTCTTGTCGGTTCCCTTCAGGTACTGGAAAGTGGCAATTAGTTCACCCCAAAGCCTTCTCTTTTCCAGGCTGAACACTCCCAATTCTCTCAGCCCTTCCTCATCTTCTGGAAGCAGGGATGTGTGTCCAACTCCAGTTTGTATCATACCCCACTATCAGAGTAACTTATGGAAGTGAGTTATTTCTTGAGCCCAGTTAGTAAAGCATTTCAACACACTCTTCAAGGCTTTTAAATGTTGATTGGATTTAAATGTGTGCTTAAAAATAAGTGCTCTAATGCTTCACTAGAGAAAAATGTTGTTATGAGATTATATTCCCTTGCATATGTGTCTGCTCCAAGTTACAGTTCCGCACATTGCTTCCACCTCCTCTGCATTCCTGCCCTGTCCTGTGGTGAAAGGGCTTTCTGCTGACTTCAGTTCTGGACACCTCACTACTTGCGTATTAGAAGAATATTTTAGGCACTGTTTATTAGGACTTGGCACTATCTGTTAGCGTTGTTTCTGTACACTAACGATATGCTTGGATTAAAACCAGAAAAAGGCCTGGGTGCATGGAATATTCTTGGTAGCACCCTACAGGACAAGGAGTAAACAGCGGCATTTCCCTGCCAAGGTGCAAGGTCCGGTTTGAGACACATGTAACATTTTGAACTGATTAGAAAGGTATTTGAATAGGAAGAAAGCCAAATTTTAGCCAACAGGTTGAATTTTATTTCAGCCCCAAGAGTTAATTTTCCGAAAGAAATTAGGCCTCCCATTTCCCATCCCTTGGCACTCATGTTTCCTCCTTTTCTTTCCATGATTGCATTAATTGTCAACTGAAAGAGACATTCAATCTGTAGGTTAATTTCTTCAACATGAGTAGTTTTAGGGATACTGCTCTAAAACATCCATCATACTGTTAATTTAGCATAAATCTGTGCAAAACACAGCTTTAGGAGGTCCTATTGAAACTGCAGTTATAAGTATTTCACACAAATTATTCGATCAACGCTGAAGACAACCTCTTACATTTGTTAAAACCTTCATCATTTTTATTGACTCTGATTTTTAATGAACATTAGCGAGCTGAAAGAAACCTTATCCTGCCTTTTGTCTGGTGCGTTTGTTTAGGTTTTTTTTAACCTTCCAGCTACTGAATCTGTTGGTTGTTGAGCACATGAATGATGGAACATTTGGATAAAGAACTGACAGGATCTGAGAGAAGACAGTTTGGAGTACACAACCATTGCTGGCACTCATGTAGGCACAGAACTCACATTCATACTGGTGGAAACTCTTTGCTGTGCTGCTGTGCATAGTTACGCGAGCTATGCCAAAGATTTAAACATCCTGGGAGACTTTGAAACTATTGTTTAATTGTTTTACTGGAGGGCAAGCTTGTAGCTGTGCTCTTGATCTCACTGAAGAGTGGTGTGTGAAGCTGCTGCTGCTTGGGCAGACCATGAAGGAAATCCTGGGTTAGACACTCATGTTTTTTCCACTGTGGTCCCTTTGCTTCAGGGTAAAGTGGTTGTCCCTTTCCACTCTCTGGTCCTGCAGTACTCAGTCCTGAGACAATGCTGTGCACGTATCACTAATTACATCTACCTGCATTATTGCTGGCGGATTGCATCCAAGTGATCCTTAATTGGAAAAGCAAACAATATTTCCTGCTTATCTCATGGAGCGGTTTCCACGGTGTAACTGATAAAATAAAGGCTTGGTTCAGCACAATAAAAAACTGTGTTTGCGTTGGGAAGTGGAGGGAACTCTGGAGTTTATGATGCTCTTACAGGAGAAAGCCACATTTGTTTACCTGAAATAATTCCTGTTTCCCTGCCTAACATAGGTGAAGACTTAGCTAATGCATTCCACCTGCCAGAGTCACCAGGGGAACTCCAGAGACAAGCTTCAAGCTGCTCCTGGAAGGCTTCTAGTAACACATCTATTGAATTGATAAACAGCAAAGGTATGTGAAAGACAGGATTAGTGATGTTATTGATTTATGTTTAGGTCAGTTTGTTTAGAAAAGAGAAGCTGTGCTCATTGCCAATTGAGCATTTCTCATTTTCAGGTATCACATTGGAGATAAAAGTCAATATTTGAATTTCTATTTGCATAACTTTTGGAGCTAGTTAAAGCACGTGATCTTGCACTGTTTCATTTAATGGAAACTTTAATTGCCTCCCTCTCCCCTACTCTCCCCTCTGCCTCTCTCATAACATCTCAATAGTTTGAATGTCCCTCTTTACACGTAGGGCCTTTCAGAAATGCACGGCTTGATGGATGTTACAAACTGAACAGTTAGTGTCTCATACTTGCATATCTTGGACATGAGATTTTCTCCTTCCCACACCTTGTAGAATTTTGCTTCTGGGGGTGAAACTCTCCCATGCTCTCATCGGTGCTGGGTACGCCCAGCTGATAGCAGAGTTGCAGAGCTTAGGCTGTAAGAAAAGTGGCAAAGCTGCCGTAAGGAAGAGGAATGGAAAGAATTAAGCTGGTGTTGACTGCGTTGTGGGTATCTCTTAGCATGAGGTAGCAGTGGAGAACAATGTTTATTCATTAAGATATAATTGCTTGGAGCTAGATGCATTTCTCTCTTCCATGCTGGTTGGCTTTGAATGCCTTGTGTTTGGATTTTTCTTTCTCCTCGCTGTAATTTGCTGTGCACTGGTGGGGATAAATGTCATCAAAGGTCTGAAACTTTTGATGTTCCTCATATAAGATGCAAATGTTTAACAGATGAAAATTATTTGCTAATAAGTAAATATATATCAAAAGCAGCAGTACAAATAAAACCCCCTTGTGTAATAGTGTCTAAAAATTCAAGTGACTTATTTAAACACTGGTCAGGCCCTTCTCTGATGTATGGGAATGTTTTCAGGCAGAGGCACCCTCGTATTGTTAGAGCATAACTGCTATTTTCATTTTCTTTTAGTCCTCGCTTGAAGCATTCTGGGGAAGCATAGAACCAGGGAATCTTTCTAGATATATTGGAGCTGAGGGACAGAGGCAGGATGGAGCCTTTCAAATGTCACTGATTCCCATCCACTTATCTGTTCAGCTTAGAAGACTCTTCCTGTCTCTCAGATCTGGCAGTAATCTGCGTGTTCTGTACAGACCTCTACAAACTTCTTGCGTTCAATATTAAGTTATGGAGTCCTCGTGCATATCTGAAGCTTCTGCAGGCTGCTTTAATAAATACTGGGCAGCTGAAAACCGTCTAAAATCAGAATTTCAGATTGAGAGGTGGACTTGTTTTGACTATGTCACTGGAAGACCCATTTTGCTGCTAATCATTGCAGCCGACTCAGAGCAAGGCAGAAGAGTTGCTTGACCATTTTTTATTGTGACAGCCTGAATTTTTGTAGTACTCCAGCTGAAATCTGGGAAAGGATGTTGGGCTGGATATGTTATATCTTGACTGGTTCTTGGCTGATCGCTGTTTAGGGGTCAAGGTGCTTTGCCCTTTGGGTTTATTCACTTGCAGCTTGGAATGGCTGGAGTACTAAAACCCTTAAGTGCATTTCTTGTCAAGGACCTCTTAAATCAAACACAGCTTAAACGAGTTACTGAAAAGAAACAGTTTCCACTTCTCCCTTAATCTGTCTCCCATGCTCAGTGATTGATGTCTCGTTTCATGAGTCACATTAGCTCGCCTCAGGTTAAGTCTCTTACAGCCTAATCCTGCACATCCTTCCGCAGTCGATGTCTGTGCTGGGAGATGGGAAGGTTTTGCATGACTGAAGACTGCCAGATGAGTTTCTGCAGGAACTTCTGTTGTTTTTACCTACAAGGGAAAGAAACTTCAGGAAAAAAACAGCATCTGTAGTTCTTTGCCTCTTGGGCGACTGGAGAGGTGTCCTGGGTTGGCCTGGGTTTTCCCATGGAGTGAGGGGTTCTGTTGTACGAACGTGCAAGATATGTAGGCGTTTGGGCTCTGGTGTTACAGCACCTAGGAAGCAGCTAAAAACACATTTGAGGCAGGTATCCCAAGCAGAGATTTCAACAGGGCTGGAGTTAAAAGCCGGCATGGCAGCCAGGACTTCCTGATCCCTGCAAGTGAGTGTGGACTTCCCTATTGAGGAAGATGGAGTTGGGAATGTGTGAGTTCTGTTACTTTGGTTTCTGTCACTTCTGCAGAGAGGCTCTTCTGAGCTGGGAAAGATATGCTCAGAAATTTTCAAAAGACTTAACAGCCATTCTCTTCCCTGATTTCTTCTGGACTGGTATTTTGTTGTGGGAAAGGGAGAAAAACACAAGGAAAAAAAAGTATCTAGTAATGAGAGTTCGGAGTTTTGTTTGGTGCAAAGGAAAATGTGACTGTAGTGCCCATTTCCATTACAAAGCAAACTTTCAACAACAAGAATTTGTCATATTGTGGCTGTTTTCATTAATGTTGCTGCTCAAGAAACAAAATATATTGGAAGACAAAAGAGCATCAACATTTTCCTGACTGCTGCCAATCACTAATTAACAAAGAGGAAGAAAGTTGTGCTCTTGTCTTCACTTGGTTTGCTGCCTCAGTGCTATACATAGTAGAGAATCTGTAAGTGTCTTGCCCCTTTTGTTTGTTTTATTTTTTTTCTCTTGTCCCTGTGATTGTTTTCTTTCATAATCAGACCAATTAACATGTTGACAGAAGAGAACCACTTGTGGAATTTTTTCTTTCCTCTCTGAGTCTGGAGCAAAGTTGAGCCGATAAATAGACTTGTCTGTAGGGCAAGAGGGGAAGCTGCGGAGGGGGATTTCACCAGACACGTGTCATTAGTTACTCCCACAAGCCTTACAGGTGTGACATCAATCAGGTTGTGTGCCATGTTCCTGGAGCCTCACAGGGGTCTGACACCATCTGCGTGGCTCCTGTGTTCAGGGTCACTGGCTGGGGATGCAGAGCAAGATCACTTCCTGAGGCATCTGTGCCTTTGAACAGGCCCCTTCCACCCCGTGATGGATTCCTCCGACAGCCAGCACCTGAAGGGCATCACTTTTCCGGCTTTGACACTGATGGATGTGCCCACAGCTCAGTGAACACTCTCTCCTCTCCTGAAACTCTGTCCTGTCAGTGTGGGCACTGTGTTTGGTGTGATGAGTTAGTGTGGCAGGATCCAAGGAAATCAAGCAGGGTGCCAATGGTTGTATCTAGAGACTTCTCACTTTTCCTGGTTAATTAGAGGACTTGAAAGGACTGTTATAAAGGGGCAGCAAATATCAGTTTGGGACTTGATCCTCAGGTCTGCCATACCTTAGCAAGGCTTGGAAAAGAAATACCTTTAAAAAAGTTTTGCAGTGCTTGGTTGTAAAGAAATTTCTCCATGTTACATCACCTGTGGTATCAGAGCTGGGAACAGGTAAATATTTCCCGCCCCTCTTTCCACCAGCCATGTGGAATATCAGTTGTAGGGTGGATAAGTAATTCTTTGCATTCTCTGTCTTCCTTGCATATCTGACTGTGTAGTCGTCACTTGAATTTGGCTGCTTAGTTGGTGGGGATTTTAGATCAAGCACCTGCATGTCAGACCTGTCACATTCTCCCTCATGTGCAAGGTGTTACAGTGGGTCCATCTCTTGGGCCATGATTGCCATCAGCTCTACCAAAGTGAGATCCTTTAGGGAGTCATGTGCAGCCAGCCCCAGACTGCACCGTGGGGAGAAAGCCATCTTCGAGGTGGTTATCTGTATTTTAATTCAATAAAATAACTTGCTGTATTTCTTCCCTTGGGAAAATATCCACTGATACAGATTTAGTTCCAGTCAGACCTTACAGTTTCAGTATCTAAGAGACAGACCTAGTTTCCTTTAGGCTTAGGAGTCTAACAACTTGGGAACTGTTTCTCTCCCTCCCTTCCCCCCAAGAGATCATGCTTGCTAGACGGGCTTTCCCAAATTCTCACAGCTCTAATCTGGATACCATTTAGTGTGACAGCCTTCTTCCCGGGTTCCCACAGCTGGTTAGTGTTTTGAATTCCAGCCTCGTGAACTCATATCAGGCTACATGGGCTAATGCTCCGAGCACAACCTAGAGCAGATATCTCTGATGACAGAGTAATGGAGAAACTGTGGAGCTTTCTGCCTCTTTATTAATGCACAGTCATTTGTGGTGTTCTTCAATTTCTGTGGAGAGGAGCTGACTGCATTTAAATGGCAATGGAGGTGAAAGTAAAATCATTCAACTATGTTTCTTGCAAGACCAGTAAACCAACCTGCTGCAATGGGAAAAGTTTATCAAATCCCAAGGGTCACAAATATGGCTAAAAATAACACTTAAATAATTACTGTCATATCCAGCTTAATACTTACAAAGGAAAACCCCAGGAGAAGTATGTCCTATTTTCTCTCATAACATTCAGACTTCACCTTGTCTGAACAGTGTTTCAAACAGCAGAAGGCAAGAGTTGTCAGTGCAATGGCAGAGCACCCCCTGTTCGAGCCTGGGGCAGAAAATGTCATTGGATTCAGTGCCTTGGACTTGTTTAGGGCTGGTTTCAGAAGCAGCCTCTAGTTCAGGAGTGTGCTGCTCATTTTTGGGCATCACCAGCATATGGTTGGATTTGGGGGGATGTTTGTACCCTCTTTGGGAACGTTAGTTCCAAGGTACAGCTGGGTAGAGATGTGGGAGAAGAAATTGTATGGAGCTGGCTAATTCCTCACATCATCCAGGGTGGGTCTGTTGCAGGAGGGTTTGACAGACTGTATCAGGGCAAGGTCTAATACACATTCTCCACACTTTGAGCCTTCAGGTTTTTTTTCTTTAAATTAAACAACAACAACAAAATAAACTCCTCCTTTAGAATGAAAAGCAACTGCAGATCAAGATGGAAATGGTTGGTGGCACGTGTTGAGAGCATGGGAAGCAGTGGGTGGAAGTCAAGCATTTTGCCTGCAATTACACTGTTCAGAATGCTATTATGGAGCTGTTTTACTTAAGATTTGGGGGGGTGAAGCTACACTCAGGGCACATGAGAAATGGGACTTCACTCTGAAGCATTTTCAAAACACTTGGATGTTTGTTTTTCCTTTGATGTTGACACAACTGCATCTTATGACTTGCTCATCCTAATCCAGTGAGCAGCAGTCAGGAATTTGAGTACTGTGTGAAGTAGCTTTCTTCCATGGAGAGGATGTAAAGAAGGTTTACTGGGAATCTGTAGGTGGATCTCTCTATTTACCGTACAAGCCCACTTTGGGAGAAGGTCAGATAACAAGAATGTTGTTCAATTTGTGGCCAGCTTCTGGACTGGATCTTTGCTGGGCAGAAAGTCAGCAAAGCTGATGTGGCCCAATAGAAAATATTTTCTTTGAACTTCAAAGCCTGACCAGGTATAATAAACTCCCAAAATTACAGCAAGCAAGTAGACCTTTGTGCCTTGAGATAAAATCTGCTTCTTTCGCTGTATTTTTGTAGGTAGGTAGAGGCTTTTCCATATCACACGCTCTTGTGTAATCAGGTGGTTCACCTTGAGTGATTTTTGCGTGTGAAAAATCTGACTTATATATGGTTGAAGGCAGGGCTAGAAGGGATTTGTCAACCAAAAAAAAAAATTCTCAGTAAGCAACCTGCTCTACAATCCCATTTGTACATTAATCAGGCTGTTTAAATTTGGACATTTGCCATCTATTGAGGGGCAGTTTCAGAACCTTGCTCCTCTGATACTTCAAAAACCTCATTTCCCCTCTAAGTGTGGTAGCTCTCAACCTTTTCCAGGTGACAGGATCATCCTGTGAAAACAGGGGTGTTTAACCTGGATGTCCTCTAAAATGTCATACATCTCCTCAGCATTTGCGTCAGAGAGGAAGAAGGTGGCTGGTCCCACTGCTGAACTCTAACCAGGAATTATTCAGACCTTTAGGAAACATGGGAGAGCAAATGTTTACTGACCGTGTAATTAGCACGATGACTTGCTCTGTCTATTGGCCCTTAGCACCATATTTCCTGTCTGAGCAGTGGAAAGCAAAAATATTAGTTGCTGTTTTACTAGAGGAACAAGTGTCTTCCAAATGAACAAATGATCTATTACCAGTCCTGCAGACTCTTCCCATGGGAATAGGCATTTTGCTTCTTTTTCTACAGCTAATTTCTTTCATACAGCAGGTTCCCAGACACATCAAATGCCTCGCATGTTGAGCTGTTGGTTAAGATTTATAGTCTCTGTGTTATCAGAGTGAGTTAAACTATGGCTGGCAGTCAGGCTTCTTCTCATGGGCTCCTGTAGAAATGTATGCATAAGTTAATAAACTGGGGTTTGATATTTGATGTCTTTCTAAAACACGAGACATTCCAAAGACCGCTCTTCTGCTCAGAAGTTTCTTGCACTGCTGGGCAGCCAATAATCAGTTGATACTAATCTTTTACTCATTGAAAGAATAACACATAGGCACAGCTTTGGTGGGTCTTCTGGAGCCAGATGAAAGCTGGTGAAGTTTGGAGTGGAATTCAGTGGCTGTACATTACTTTGGTGTTAATAGAGCTCAGCTGGAGTCTTGAGAGGAAAACACAGACTTAGCAGTTTGAAGAAGAAACACTTTGTACATTAGTTTTTAAGTCTAGATCTTCATTACACAGTGGCAGAGTTGGAAGGATGTGAGTGCTTTAGTATTAAACTAGGTCATATGAGCCTTCATCTAGTACTTCTCATTTTCATTTCTAGTTGTAAGTATGTCATGGAAACTTCTTTGTGGTAACATAAAACATAGAGATTAAAAGCAAAATTTGTTGTTTGAAAAGTGAAATGATTTTTTTGGAAAGGTCAAATGAGCTCTTTTAATGTTTCTGGGAAATTTTCTTTAAACTGATTTGCTAATTTAGGTTTAATTTTATGGGACAGCTTGGAGTTGAATGGGATGTCACTTCTAAATGTGAGAATCAAGAATTGTGTATGGAGTTGTAAGCAAATCGTTAGTTGGGGGGAAATGGAGAGAGGAATCCATGAGACTTTGCAGTTCCTCAAGCTCTGCAGCTTTTTACTAGCTGTGTGATAAAACAGAAGGAATAAGCTTTTTTTAAAATAAGGGAAGCTAAGCCTGCACTTCTTTTCCCTCATCTGTCCTTCATCACTCTCTGCTCTAAATATTGAATTCTTTAACCTTTAGTTAAATATGGCTTTATGAAAACAAAATCTCCTCCAAAAAACCCAAATCCAAACCATAAAAAATTTCAATATTTACAAATTTTTTCAAGGGATTGATGAGAAAGGGGGACACACTTTCAACCCAGAAATGTTCTACAAACTGCAACCAACAAAACCAGGTCATAGCTGACAGCTTTGCTCTGCTTTTATGCATTTCAGACAAAGGAAGGAACATTTCTCATTAATGCCATTCAGGCAGCCCCGTGGTACCACATTACATCTGCTTCTGCTCTGAGACACCTCTGCTCTCTGAAGTGGGACCACGAGATCGATTAGATCTGATAGCTGACCTCAAGTCTGAGCTGGTCCAGACCTACAGGGCTTAAGTGCTGGTACTTTGGCCACTCATCTGCACTGCCCAGGTGTTTGCTGCCTTTCTCTCAGGGGAGATTTCACACTTGCTTGGTTTCTAAGAATTATCCTGTTCATGTAGCTCATGGCTATTACATAGTTCTGCATATTTATGTAGCTCTAAGTTACAATAAGAGTCCTGTAGTGGTTCCACAGCACATTCTACAAAGCTTTACTGCTGTGCACTGGGTTAGTTCAATCGTTTTTAATCCTGGAGAGCAGATACTGCTTTAAGTAACAGGTCAAAATTGACTCTGTTACATTCTAGTCTTTAAAAGCCATGAACCTGTATCCCAAATGTCATTCCCTGCCTACACTTCACCCAGTTGATGATTCAAGCCAAAGAGGGGGCTGGAGGCTGTAGGTGGAACCATTTGCCATCTGCCTTACACTTGCTTGCCTTGTTCTTGACTGCCTGCCCACTGATTTTAGGCCCTGATGTGACAAAGCATTAAAGCACCTTTGCAGCTGGGATAATCCAGGTAGCTGTGTTGAAAGCCAGGCTGTCACCAGTGATGTGGCAGCTGATGTGGTGCTGTTGTGTTGGGTTTTTTGTGGTTTTTTTTAGAGATTGAATGCATTCTAATCTTTCTGCTTCTTCGACCTCTAGAGTAATAATACTTTTTATTTATTTATTTTTATGCCTCCTTCACCCCGCCCGGCCCTCCCCTGCCCCCCCAGTTAATATGGTATTTCAGGATACCCTTCTTAAAGTGAATGTAGTTTGAAAACTTCTTTTCTTATATTGGAGACAAAATAGGATTTTAGTCTAATGATGTCTGCACATGGATTTAAATTTTAATAAGTGAGACACCCCGTGTAAAAATGATCAAATTGTGTTATGTAAGTACAGTGGAGTTTTTAGGTTTGCTTAAACAATATTCTAAACAAATATTTTATGGTTTTGAAGCCTCATAGCACTGCAGAAATAATTCTGCAATAGAAGAACAACCAAAAGAAAGAGAAATTAACTAATACAACATTTATATTTGGTAGGCTGTGTTTATCAGGATACTGGTTTATCTGTATTCTGCAGTAGCAAAAACTCTGATTTGTACTTTGTTATTGCCTGTAATATTTTGCAGCTTGGTGGCATAATGTAAATGCGGTAAAATTTGGGAGTTTGATATACCCTTCTTTAAGGAACAAAAAATATATCTTAGTCCAGCAAAGCAACAGAGAAAAAACCAAGCAGAAGAGCAGTATTTTTGATATTGAAATCTCCCCAGAGTAATAGTTTAAAAACACAATAGATAAAAATTGTGTTACAGTATTCTTCTGAGATGTGGCTGCAGAATTTTAAGGGGGAGAGGAAGGAAAGGGCAAAAATGTCTGCATGACTGCCCAAAAGGTGCATTAGCCTGCTCCCTTCTGAACTCCTCTCTAGAGTTTGGGAATTTCTGTGGAAAGCCCTGTGCGGTAAAGAAGCAGTTCTTCCTTGTATCTGGAGGGGTTAGAACCTGGTTTTCAGAAGCAGCTCAATATGTGAGGTTTGAGGATTAGCCCAAATTTTGTGGAAGTCTGTGGCATAACCCAAACCTAAGACTTGAAACCACAGCCAGAGGCCAAATTTCTCTGTATCCTTACTGAGCCCTCACTGAGAGTTGTCCCTGCCTTCCTTGAGCACTTTTGCTGTGTGCCACGGAGCCTGACAAGTTCATAAGCAACCTTAGAGGAGTCTCATGGGGACAAGAATTGGGCAATCCTGACGACACCTCCTGGAGAGGTAACACATGGAGGGCAATGTTCTCTCCCAAGGTGGTGGGATTTAATTGATGCAAGAGTGGAAAGGGAGAAAGTAACTGAATGGAGGGAAGGTATCCATAAAAAGGTATTTCATGGACAGAGCATCCAAGCAAAATGAGGTCAAGGGCAACAGAAGGAAAGGACCTCGAGCCTTCCTCTGGTGTGGCTATAGTGGGAGAACCTCTGGCAGCAGCAGAGGTGCTGTTCTGTTCTACTACAGCCTTTACTTTGCAATGATCGGCTGCTGGCACAGGAGAACGCCCGCATTAGTGGGATATTTCTCTTCCTCAGAAATAATTATATTGATAAATTTAGGCAAGCAAGTGTGCAAAATGGGATCCTCTAGCAATTTTCCAGTTCACAGAAGCCCATGCCAGGTTTACCTCACTATCAGATGAGGTAAACTGTGTGAGAGAAAGCGAGGAGCAGCCACTTTGTCTTGTCAGGCAGCTTCTCCAACACATTCCCTGGAGTGCGATTCTTCCCTTGCAGCAAACACACACGTCATGTGCCAGGCTCTTTCCAGAGGGTGGGAACCTTTCTGCCCCCCCTCCCGTTTGGTTCCCAAACAAGCCAGACACCCAGTGAGCACTTTACACATGTAGTTAGTTGGTGGTCTGCCCGCTGCCTTGCACATGGGGCTCTTCCCAGGGGGGTGTGCTCGCATGTGGTTTCCATCTCGGAGAATTCAAAGCCTTCTCACAGTGCCACACGAGCCTGTTAGAGCAGCTTGGGAAGAGGGCAGCATCTTTCAGGTGCTGGGGCTTTGGTAGCCCTCCCCTTGCCTGGCTGCACCCCTGCAAATGATGTTCATGAAAGGAGTGTAAGGTGTTTTGATTCTTCTTTTGGGAATCTCTTGTGAGAGAGAATACTCTTAGCTGGGGCTGGTGAGCAGCTTTAATCTGTAGCATCTGGTCTGCAGTCTCCTGAGTGTACTCTTGCACAGCCAGGCTGTTCTGACATCCCTATAACATCTAGCTTGCTGAGCCTACTCTTCTTTTTTTATTTTTTTATTCTGAGGTGATGTGGTTCATTGGGCAGGCATTTTACCCTGTAGATAACTTGAGAATATCACTTACTTTCTTTTCATCTCTGCCACCTTCCCTTCTGTGTGCGGATAGAACAAACCCGTGCCTAACCCAACATGAACAAAATATTCACTAAATATTCATTCATTAGGAGGTGTCTTCTCATCCTCACATTATGTGGCAAGATGTCTGATAAATGTTCTTGATCCAAATTTGATCCTGGGCTGGCCCTTGGCTGAGGATGGCAGACCCCAAGCGAGAGGCACTGCTTTGCAGAACTCCTGCTTTCAGTTCTCGGCTCTGCCATTGTCTGTCCAGTCCTGTTGGAGAATCTCTGCTCTCACTGCTCCTCTTTAAGAGATGAATAATGGTTTTTCTTCTCTCCCACCTGTGGTTGCTCGTGTCTGCCTTGACTTGCTGCTTGTTTACTTGTGTAATGCCAACCACTGCCTGTCTGTCACTGCATGTAATCTAGGTAATTGCTCTGATATAAAAATTATCTTTTTGAGGAATGCTTCTCCATATGAGAAACTACAGCCCTGAGAAAAGGTTAGGCTTTCAGAATCAGGGCTTGGAAAGCCTTGATGTGAAGTCTGGATGATACAGATTTTTGTGGTCTTAGTCAAGACATCTCGGAGCTTTTGCCATACTCTGAAACTACAATTTTTTTTCCTCTCCTCCCTCTCTCCCCCACATGATGCAGCTACATCATGTAGACATGTTGTGTCTCTCTGGTTTTATGAATGGAATGTCATGATCTGCATCTGCATAAAGGTTCTTTCATTAGATGCTCCCTCTGTTCTTAAGACATTTATGGAGGTTAATTTGGGGAAAAAATTCTTTGTGATACATGACATTTTCCTCCATTATACTTCAGCTGTCCCAGATTTATGTGAGAAGTTTGCACAAAACATCTTATTTATAAGAATATGTACACTCGTCATTCACGCAGGCAAAACTGTTACAATGTATTCTTTCTACGGGGGAAGAGCTCTAGCCAGCCAGCCCAAATTACATCATGCGACTGAAGAGTTTGTATCAAAATCCGGAATTGACATAACTAATTTGCAACACTTCTCATGTGCTTTCCCAATCAACATTACCAAAAGACCAGATGCACAGCTCAAATCATTGCTGAATTTGCCACTGTCTTTTGCCTTCACCTCAGTGTTTTTGGTAACATAAACATTTGCTGCCCAAACCTAGAAAGTCTTGTGGGAAATCGAACCAACTTTTTTATTTCTTACAGCGGCAGTTTGCTCATCCTTTTTTTTCCCCCTGTTCCCAACATGTTAACAGATGTAAATATGAATCATATTTCATTCTCAGACTCCTTATAAAAATACACTCAGGACCAAAGTTTCTGACTAATAAAAAATTCTGGATGCATCTCCAAACCACAATGAAACACCCTCTCCCCAAACGAGTCAAGGCTTGGCTTGCACACCTCTGTCTGAAAGGAGAGGAGAAACCCTTTTCAAGAGCACTGCTGTTTATGTTGCTTTCACAGACAGGCAGCACTGACACACTGGTGCATGCGTGCAGCTCCGTGCTTCCGTATGTTTTCAGGTGTGTGGTTTCCTGCCCTCCTTATCTCCCCTGTCTGTTCTGGATGACTGATCTGCACTGTAGACATTTTTGTGGTTTTGATGGCTAAAATGAGCTGATGTTCATTGTTTTCAGCCAGCCTCCTTCCCCCTTCTCTTCCGTGTACTTCAAGCGAGGTTCAGAATTAGGCTTTCTGAGCTTCTACACGAGGAAAATCAGGATGTATTAGTGGTCTGGGATTACGTTTATGAGTTAGTATATTGCCCATTGTGCAGGCACTGGTGCTGGGAGTTGGGTGTGAGGCTTCTTTGAATTACTGGAAGGAATCTTGCTGGCTTTGGGCTTGCTGTAATGACCTCTAAGACAAAACCCTTCTTGAAGCTCAAAGGAAACTATTTGCTTTGGTTAATGATCTTGGGATGGATGGGCTACATACCATCCCAATAAATTGAAAAAGGCTGGCATGTGAGTCTCAGTCCAGGCTCGTGCTGGTTGCTCTCAGTGTTTGATTGTTCGACAGCTGAGCAGAACTCCTGGCAAATTTTTAGTATTCAGCAGATGTTGGTCACCCAAGTGACTTCTGGCCATCCTTTGGGAATAGAGAGTGGCCAAGGCCTGGAGCCAGTGGGTAACATGAATGACACAACATTCTGGGGAGGAAAAAAAGATTCAGCTTACGTGGATGTGAATTGGACTGTGCATTCATTTGGCCCAAGGGCCAGAGATCAGGCCCAGCCCACTGTATTTGGTGGCATAGGCACAGCTATTGATGTTTTCAATCGAATCTTTGTATTCTGGATATTCCAGTTCTGGGCTCTACATCCGCTTTTCCATGTCAGCAATACACTGAGCGTGGACACCCACGTTTAAGGGTTTAGATTTGATACTCTGAGCTGGCAAGCTTCAGTCTCACCTGCTGAAAATATCAGCTGCTTTGAACAGAAAACTCTTAGAGTGGGCTTAATTAAGCATGGACTGTTTGAGTTAACTGGGTTTTGATTGTAATGGGTTATTTTTTCTGGCAACAAGCCAGTGTAACAGAGGTTGTTCTTTAAGTGTTCACTTTCATCCTCCCTCACCAATTCACAAGCATCTTGCTATTGTGTGTGACCCTGAGGCACTGAAAGGTTCTTGCTTTCTCTATGGGCTTTGCACGGGCTAAATGCACGCCTTGTGCTCCCAGAGCTCCAGGAATCCAAGTCAATAGTGGGAACAAACCACAGTCATGGGAGGCTGGGGTGTGGAGAAGCATTTCTGAGGTGAGGAACAAACTATTCCTCTGTAGTACTTCCTTACATAACCTAAGCCTTCAGTCTTTGCTTAGAACTGAACCTTTAATTGCGATGGGGATTCAATGAAAACTCTTCCAGGAAGAAAAGGGTACTGCTATCACTTGGCTGCAAGTGCTCCTGAGGGATTTCTAGTACATATATCTTAACTAAGAAAGTACCCACCCTGCTTCCCAATGCAACTCCCTCTCCCAAACTAAAAAAACCTCTGCAACTCCCTCCCCTGAATTTGCACAGTCAGGAACAATGAAAAATGTTTTCTGCTTCATAATGCTCTTTGCATGGCCAAGGCAAATCCGTAGATACTGTCTCTATCCGTGAGATAAAGTTGGGGTTTTTTTAAAAGAAAGAGACAAGGCAATCAGCAATGATTCACTTCTGTGGGAAATGCGCGTCTTTGCTTATTTAGGGACTTCATGTTACTTTGGAATGTGTGTGTCCGCAGAAAGAAATAAGGAGACAGAGAGGTTTTAATCTTAAAAACTTGGTTTTCTAGACATGGGGCCCAGATGTGAGGTGTAGCAGTGTGTCATGTCTGCTGGCAAAACAAACTGGAGCAGGAGCAATTGTGTCCTGCTGGTTTTCTTCTCATATCAAATCATAGTATTCTGGGAATGCCTAGGATATCCCAGGCTTTATGTAATAAACTGAGTCATTTGAGGATTTTGCTGCTGTAACTGTAGAGCATTCATATAGAAAGATCTCTTGAAAGTGTTTGTTTTGTGCTTACCATGAACAAACAAGCCAGAGGAGTATGTGGTCAGCATGATGAGGAGGATTTGAAGTAAAGAGAAAAGCCAAAATGAGTGTAGACATGATCAAAGCTTTACACTAAACATGCTCACTGAAAGCACTTTCCCAGTGTTTATGGGAAGTGTATTTAGGACCCTGTGTTAACGGGAAAATGCTCAGTCCAGAACCATGCTAAATCTGTCCTTATGCTAAAAACGCGTCTGGAAGTGAGGCCACCATTACTCTTTTGCTTTTCTCATTTCACTTTTGAATGCATGTTACTGCAAAATTGTCGTTTTCTAGCTAAGGATTTAATTTTTTTTCTTCAAGTGTCTTTTCATTAGTGCATGGAGACTGAGCAAGAAGGGAAAGCAGTTTGAGGTTCCCCTCTGAAAGCACGGCCGGGCTGAGCTGCCTGGGCTCAAAAGCTGTCATGAATTCTTTTTACTGGGAAACAGCACTTATTTATTTCACTGTGAACTGGAAGAAATAGCAGCTCAGCAATGTGATTCTTAGTCATCATGTTTTGTAAGACCAATTTTT
This sequence comes from Oreocharis arfaki, assembly GCA_013398015.1. Lineage (NCBI taxonomy): Eukaryota > Metazoa > Chordata > Aves > Passeriformes > Paramythiidae > Oreocharis > Oreocharis arfaki. The sequence goes on from VZRR01005734.1 coordinate 157,707, forward strand.
ATAGAGCTTTTGTAACAACTCTGTCTATATCCAAAACTAAAATCTAGTGTTACTCTCATTTTTGCCTGCGACTGGGTCAATGTGGTGATGAGCTGACTTTTCTCCTCCAAGGAAAAGATTTCTCTCTTGATTTTTTTTCCCCCTTCACTTGCTGACTTTAAAGCAATGATCTTCCTATCTATATTGGGCAGAGAGGGTGTCAAAATTAGGGCTGTACGTTTTCCTCTCAGCACCACCCAACGTCTGAGCACGGAGCTCTTTGATATGAACGAGGTTACAATGTTTCCAGAGCAGAGAGTCATCGACTTATTTTGCAATGAGGCAAAACTTCCTTCGGGACTGGTTTTCTCCAGGGCAATGAACCTCTGGAAAGCGTCTTCATTAATGAAACAGTCAGGAGCATTTTGTGTATAACCCTCCTCATCACCTCCCAAGATCTTTGGCAGATCAATTTATGTACTAGAGTCAATAAGGATTGGGGAAATATTGCAATCTTGGGAAAAAAATCTGAGTGTAGCAGCCAGGCCAATAGTTTTTCCCTTTACACCTCTCAAGATAAATGCAGACCTTGGAGTCTGGCGTTTGGAAGAATTGGTGCTCTGTGCTGCTGGCCTGGGCCTGTGCAGGAGGGAGTAGAGAGAAGATATGGTGACATGTTTCCTGTTTTGTCTTTCTATTGCTTCCCCAGCAGAATCTGTGGAGTAAAAGTGCCTCACAAATTCTATTTTCCGTTTATTGAATATATACATCAGAATATACCACCTTGGGAACAGCAGGAATTTTTCACTCCTCAGAAAGCTTCATAAAGTCTTTATTGTATTGGGGATCTTTTACTATTACAGAAAACAGCACTGGGTGATGTGACAGAGTTTAGCATTCAGTGTGCTCATGAAATACTGATTGTATACCTTGGGACAGAATTTAGCATGGAGCTTATTCGAATTTCTGTCTGGAAAATCTTGCTCAGCATCTGTTTGAGGCTCCTATAACTCTACAACCCCATGTGGAAGAGGGATCTCATGAGGGTGCCTTCCCCTCCAGAGCTGAAACCTGCTTTGATTCTGCTTTGTTTTTTCAAAGACCACCAGAGAGGAGCTCCCTGCAGCTCCTCTGCTTCACCTCTGTGATGCCGTTCCATTGAATGTCCCTGTCTCCAGGTGATACCACCCTGTGTCTGAGATGTGCCATCACCAATCCACTTCCCTTTGTGCTGAGGCTTCCCAGCTCCATGGGCCTCTCTGACTGCACAGAGGCTTCCTCGGTGTGGTTTTCACTGTTCTTACACAGTGGTCTACAATTTGGGCTAACTCAAATGTTCTATGCAGAATCCAAGGAAATTCACTGTTGGGAAAACGTCTGCCCTGGCTTGGGGTCTTCCTGACCTAGAAGTCCTTTCCATCCCTGATTACTGCAATTCTGTTATTTGCATGCTTTAAATTAAATAGCCTGAGGGAAGTTGTGCAAAACCCCTTGCCATTCTCTGGGCTTGCTAATTAAGATGTCCATCCTTTTCATCATGAAGCTGCGGGACAGATATTAATGGGGGAAAAATACTGGAGGGAGGAAAAATGTATCCTCACTAGAGTTATGTATAATTTTCCACCAACTTTCTTTTGCACTTAGAAATGCAAATTTAAGCCAATCAAAACTTTGGACTCCTTTTAAATTCCCTACATTGTTCCACATAAACAGAAAATAAAGTATTAAGAGAATATTTCTTTTTTAATGCCAATAACATCTCAGGCAGTTTTTCTCTGACAATATTCAATACCTAAATTTGCATCGTACAGCAGTGTCCCTTTTTTGTGACAGTGATCTTCTAGTAAATTCTATGTAAACAAGCTTTTTTCACTTGTTATAAGATTATGTCCCAGCTGCTGTTTTGAGCAAAGTATTGGAACGTAAACACAAAAATCTGTCTCTTCTGCAATTGTGAAAAATCTTTGTTACAGTATGTGTGAAATAATTGCATGAAATCCTTCTGCCCTGAAGTGTGTAATAAACACACCAACCCCTTTGTCCCAGAGGGGAATGCACAAATAGTCATAAACAGAGAGTCTTTCTTTGAACCTGAGCAAGCAGCCTGAAAATACAGTCCATAATTCAGATAAAGCCAAATATTCATAGAAAGAAAAAATAGCTGAGCGCTAGAAATCTATCCTGAAAGGAGGCAAAGCTTTTCATGAGAATGGAAACTCTTCCAATAAAAAATTCTTCACTTCCACCCTGCTCAAACCAAAAGGCATTCTCTGAACCTATATGTCTGGGTACAGACATTATCTAATTTCCATCTTTACATGGAACAAATGAGACAAATAGGTATTTCATGTCAGGGGGAGGGAGCAGAATCACATAGCAGAATTGTGAGGAAAGAATAGTTTGAGAAAGTTTTGTTGAATTCCATTACACAAATTCCATTAAACCTGTGGAGGGCAACAGCAAAGTCCTGCTATGCTGGGTGAAAATGTTCATTGTAATGTAGCAAGTCTTCGACAGGTGTAAGAGTGTGAAAACTCCTGCAGGTTGATGCCTCCTGCACCTGAGCATCTGCCTTGTTAATTTAATTGATCAAGCTGTGATAATGTATTAATAATTTACTCCCTAGGATACTATCAAAGCTGTTTAATTCTTCACCTGATCCACGAGAGCTCCTCAGTTTCTGGCTGGCTCATTTTAACAGTGCTTGTCAGGTCAGGTTTTGAAGGCTTTGTCAAAATGTAAGTAAAAGGACATTTGCAGCGTCTGCTGTTGTTCATTTATCTCTTCTGTGGGTGTGATGGACACAGCGAGACAGCGCTGACCCACATGAGATGGTTGCAGGTGTGAAGATTGCTGCAAGGAAGCAACTGATCCACCTGGAATGCAGCTGGTCCGTGATCTGCTCCAGGGATATTGAGATTCAAAGGCCCTGAGACCATCTCACCCCACAGATGTGATGTGGCAGCTGAGGGCAGCCTGATACTAAATTTATCCTGGGCCACTGGTCCCATGCAAAGGATGAGCAAATCCTGTGGATCTTGAGGTTTTCTGCTGCATGACTTGAGTTGTTTATCAGAACAGTAAAGACCAGTTTGAGATCAGAGACCTTATTTTTCCTATAATTCAAACCCATGGCTGGCTTAATTTTCTTTTCCTTGACCCTAAAAGCAATTCAACTTCAAAACAAAAGTGTAATTTTGATGTGTAATGGGTTAGGGTTAGAAAGGTCTGCACAAAAGTGGGCTGAGAATATGCTTCTATATACGTGGCCACCTACCTATCCACATTTTATTTTCAACTGAATTTATCTTTCTGTGCCCATCTCCTATAGTTATTCTTTCCTCCCTCTCTTCCCACTCAATTCTATTTTTAATTAATTTATATGTGGCTTAGAGCATGAGATGTAGTACAAAATCAGTAAAATAAAGAGGATTTCCCCTTTTTATTTTATAGTGATCCTTAGTTGTGCTGCAGTTACTTTTTTTTTTTTCATTTTGAGAAGCAATTCTTCATTACAACTTTTCTTCTTATTTTGTGAGTGTGTGTGAAAAGGATGACAGTCTCCTTGGTTATTTTCCTCAGAAGGCTCATATGAGAAACCCACATGGAAAATCTAACTAAACTATGATTCCAAGTTCATCCATATTTATACTTTGATTATTTTTTTTTTGAAGAGAGATTTAATATTTTAGAAAGCAAAGGTTTGCAGGATTTGTGATAGCTGGGAATTTAGATGTTGCACAGCTCCATTCCTAGAAAAAAACTCTAGTTAGCTTGAACTCATGACATCTGAGTTTTTACAGTGGTCTTTTTTTTCTTTCTCAAGCTCCTTTCTTAAGGAAACTTTCCACTCTTCAACAGTATCAGCTCTTTTCAATTAATTTTGCTCCTTCTTTGTTTGATGGTCCTTAGAGGAATATCTGATATGTTTACATTTCTAATATTGCCCGTGATTTCTTCAAAACCACTTCATTTTTCTGAAAAAGTGATGGTTTTTAACTGATTATTCTATGGGAAAATTCTCTGTGGAATATGAAATTTTTCTAAGATGTTACAGGAGTGCACAAGTTGTACCTCATCTTGTTCTTAAAATCGGCTATTGAGACTATTAATTCAGAATTTTGGAAGGAGTGGAGGCTGATCCTCTGGAAATCTAGAAGTGACCTCTTTGCTTCTTGTTGCTTTAAGATTTTTGTGCCATCTGTCTTGGTGTCCTGGGACAGTTGTTCTCCGGGTTCTCCAAGGCATCTGGCTACCTTTTGTTTTTCTCCTTTCCCATGAACTCGGCAATATTTGTGTCGCATGCTACTTAAACTCTTCAGGCATGATTGCCATTTTGTATTTGGATGTGAATGCATTTGTGTTCTTTATCAGCCAGCCAGATTGGGTTTATTTTTTCAGCCTCTCCTCTGTGGCAGGGGCCAGGGAATGTCTGGAAGGAGGGCAAGGGAACATTTGTGTTCTGCAGGGCAGAAAGTGGGAACCCAACCGCCAGGTGCCAGTTCAGCCTCTGAGGATGTGACCACAGAGGGATATTCACCCCATTTTTCTTGGAGCTCTCTGACGTATGGGGATATGAGGAAATACAAGATGAGAGTGTAATGTAAATGCTGATCGCCCTATTAGGTACTACTTTATCATCAGTGATGTTGAGGGTGACGTTTACCTTCCACTGAAAGCTCTGCTTGTTTTCCCAGGGGCTGGAGAATAATTGCAGATTTGACTACTTAGCTACGCTACAAGTACATTAATTTGAATTTGAAGCCTTGAAATCCTTGCAGCTGAAATGCAGGATGTCTGGCTGATCTTCAGTTTCTTGCTATGAGATTTGGACTAATTTTTGTGTTAAACACAGTTTTAGATCACAGCAGTTGCCTGCCATACACTGATTCCTAGCGCTGGTATCAGTAATCCCAGCGATTTGCTTTCTGATGTTGATATTGGCTGTCAATATTTAATGCTTTTGTTCTTGCCTGCTGCTTTAAGAACATCTTGCCTATCCCAACTGGATTTGGTAAAACAATGGATAAAATATTGCATCTACCCATTAAAAAGTTACTGGTAACTGTTCTGTCAAGATTGCTTCTGGTAATTCTCACCTGCTTTTAAAAAGCGTTTCTGTTTCCCATCCTTTATTTCAATTGTTAGGAAAGACAACTTCTATCATGATAATATTCCAACATTCAACTGAAAAAAAGCCTTGGTCCTCACTGATATTTCTTCAATACCTTGGATGACATTCCGTTTATCTTCTCCCCCACCGTCCAAAAATATTTGAAGATCCAAAGGCTCCCTTTGGCATGAGCCTCACTGAGAGAATCCATACAAAAAAGCTTTCATGCCTCGTGATCTGGCCACAAAGACTGTAGACTTTCCAGTTTCCTTTGCTTCCAGCTATATTCTGGCAATATATTCTGGTAATTACTAACACAGTATTGTGTTTGCCAGGGTTTGTAGCCCTGCTTGGGCTCTCAGAACCTCCTGACTGCAAAACAGCAGGCCTAGCAGTGGTATCAGGTGAGCAGGACCAGTGCAGAGCCTTCTGATTTAGGAGGCTCTTTAGGAACCTGAAAGACGCCAGAGTTTGCTGTAGTCAGAAGAGGTGTCTCTTGATTTCCAGGAGAATTTAATTAGAATACACCTGAAGGAAGAGCAGATCCCTAAGGGAATTTGGGACCATATGTGCTTATTATGCAATTTCATCTTGGTTTTTGATCACAAGGATGTCTTCAGCTAGATCACGCTGCTCAGAGCTGCAGCCAACCTTGCCTTGAATATTTCCAGGGATGGGACATCCACAGCTTCTCTGGGCAAGCAGTTCCAGTTTCTCATCACCCTCACAGTAAAGAATTTCTCCCTGATATCTAATCTAAACCCCACTGTTGTGTCAGTCTGAAGCCATCCCCCCCCCGTCCTATCACTCCATGCCCTTGTAAAAAGTCCATTTCCATCTCTCTCATATCCTTTTTAGGTACTGGAAGGTGCTCTAAGGTTTCCCCAGAGCCTTCCTTTCTCCAGGCTGAACATCTCCAACTCTCCCAGCTGTTTCTCATAGGAGAGATCCTCAGCCCTCTGAAGGTCTCAGATGAAAATAGTGTTCTCCAAATAGGAGTACCTGGAGCAGGTATTTTTGCAGCCACATTCGGTGTTTAGGAAGTAAAAGACAAGTGTGAAAACATTTCAAAAGTCCATGGTTTTCATATCTCTGAAGTGATTCTAGCAAGTTTTGGTGTGTCATAGCTGTTAGAGGCTCTCACTTTAGCTGTTATCAGGCTGACAGTAACCTAATCTAGAACCATGTCCTAATGCTCAAATAAACCAGAGATTCTTGGTGCATGGGATAACCAAGAGCTGACTCACAATTCTGCCAGCACAGCAAATCCATTTTTTCTCTACTCCTTCCCCACTCACCTGCTCATATCCTCATTATTCAAACTGATGGGGACTTTAGCTGTGGATCTCCTCACACCAGTCAGCAGTCGTCTTTCATGGCAAGAGAGCTCCTTGGGAAAAAACACACTCAGGCAGCCTTTCTATTGGCTCTCTTATGGGCTTGTTGGTCCTTGTCAACTTTCAGCTTGTTGGAGGCAAGCAGACCAGATCCTCAGCTGATATGGAGGAGCTAATCCCCAGCTCGCTTTCTCTTCTTGGATTTCTCCATGTTTTTGTTTGAATGTGGTGTTCTTCTAAAGTGCCTTAAACTTTTGGGTAGTGGGTATTTCAACTGCCAAATAGATAACACATTTCAAAACTGAATGCTCGCCAGGTTAACGGGTTTCTGGCAAATTTTCTAAAGGTCTTGTTAGCTCTTGCTAGTGAATTGATTAAAAGATTGTGATTAACAGGAAAGGAGCACTCATGCTTAGTACGGGCATTGACCTTGAGATGCTTTTTACTTCATGTGACATTAAACATCTGAAACATCTGGAGACGTGTCTGACCTTGGCCCTGCTGAAAGCCCGAGAGACAAAACCCCACCAAAATGAGAACTTCGACTGCCTGGACCTTACAAGAGGTGCCAAGCTTTGTCTCACAGTCCTTGAGCTGTAGCTCCTTGAAGAGCTGTTTTATCTGCTCTGGTCACCAACGAGCCACCCTAAATATGATGGGGTTGTTATTTCACATTCTTGGTGATAATTTCTAGTACAACATGTCCCAAAATACTTTCTGTAGCTTGGAAGCTCTGCTTTTAGGGTTTGATCCAATACTCACTGAAGTCAATAAGTCTCCCTATTGATTTCAGTTGACTTTGGATTAGATCCTTATTTAGGGGCTATAAATACATCACTGGAGAGGAAAATCCCAACCCAGCCTTCTTGATAGATTTTTTTTCCCCAATTTTCTTCTTTCTCACTCTCTTGTGTTTTGGTCAAGTGAAATCTGTCAAGCTCCATTGCTTTTCCTAAACTTCACTGTTCTGACAGACTTCAGGACAGCAGAAAGACAAGCTTAAAATTATGGAAATTGAGTGCAATTTTTTATTATGCTGTCTAAGATGTTTTCAATAAAGCAGAGAGTGATCACTTTGCCAGATTGGTGTCATGGCGTTCCAAAGGTTTTGGCTGGTTAGCAGACTTCCAGTAAAAATACATGTTGCTCCTTCAGACCTCTTGTGGGTGATCCACACCTCTCTTGGAGCCTCCTCTTATTGTCTTGTGGCTTCAAATGGAAGAGAGCCTGAATTATTTTGGACCTGTATTAAGAGTTCTCAGTATTATTAATAGCATGAGTGAACTTACTGTGTAAAATGCTCTGATTGCCCCTCCTGCCTGTCATATACCAAGCACTCAAAAACCAAATAGTATTGCAGAAGACACGACTTGATGAACTAGCTTCTCACAGAGCCAGAAAGTAGGTGAGTATCTGGAAGAGCAAAGCATTGCTGAGAGGAGTAAAGAGCACATGCTGTTCCTGAACTGTGGCAGGCGGGCTGAAGCCACTTTCAACTTGATGTCCAACATACCCTGGCATTGGAATAGTGCTGCACACAAGTGTCTACGTGATTCCTACTCCTTTTTCATGGAGAAAGGGACTTCTCTATGTTGTTTTGCTTCCAACCTCCCCAAAATGTTTTTTTTTTTTGGGGGGGGTGGGTCTACCCATTCCATTTTCATATTTTTATGATATAGAAATTAATCACCAGAAGCATTGCAACCGGCCAATTAGTTCTATCACTTTTTAGTGCTATAATAAAAGACCAAAACACCAGGGCTTATTTTAGGAATTCATAACACAGATGCTAATTTTGTCTGTATTTAGTTATTCTGGTAAACATTATTATCAGTATGTCTAAAACTTCTGGGTTTTTGTGCATGTGACCCATAATCATGTGATTTTTGATACATGGTTCGAAAAGGGGAAGGTGAAAGCAGAGGAATGTAACAGTCGGAATTAAAAAGGAGCACAAAACAAAAACCCGGACATTCCTCTGTCTCATTGCTGTGTTGGATGGATTTAAAACAGAATTTTCCACCATTATCCAGGGAAAAGAATCTGAAATGCAATAATACTTCTGGCACCACCTTTCACAAATAAGGCAACTGCATTCACTTAGTGGGCACTTAAAATTCTGCAATAAGATACTTGTAGCACACTTCAGAGACGGCAGCTGACTTCAGAGACATCCTCACTGGAGTCTGGGAAGCAGCCAGGATCACTGGAAAACATTTACGAAGAAAGCAGTATTAGTATGACTTGTTACAAAGCCCTAAGCAGCCAAAACAAAACGCTCAGCCCAATGCTGCTCCCCCCATCCCTGCCCAGAGGTTCAGCCAGGTCCTGCATGGCCTGGAGAGGTTTCAGTGTGTCCAGTTGGCATTGAGGAACCTCAGCACAAGCTCAGCTCCTTAATGTTGAAGGCTGGATCTGATTCTGGCAGTGTTTGTAGCCTTCAGTACGAATGACAGGAAGGAAAGTTGATTCTGTATATTTTGATGCATGCCTGGATTCCAGGAGTCATCACTGTGCAGGTGTGGGAGAGATGCAGAACATCAGTTTAGCTGACAGGGCCTGAAAACATTGAAGCTTAAGGAACTGTCAAAAGTCACGTTCTGCACAATTTTCAGACTACAGAATCACAGAACGGTTTGGGTTTAGAGGTTCCTTGAAGACCATCTCATTCCAACCCACTCTGTCATGGGCAGGGACACCTCCCACTGTCCCAGGTCACTCAGAGCCCCATCTAGCCTGGCCTTAGACACTTCCAGGGATGGGGCAGCCACAGCTTTTCTGGGCAGCCTGTGCCAGGGCCTCACCACCCTCACAGGGAAGAATTTCTTCCCAATATCTAATCTACATCTACTCTGTGTCAATTTGAACCCACTCCCCTTGTCCCATCACTAGAGTTCCTGGTGAAGGGGCCCTCTCCAGCTTCCTGGTAGGACCCCGTGAGGTACTGGAAGGTGCTGTGAGGTCTGCACACAACCTTCTCTTCTCCAAGCCGAACAGCCCCGACTTCCTCAGCCTGTTTTCTGGTAACTACGCTTGAGGAAAGTGAGGGTCAATTGCAGCTGCAGATCCAGAGATGATACATTTAATAAAAGCTTGAGAGCAGAGAGAGTACAAAGCCACATTGACAAAAAAGGGCTCAGTGACATCACAAACACTTGTGGCATCAGCAAAGCTTCCAGAGTGAATTGCCATCTTTGTCTCTGCATGGCAGCAGCATTGCTGTGAGTACAATGCTTTGCATGAGAGAATGTTTTGCTGGTAGCCTGAAGTGCAGAATGAGGGTTAATCTGGGCTCAGTCAATGCTCACTTTGCTGGATTTGGGGTTTTTCACTAAGTCTGTAGAAGATACAGGTAGCATTTTATTGAGTTCAAATGTGATATTGAGAGGTCTTTACAGAACTGTACAGTGAAGTTCTGGGGCTCAAATATCCTTCTCAGCTGTGCTGGAATTCAATTATAGTGCTGCATGAAAGTACTGAGTTATTTACTGCCTCCTAATGATTAATTTTTTATAACTAAGTAAAATAGACATTAAGAGACCACATTAACTGCTCATGAGGGAGACAGAATCCTTTAAAGCAGAGTATTCCAAGAGAAGCAAAACAACTTCTATTCATCATCAATCACCCTGTAATCTGCCCAGCACCCAGAGAACAGCAAGTGCATAGGAGAAGAGAAATATTTTAGCACTTCAGGAAATCTGGAATGCATTCAAAACATGGGAGAAAACGATGGCAGTACAAACAAAATGCAAATAGTGTTTTGAATAACTTCTTGCTGCTTCTTTGTGGACACCTTCAAGGGTCTCCCTTTCATTAGAACTACATTTTTTTTCCTGTAATGCTTATGTTACATATATTTCAAACAAATTCAGTATATTACAGGAAATTCTGAGTCATAAATGTGCTCACAAATATTCAGCCCTTCATGTAGAAAGCTTTAGCCCCTCCTAAAAGAATTTATCATTAAGCAGGAGCTACTATGAAACTATGTTGTTACCAGAGACAAACATCAAACATTTAAATATTAAGGTCTTTATTTACAGATTAATCAGAAGCCACATCAAAATAATGATGTTATTACCACAACTACTACTGCTAATTGATGTATAGATCCCATTGCACATGTCTCAAGGTGCTTTGTAATACAGCTGTAAAAATGACACAAAGCCACAAAGGCATAATAAAATATAATTAGGACAAACAATAAAAGCAAAAGTTGTTAGGACAGTCACAGGGAAAATAGCTGTAGTTTTAGGAATTACCTTCCATCAGTGATGGGGCAATGGGAGCTGAATTTGCTCCAGCTTTCTTCTTTATTTCTGATGCTGACTGGCAATATTACAATCTTTGAGTCTTCCTGTCAGAAAGTCAAAAGGGCCCAGAATGAAAGCATCTCAGATTCATTCCTGTTCGTTTTCACATTTCGTGGTTGGAGGCTTGGTTTTCAACAACCCTTTCCCTGAAATTAAGTAACTAACTTCCATTGCTCAAGGTCATAGAAGGTGTATCCTATACCTTGGAAATAGTGTGCAACATTGGCTCTTTTTATGTTTGAAAGTCTCTCTTTCCTAAGCATGGGATCTATTTCTCCTCTCTTTTCTTATGTTTGTTTCCTGTTGTGACAGGGTTTATAAAATGGAGAAATGAGAGTGGATTTTTCTTCTCTTGATTATCTACAAAATGTCGAGTATTTTCATTTTTCTTGTTCCATCTAAAGTTCATTTTTGTTTATTCAAACCCCCCAACTATCTTTTACTACTGAGAGTAAAAATGTTTAATTTTCCCACTTGTTGGTTTTGATTTGGTTTTTTTTTTTTTTTGAAGAACACCACAAAAGTGTGGTAAGGATTGCAACAATATCGTCATAAAAGAATTCATCCTAATACCTTTCTAGGGTATCTTGTGATACTCTTTTGCACCTACACATCACGTATTTCTCGGAAGAGCCCTATTCTTCCATTCAATATTCTGAGATTAATTTTGATCACTGTAAATATTTCAGGGCTTCATGTCAGCACTGAGATCATATTCTTGAAGTTAGAGTTTTGTCCTGAAATTACCCATGTCTCCAGGCCGTGTTTCATGCAGCTCTGCTTGCTCTTTCCACGGCCCTGATATTGTTTGCCAGCTGTTGAGAAGGATGATGCCCTTCCCCTGCCCAGTCTAGCTAGAGAAAATTCCTGTATTGAACCAGCTTGGGAGGAAAACTGCTGAGGAGCAAGATGGATGGAGGGGAGAGCCAAGACCCTGAGCTTTTAGATGCATTTCTGGGTTACTGATTTGTCGTTTTTGATATTTTGCTGGCCTTTAAGTTGTGTTTTAATCCATCTGATACTTCTAATCTTGGATGTTGAATCTGAATAAAGTTGTTGAAATTTCCAGTGGAATAGAAGAAGAATTAGGGTTCAAGTTCATCTGTGCTCACAGTAGTGAGCTGGCAAAGCCAAACTTTAAATACTGTGAAATTTTATCATGAGCTTTGCTGGACCCAAGTCCAAAGCTGGCATTTGTGTACAGACTTCCAGCAAGAAAAGAATAATGTGTACCAGTGGTTGAAATGGAGAAAATATATCAAAGCAAAAATAATACTTATTCTGCAATAGCTCTTGCTTAATCTGAGCATCACTATCTTTGAACTGGCAGTGTACCTCAGGAATGGAATGAAATCCTTAAATAACTAAAGACCATGGTAAAATTCTTTCTGGTACAAATGCAAAGCTTTATTATTATTATTATTAATTATTATTTCTTTAATCTATGTAATCATAGTTACATGCACTTAAAATTTAAATCACTGGGACAGCAGTGTACTGGAGTATTTCATCAGACACACAGCTGTTCCCATAAATAATAAATCTTCTTTAGCCTATATAAATCATAGTGTATGCACTCAAAGTTCAAATAAAACTGGGACAGAGTCGTGTGAGGGAGTAACTCATCAGGCCCACAACCACCCCCATAAATAAAAAAAAGGGGGAGCATGAATGATGGGATTTGAGATGTTCTTGTCAGACAATGTCACTTCATGTATTTTGGGAAGGGCCATAGCCATGGTATTCGAGTACAAGCCCAAATAGTATGGAAGGATCTTTTTAAAATGCTGATGTATCAATGAAGTAACTTCTTTAAAATGGAAAAAAAATCAATTTTTTTTTTTTTAATTCCATTAATTCCAAGTACTGTATAAAGGCAAAAACGATTCTTGGATTTGCTCTGCTGTTGCTAATGCCATGTAAATTTTTAACTGTGTTTGAGAAAGTGCAGGCATTGCAAAATCCAGGGAAGGTTATCATCTCATGCACTACATTCTTTCAAGCTGGTGAAAAAAAATGCTGGGGTAATAAATGTTTATGATTCAAGTCAGAGACGTGACAGCAAATGTATGATTGCAAAATACCCCAGCTCTTGTACTGCACTGATTCTCTATTAACAGACTCAATATATCTATCATAAGTATCTGCTCAAGCAGCACTGCCCAGAACAGGTCTGAAACACTTGCAAATCCATGGAAAAATTCCTATCTGCTCTCTTGAGTCAGCCCAGCAGGCTGAGGCTTCATCTGTATTTTATGAGCCTGCTTTTGCTACCTATATTAAAAGGCTGTAATTAGATGCTCAAATGAAGTCATCAGATAATTGCCAATGATGTTCACAGAATCGCAGAATCAACCAGGTAGGAAAAGACCCACTATTGAGAGTGTTGAGGTGGCCCCTGAGGTCCCCATGTGAACTGGTGCTCTTTTAGTGGTGGGGAACAGGTCAAGCCTTGAAGCCATCCAGGTATAATCTGTATGTTCTATGTGTGTCAGCAAATAAGCTTGAAATGAGGGTTTGGATTGTATTAGAAATTGTCTCCTCATTCTGTGATGACTGTGCTTTATTTTATTCATTAATTAATTTTTCTACAGAGGGCAAATAAACCTCTCACTGTCATTGAAGAAATAAATCCCTCTGACAAAGGCAAAATTGTTTAAAAAATGAGAACAGCCTCAAAACAACAAAAGAAACAACCCTGCCCAGTGAGAGGTCAGCTGCTGGGATGGAGCTGTGTCATCTAAAGGCTGGGGAAAAGTTTCACTAATCTACCATAATGCCATAGCTGTGAAAATACAGTGATCCTCCATGGTAAAAACATTCCTTGGGATCAGGGAAGCAGATAAAAATAGCTGCTGGTGGGAGTCAAGTGTCACACTGCCTTTTCCTGGGGTATTGTGGGGGCCACCAGGCTGGGAGAGGATAGAGGGGCTGAAACATTGCATTAGCTGAGCACACACTGTGAGAGGGTGTGCAAGTTCTCTGCTGCTCCGTGGTCAAGATCTTGCCTCTCTCTCAAGTTTTGAACTAATATTTAAAATTTGGAGTCTTCTGTCTTGCGTCTTTTCGACCTGTGCAGGGTGTTGTGTGTCATGATTTAAAAAATTTTTTTAAGCTCTGCAGTTTTGGGTCCTGTAAAAGGTCAAGTGAAAAATCTGATGATTTGTTTGAACTAAACCTGTTTGCCTTTAAGCCTTTGCTGAAGGGTTTGAGATCCTTCATGTAGTTGAAGGTTAGCACATGCTGAAATGCTTCCTGAGTCAGGATGACAACAGAGTGTAGGGAAGAACAAGTAAAGGATGAAATCAGAGCAACTGATTCATGATAATTTTTTTTCCCCAAATGTGGAGCTGACCATAAAGAGACACACCAGAGTTTCTGGAAGTAAGTGAGGCTTCACTAAAAGCGCTTTTTAACTGAGAACACGGTGGTTTTGAGAGATATTTTGACAAGAATCTATCAAGGCAAACACTTAGAGCATTCTTGTTTAATTCTGTAACATTGTAAATTATAAAATAGATTGAGAAGAAATTAATTTTGACATAACTGTAAATTTTGTGTCAGCTTGTTCAAAGTATGTTTTCTACTGCTTTGCATATTTAATTTACGTTTTGGATTTCCTTGTAGAAATTTAAATGCTACCACAGCACTACTGCATTATCCTGTCATTTTCCTAGTCAATTCTATTCCCTTGTTTCTCTTATTTAACACTAGGGCTTCTAAGTGAAATATTCTGATGTCAAGCAACTGATAGAACACATTGGAATCATTGACTCTAGGCTGGTATTTTCTAGAACAATGCAGAAAGATGTTTTGGTCTTTATATTTCTGGGATAATTTCCATTTTTTTCCAACCCCAAAATCTTATATCCTCATCATTCTCCGATCACTGTATTTTCTATTAGCTGTAAAGAGAAAACATGCCCAGATTTCTCTTTGTATGGTTATGTGTCTAGAACTAGAATCAGATGTTGTGCTTTCGCTCCAAACTTGTGCATGGTACCCTTGCAACATAATACTGAGCCCCTTTCATGTCAAGATGTCAAGTCTCTTTCTATTTTTACTTTCACCTACATGAAAATGTCATCAGGGCTAAAACTGAGCTGTTTTTCACACCCCGTGCCCTATAAAACACAGAAACATTTCACTCATTAAATTTTACGGAAGGAATTCTTCTTTCTTATTCCACGGCAAGGAACGTTTTGTGGTGTGGTTTTGGTGGTTAAAGGGCAACAGCACTTTGAGGACTAACACCCCGTTCTTGCCTTACTAAATCAGGGATATTCCGCTTGTTTTGAGTTACAACTTTGTTTTACACTTCAAGAGTGCCTTGGAGAATACTTGACTCGAGGAACACAGAGAATATATGTACGTGTATGTATTCATTGAAAGATAACAAGGACGTGATGAAACCCGTGTGACATAATGAAAGTAGAATTTTTACCGTGTAAATAATGGCAAGTTCAGATAACCAAGAGTTAAGAAAGTGGAAAAAATACTCAATATACTTTGTGAGGAAAGCAAAGGAATATCACTGCAGTGCTATGAGACTTCATTGGAATGCAGTTATGTCAGCTTTTTGTGATGTGGAGTAGCAGGAAAGTTTGAATAGTTATTGCTTGCATGTTTCTGAACACACCATATTATTTTTATTGTTATAAAATAAAAATACCTGGTGATATAAATATAATATCCATTTTAGGATAAAACATATTGAAAATTATTCCTCATTCTTAATATTTCACTTATTCTGCTGCCAGGTTTGAAAAATGTAATAGATACTGTGGCCTAATCTCTGTCGGCATTTTGGGAATAGTGAGCAACAGAAGCCAGCTCTATCCAGTGTATTCTTTTCCATTAAAGGATAAGGAAGAGGAATGTTATCATGGACCCTGAATTATCCAGTGTTCTCCCTACAACTTTTCCTCGAGCAAAGCAGCAGCTCTGTCACTGTCAGACTTCTGTGCTCTGACTCCTGAACATGTCCAGGACTTTGGGGTTTATTACTGGTACTGTGGAGTCTGGATTTATTCCAGCTCCAGATACTAGACTGTTGAGAATCACTGTTGGCATTTATGACCTGAAATAAAAACACTGCTTTTCAAGGAAAATTGCAAAACAAGGTGTAGATGAATCTAAAAGATCCAAGACCTGAAAGGGGAATCAGGACACTTGACTTCTGCAATAGTCAGATGTGCCTAGGCTTGATTAATGCTGTTCCAGGGCTTCATTTCATCAATTCCAGCTAGACTCCGCCTTTTGCTAGAAAATGCAAATAGTGTTGTAGCGTTAAAGACCTGGAACACCACACTCTGAGGAGTTAAATGCCACCTAAATGTAGGAATTTAAGATATTAAAAGTTTCAGCTTTCTTGTCCGTCACTGGAGAGGGGTGACCACCTTTGCAGCCTTTTGGTGATGCCAGCTTTTCTCTCCTGAATAGAGCAGAGGCCGATTCTCTCTCTTGGATGGGTGGTTAAGCTGTGGATGTGGGGACTAGAAGGTGACTCTTTGGCAGGTGGATCAAATGCTGCAAGCACCAGAGCAGCAAGTTTGGCCGTGCCGTGGGGTTGATCCCTGTGCAGGAGCTGGCTGGGACGTGCAGAGCAGTTCTCTGCTCCTTGCCTGCTGTCCCAACATGCCTGAGCAGTGTCAGGGGAATTGCTGCAGGTGGGAGCTCTTTGGGCAATGGTGGTGCTCGAGGCAGGACCTGGAATCTCTGCTCCTCCGTGGAGAAGCTGTTGGATTTAGATTCTCTGCGATAATGTAATGCAAAAAGTCTTAAAGAAGTGAGTGCACCAACTGCTGCAATTGGCTGTGAATCTGCTAATTTAAGAAAAGTATTTCTAGGACTTTAGGAAGTTGCTATTAATACCTGATTCTTTAAAATTAACTCAGTGATGAGGGCATTTTTAAGAGTCATTAGAACCTATTGTATATAGAGTCTGTTTGTTATTTTGGAACACTTTAAATTGCGTGTTAGTGACCTGGGGGACTCTATTGGGCGCCACTGTAATGTTTTATATTACCTCATCAACCTTGTTTTATATAGTTAAAATGTTATTTGCTCACAGCTAAATGCCAGGAGCTTGCCAACGTGGCAACTGGAAAATATTACCCCTCTGTAACTAGCACAAGGAATTGTTGGCTTCCCCAGGCATCACTGCCAAGGATCCTACTGCTAGGGGAGCAAAAGGCCAAGGATCAGTGGGCAAGCTTAGGGTGCATCCTCCATAGCTGTACATTGATGTTCTCCCTGCTGAGGGCCTGTCCCAAAGATGTCACTCCCTTGCAGATACGCACCTGTGTGCGTGTAATTGTGCGTGAAACACGAGCAGGGTGCAGTTATTGCTGCCAAGCCGGGCTGAGACACTTCACTCCACGAAGGGATGGCGTAGGTTGGTCAAAAAACATTGTGCAGTCATACATAAGCTCTGCTTTCATGACACGTGGGGATGCAGCATCAGACCATGCACATTTTGAATGCACATGTAGTGCTTTGAAGAGCATCTCAGTATTTTCTGAAACTGATTTAGAACACTTTCCTTAAAATCAAATTACCGTGTTGCAATTTCTAGAGATGACTGTGTGTGAAAGCAGAATATGAGCTGGACATATGTCAGCAGAGAAAAATAACATGCCTATGTTTTCAGTTCTCCAGTATGGATTTGGCTTGTGAGGATGATAAAAGCGCCACAGTAGCTGCAGAAGGTAAAGGCCCCTGTTGATGTCAGTGGGAGAAAGAACACCATCAGCTCAGAAATAATTCCACTCCTTGCTCTGCCAGACAAAGCTTGTGTAACCTTCCATGTTCTTGTGCTCTCTCAGAACCTAATGAGAGATTTAGTGAGAGTCCCTCTACTGACTCCAGTGATCTTTGGATCACTGCAGCTCCACATAATGCAAATTCACGCAGAGAGAGTGAGATTCACATTAAAAATTATGCTCTGTTCTAACATTCAGTTGCTGGATTTTATGTCACTTAGTGACTTATTTATGCAAAATTCCAGACTGTCTGATAACACTATTTTTTGGACCTGGAACTCTGTGAAGAAATAGGGATAAAGAAAATAGCAAGGCTTAGTTTCTTGCTGCAAAGGTATTCTAAAGCAAATAGGAACACTTCTGCTTTGTAACTAACTGAATGATTCTATTGTAAATTCAGCTTTCGGATATTTATTTTAAAAGCTTCTGCTGCTTAAATGATTTTCAGTCTGTGCTGATGCATTGTTGCTTTATCTCCATAGTTTATACAGCTGTCAGATACCTGTGGAGGGTCCCTTATAAATCAGTTCCCCAGTAGTAATGTGCAATTGGCCTGAAGGGAGGCTCAGGTCACTTAATCTGAGAGGTGCAAAGAGGCATCTTATGTATTGTTTGGTTTTATTTATTTTTGTAAGACTTAAGGCTACTTGAAGCTTTTGTGAAGTAACAAGGCAGTTTTTAGCCTGAAGGAAATACTATGAACTGTCACTGAATCATTTTGCATTTTCTCAAAACATACCTTTCTTTATTTTGAAGTTCTCCACTTTTACTCTGGTCACGTGTCTGTCTCTGCCAGCTGCTGTAGTCAGGCCTGGGAAAAGGATCTGGATCCTGGCTAGGATTGTCTCAGGAAAGCACTGTGTTTAAGGAAGCACACAAAGAAAATGCTGCAGGAACATAATTTTATAAGTGTCTGGGAAAAGGAGATTTGATCTCTTTATTTCCTAGATGACTTTGTATGTGTGTCTGTGCATGCACACATGTGCAAGCAAAAGGAATTGAAAGGAGAAGAGGTAGAAAGAACCACTGGAAAATTAAGGACTGACTTCCCAGCATTTGTTTGCCCTTTTATGATAGCATATTTTATTTTATTTTGTTTGGCATGGTGTTTGCTTGAGAACTTCTGGTCAGAGGCAGCATTTGTCTTTAGTGGTGCTGTGTGTGTGCTTGTGTGTGACCGTTTTACAGATGGAAAAACGGAGGCACAGGAAGATAAAGACCTGCACAGGGTCCTGTGGTGAATCACTGGCTCAGCCAAAATTAAGGTTTCCCTTCTTACTCTTAATACTTGTTAGATCCTCTTCAGCCCCCCCCTCTCAAACTCAACTGCTCAGCTCAGGTTTTTAAATTGAGGAATGGAGGCCCAGGTTTAAAGAATTCAACCAGGCTTTTATATAATTTCAGGTTGGACTTGTCAATTCCATACTTGAGCAAGTTGTGTGTGCATGAAACAATACGGATGTGCTGCAGAGCCTGCTGCAGAGCTCAGTGAGGTAGTGGGAATCTTCCCATGGGGTTCTCTGGGATTTGGACCAGGCCTCAGAGTCATATATAAAAATAATTTCAAAGGGAGATCCATGATGTAAACACAAACCATTTCACATCCATGTGTCACAGGAACCTTAATGTGCTATGAACTTCAGTATCTATTGTTCAAACCTCTCAATGTTTTTCCTTTATTTCTCTGGGTATTGTTTGTACTTTGGAGACCGTATGTGTGGCTGCAGCATCACCAGTGAAGTGTGTGCCTTTTAGGAACTGAATCCCATCAGAAGGCCACAACTTGTGTTAATTTGGCCTCATAAATGGTACCCTGATACATGAAAAAGACTATAAAAATAGGAAAACATATGTACTAAACATTAATATGACTTGACATACAAATACTAGAATCCATTCCCACACGCTGTACAGAAGATTTTATTGTTATCACAGTTTTCTTTTAGGAGTACTAAATCCAATGGTGATGAAAATAGTTTCCAAATTCCATGTTATAAATAAATTCACATCCACTGGCAGAATAAGCTTCTGCTTTGTGAAGGAGAGGGTTTAGCCCTTGGTGTTAAAATCCAATTGCTCTTTTGCCCCACTCTATCCAACGGGACCAGTTCTTTCTTGTGATGTTGACATATGAGAGAAAACTGGGCTGACCAGTGGCAGGTATTGGTAAGAAGAGGAATAAATAAGGTTTTCCATCCTTCAGCATGTTGCAAACACACACTACTCACTGTCCACCTCAGTGACCTTTGTTCTTTGAGTAATGCTGTAGACTTAGATTATGACATACCTTTTAATACATGAGCATGTTTTAATAGGCATTAAATAACATGTGGTGTTAGTTCTGCAATTTTTATTGTACGGCTTGATCTAGCAAAATGTCTTAACTGAGCTCTAAGTATGTGAAGTCAATTAAGCTGCACACACACTTGTAGTTGAGAGCCCACGTGTTCTGGTAAATTAGAAACACAATTTGAGGCAAGAAGGCAGATCTGGAGTTTGTAGCAACTTTTTTTCTGCCTAGTGTTGCAAAACATCCATTATTTTTTCTTCTCTTCTTTCTTGAGGTGCTCTTGTACTTACTGCTCTACTGAAATGTTTATTTCGCAAATTTTCGGGCACAAAGGAAGGTCGGTGTGGGAGGGTACCTGCCTCATAGCCCTGAGTCGGTGAAGTCAGGAGGACTCATTGGAGGTGGTGGAGATGGACTTCTTGCTGCAGGTGTGCAAATCCTGTGCTTCCCCACAGATGCAGAGTGAAGATATTTTCAAATAACAGCTTTGTAGAAAAAACAAGCAAGTGAATTCAGAGCTGTTCATAAAAGCCTATTTTGGTCGCTGTTAGAAACTGTTTCCAAACTTTCCCAGTCAAGGTCTGTGTTTTTCAGCTGATTTAGTTTCTAGGTATTTCAAATACTCCAAAAATATTCCAGCAAACGAATTCTTTCTGACCTCTGGGGAAGGAGTAGGGATGATTAATTCTTCAATGCCCTTTGGTAGTGAGTCAGCAAGTTTCTTACTCATTTGGTTTTCATACATGCTTTTTTTTAGTGAATGGGAATTTCCTCTCTTCTCCCTTCTCACACCTAGTGAACAACCCCACAGCTGAGCAGTATTCTCTAAATATCTCGGCCAGTCCTAAAACCCCCATATTAAGTCATCTTTTCCCAGCTGAATCGCCTGGTCCTGAGGAACATCAAAATGTCTGAACTCCAAGAAAGTGCTCACATGTTGAGTCCATTGCTCTCTTCATTTTTACTTCATTTTCCTTTGAATTTAGAGGTCAGCCAAGGAAAATGGCCAATACTTCTTTGTACGTATTTAGTTTTTTCCTGAAGTGATGGTTTTGCTATGGGCAGTTATTTCCATTCTCACTTTCTAGGTTTCAGTTCTCGTAACCTCCCTGTATATTATTTTCTTGAAGGGAATTAATAATCCTCCATAATGCTCTTTGCTGAGTTTGTTGCTGCTTTGAAACAATTAATGTGAATAGTGAAAAGTCTTTGACCTTCATCAGGGGTTCTTCATGCATGCTCTGAAAGAAGCGCTGACTGCAGGAAATGTGGTGATAGTTGCACTTACCTTCACAAATTAAGTTTTCTGACACTTGATCAATCATGGCTGACATGTCTGACAATGTTAAAAATGAAAATATTGTGTTTTTCCCAAAACTGTGCAAAGAAATGTAGGCACTGGATATGCTCACTAGGATTCCTTAGTAAATGTGGGTTGATGCTCTTAATTTCCCACTGACTGTACAGCAAAATGGCAACGGACACTAAATTAGTTAGAAATTTGCTGCTTTTTAGATTTAATTTCAACGTGGTGATGTAAATTCTTATTTTGCCCAAGGAAGATGCTTGAACACACATTTGATTGAAAAAGTTATTTATGTGATTGGCAGCTTCATTAGGCCATGTAACAGCTTTTTAATGTGAAATTTTATTTACCCTTCTTTCTGTATCTATTTTAGTACAGTCATAGTTATTGCTTTTACCCAAGTTAATCGGTGTAAGGTTTTGTTAGGAAATGGCTTTTTTCCCTGCATGCTTGGACCCATTCCACAGTGCAAGTGATGATGATGATGGTGATGATGATCATCATCATTATTATTGCTTGACAATAAGATACACGAAATCTAGTTCTAGGAGAAATTCTACCCCATTTGAAACCTTTTCAGGTTCAGTCTTTTCCATGGAGCAGGTTGTGGCTATATGTCCTAGATCATCTATAGATTTGTTTCAGGCTTGAACTTTTCATCAGAATTTGGGATTCCTTCTGGATTCACTGGTAACGTTTTCTCTATGTACTTTTGAGGTGAGAAAGGAAAAGTCTCCTCTGTTTTCAACTTGGTTGTTTCACTCTAAATTAAGTATAAGTATTAACGATGGCTTGCTTCTATGCTCATCACACCCTTGGACTGCTGTTTGAAAAGTGAAAGATATTCTACTCATTCTGTTACATCCAGAAGTATGAGTGCGGGATATCTACAAGAACACAGAAGTGATGTAGCTTATTAGCACCTTTCTAGTTAGAATGAGGAAAGGGGAAAACAGAGAAATGGTAAAATGCTGAAATTCAGGGAAGGGACATTTCTCTAGTGGTAGACACAATAAATGTGTTTGTTTAAGAGAAAAAAGGAGCCAAGAGGATACGCATGCCTGATGCCAGAGAACAGCCAGTGTGCCTGACACACTGGAGAAACTGTTTCAGAACAATCCGTCCATGGGAAAATATGACCCTTAAAATATGACCAAGGTCACTGGAACCTACAGTGATTTGTTGAGTGAGGGGTTCACTGGGCAAATGAGAGGTGCCTGGGGTGGGGTGCTGTCCCGGGACCTGCTTTATGTAAGATTTTCAGACTTAAAAACACAGGGATGAATTTTTAATTCGTTGCTTTTCTCTTTGTTCTCTCTTGCAAAATCCTGGTGAATATCTATAGAAAAAATAAATCCAGAGGGAAGAAGGAATTGTTACATATGTACTGAATCAAAGCAACACTGGGGGAAATATCCCCTCAGTAGTTTTTAAGTTAATTTCATATTAATTGAAACTTTTTAAAATTTGCCTTGAAGAAGTTTGGCTGGAGCAAAATCTAGAATTAGGATAAGTCATGGAATCATTTCAGGAAATGAAAGGAAAATCTTAATTTTTATAAAAGAAGAAAGATCTTTTGGTGGAAAGCCTCATGATGGGAAGCCTGTTGGATTAGAAAATTTACAGAAATGGACTTTTTGCATGCAACATAGAGGATGCAGCTGAACAGAAAAGAAACAAAACCAAACAAAACCCTTGCAGTGTCTATTTTAGTGAAGGGTGATCTGTAAGGATTTTTGGCCTCCTGCTCTCTAAGATTTGGTGCAAATTTGCTTCGTGGCTCTTTGCTGTGAGCTGCAGCCCGTACAGATCTATGAGAACGTTAGAGAAGAACATGAGCTTCTTCTGTCACATGGAAGAAACTCAGAATTCCATGGCAAAAGCAAAGAATCCAAATCAAAAGAAAACAAATGAAAAACCTCAGCGTCTTCAAAGAGCAGGATTTCACTCAAGGGAACTGTGTGAAAAGTGCACTATTATTTATTGTGAAAGTTGCCACAGGGATGGCTACACTGAATAATTGAAGCCTTGCAGTTTTAATCTACTTTAATTATTAAATACCTCTAGCTGCCTGCAATTCAGTTTAAGCCCAGCAATGTGTTTGGGCATCTTTAGTCTATACTGGCACTTTGGTCAAGAGATAAAACGTTGTCATCAGTTGTCAGTGTACAAGTTGGATTTTTGGTGGTGCTTGTACGATTTTTCTGAGCTCTGGAATCGCAGAAGTTTAGATTGACCTGAGGTTGTTATCCAGATTCCTGTCGTTCAGATCCCACCTTGCTCCTTAGTGGAGGTATGTTGGCGCTATGATGAGGATGTGGAAGCTGGTCTGAGGGTGCCAGAGTCCGGCCCAGCAGGCTCAGGGTGGGAATTTGGGAAGTTCTTACCTTTCCAAGTGAACCATCGTGGCAGCAGGTCCGTGTAGGTCAAGTAGCACGGGAGTCTCCAAGGATTCCTGTTTAAATCAACAGCTTATCCATGTGTTAGCGTGAGCAGTGTGGGAAAGAGGGCTGGGATCTGACTTGTAACAACTAGGGCTGCTGGGAATGGTATCCACACACTCAGTGGGAGAATTCACGTGGGGCAGTAAAGCTTTTTCCAGGATTTGGCCCGTAATTAGATTAATGAATATTTTAGCATGTGCTTTGCAACAGTTTGGGTATAAAGCACATGTCTATGTATTCAAATCCCAGGGATATTGGAGTATTTTCTTCTCTTTTGAGTAGTACTGCTATAAATACAGAATGTCTGCTCATTTCAACAAAGGGGGTTTTGGGTTTAAATTAAAACTGAACAAAAAATCTGACCCACACTCTTCCACTTTTTATTTTTCAAGAAAGTTCTTTCTCAAAGAAAAAAAATCAGACTTTTTGTAGTGGTGAAAATGCAAGCTTCAATTATTTCCCTTTAGGAGGTTGGTGCAGTCACTGCCCGTCAACCCTCTGTTATCTCCAAGACCCACTACGAAATCCCTTTTAGACACTTCCACTTTTACAGAAGTTTCCTTGCTCTACTTTATCAGGAAAAGGTCTTGGCTTGAAACCAAGAGGGCCATTTGGATTTAAAATTTGACAGGTTTAAAAAAAAAATCTCATTTTGAAATACATAAACCCATTAAAAAAACATTAAGTTGTATTTTGAACAGCACTTTTGCTCTAGCTGAGGTAGAGGAGCTGGAGCAGTGTCCTGAGCTGTGGAGATTCTGCAGCTGCAGGGGTGGAAAGCACTAAATGTCCTGGAAGGACTCTGCAGTGGGATTAAAATGAAAAGGAGTGGGAAGTACTTGTGCATCACTGGACTAAGAGCTGATGTGAAATGCTGGTACCACGAGAAAGCTGCCGAGTTATCTTGCCATTAAGAAACTTTTTTGTGAGACATTGGTATCAGCCCACTGATAAGGTATCACAAAACAAATGCCATCTCCACCCTTTGCATCAGCAGCTCTGGCTCAGTGGCCTGAGAGAAGGCGGCAAGTGGAGGTCGGTGAGCTGGAAGGGAAAGGTGTGTTACAGGCAGGATGGTATTTGATAAAGGAGGTGAGAGAAAACATTGTGTGAAGATGTTGTTCTGGCCTTTGGATGCCAGGGTTCACAGAGCTGAAATGTGTGAAGGCTCCCACTAGGAAATGAGTGTTTACACCTCCCTAGGCTCAGAAAACTGGACGGATAAGATGCCTTCCTTTTGACGTGAAAAAGACTGAAAAGGGAGTTGCTATTTTAGACAGTGAGCAGCTGTTCACTACAGCCCAAAAAGGGTGGGGAAGAAAACACAAAGTCCTAGGATGTGTTGTAGTTTCCCTCCAGGTTTTCTGCATGAATCATATAAAATTTTCTTCTGATTTTTTAAGCAAGGAGGATGAAGGAATATCACATTAACCCGAGCAGCTTAACTGACACATTTATTCATTTGGAGAGTTTCTTTTCCATAATTCTGTGTGCAAACAGGTTGGCATTGTTTTAATGCTAAGTGTTTTCTTTGCTAATCCAGGTGAGATTGATGCATGAAATGCAGAGCTTTCTTGCCAAGTGCTCTTAAAGGAAAAAACCATGGTCCATGAATAATAAATTTTAGGCAAGACTAAAGATATAAGATGCTGTTCAATCCCAGGCCAAATGGTTTCTCCGCTCTGAACAACAGCTGTAAACATAAATTGTGGCTTCACTCACAGATTTAGGAGATTTAAATTACACGATTTATGCCTGGGAATTTTGGAGCCATGGTATTTATATCCACCTTTCCCTCCTCCTCAGCAAAATCCTACCTTTTATCTTTGGAATTTTAAAATTATGACTTCCTAATAATGCATAGAATTCAAAGAACAAAATCTTGCCTTTGCAGACCAGTGGTCTCAAAAATAAATATGAAGACTGTGTTAACTAAATGATCTGTGAATGC
This sequence comes from Oreocharis arfaki, assembly GCA_013398015.1. Taxonomy (NCBI): domain Eukaryota; kingdom Metazoa; phylum Chordata; class Aves; order Passeriformes; family Paramythiidae; genus Oreocharis; species Oreocharis arfaki. The sequence goes on from VZRR01005734.1 coordinate 183,207, forward strand.
ACAGCCCTGTGTTCATTCTTCTCAGTGTCTTACCAGGAAGATTGTTGGAAGTCTTCTCTTTTGGCTCATGACTGGGACAGCCAGAGCTCTGTGTCTCTGTGAGCTACAGGCTCAGTGTCCAAGGAACTGATAGCAATAATTACCCAGGTTTTTCTATTAATTAAATAGAAAACATTTTGGTAGTCTTTCCGACAAGGTCCCCATCAGAGCTACTGAGTGCTGCACTCTCAGTTTGGTCCTCGCTTTGGATCCAGACAGAAATTCCATCGTGTTGGTATTTCCTTATCTAAAGAGTTTATGTGCATATTCTGTGCTCCGTTCCTTTTTCTTTCTGTGTTGGGAATTTTTGAATAATCAAATTCAATATCCAATTAAAGGGCATTTTGTGGCCCTTTTAAATTTTCTCCTAGGGTGCCCACTAGAAAAGGTATAGTTGGCTTTTCTAAATTGTTGAAATAAGAAATTCTAAATCCTTTCTATTACAGTTTATTAGGGTCTCTGTGGTTTTGGTTAATTGTCACAGTCTTGTTTACTGTAGGTGGAGGAATTTTAATGTATAGGGCAAGATGGTTTATTAAATCAAAAATATTTTATGAGAAGTTGCTATGAGCTGAAGGAAGTAGTGTAAAATGCACTCTTGGGGGCCCAGCTTTCTTAGTCTCATGTAAGAAACAAAGAAATAGCATCTATAAACCAAGAGTAGAAAACTCTGGGTCACAAACCAGGACTTCCCCTTCTTTTTGGGTTGCCCATGTGCCAAAACTCCTAATTTTTCATCATTGCCTACAAGAGCAATGCTGAGCTGCAGCAGACCATCCCAGTGTGAAGCCTGGCACATGAAGGAGGTGCCCTGTCTCAGTCAAAGGCAGGATTCAGCCCCAGTCAGCCAGAGTACAACCAAAGTTTCCATGAATCCAGACCCGGAGATTGGTGGTGGTGAATTCACAATGCCTATGGAAACGGGCCTGGGAGAGGGTCTGGTGTGTCCCCGGAATCTCCTGGTAGGACCTTGGCCATGAACACCTTGGCTGCAGTTTGCCGTTCCAGATTTTCAAATAAGCTGCTGGTGATAGGAAGTAGTTTGTTTTATCTGGCTTTTGGAGGGCAGCGGGGAAGGAAGGAAGAAAATAATTTACTTTTTGGTTTTCTGCTTAAATTAAGGCTGTCAGGTGGCTTTAACTGAGAGTGAGGAAATCCCCCGCTGTAGGTGCACATGGTCCCACTTGACCCATTTTCCCTAATGCACTTAAAAGGGGGTTATGTTTGTTTTTAATGCATCTCTTCAGAATAAAGGAAAACTGAAGAGGTTTTGTGACAGCCTGATAATTGAAATGCACTCTCCTATACAGCAGTGGCTTTTCAAGGGGAGTGCAGGTGGGCCCTACATCCCCAGGCAAAGCAATCTGTCCTTTCTTTTATTTCTAAAGGAGTAATTATTCCTGACTGCTTATGTTTTCCTACATCTTTCTCTCACGTGGTTTTTGCTTTGTAACTCTGTAGGTATTTATAGAGCCTTCACTGCTGTCCTCTGTGAGCACCTCTGAGCGAGCCTTGAGTTTTATCCTAGACACTTCCTATGGAGTAATGAAGAATTGCAAGAGAGATATGATTTCTTTAAGGTTGTATGGGAAATCTATGTCCAACCTTGGAAGCAAGTGCTGTTCTCTGATCCCAGGCTAATGCCTGCTGCAGTGAAGTATCTTTCTGTTCCACAGTGTGTGTCATTTCGTCTTGATATTTTTCTACTCGGTAGCTGATGTCATCTGCTTCTTCCCTCCTCAATTATGCTTCTAGCATAGAAAATAATTGCAGGGAACAAGAGATAAAAAGCTTCTGAGAATTCCCATGGATTCTTTTCTGCTTCAGACAAGTAGAGATCCCTCTGGCATCACTGGAATTTTCTTGCCTGCTGCTATTGAGAAGTTCTGAGGACTGTGTACAAGGAAAGAGAAAGGCTGCATTTTAGTAGTGGGATTTTTAACAGTGCAGTCTGACTGAAGTCAGAGACACTATCTCATCTGGGGCCCAATCCTGCTGCCAGTACAATTCAGAGGGATAAGATCAAGCCTTGAGCTGGTGGTGCAGTGACAACAGCCCTCACACAAAACCTTTGAAGGGACTCTTTGTGTTCAACAGGCCCTGGCAAACTGAGTCCCAGTTGTAAGCACAGAGGGAAGACAGAGTTGGTGAAGTTGCCAGGGTCTGTGATAAACCCAAGGACAGAGCATAGCAAGCTTCTCAGAAATCTATGAAGTGCAGTAAAAAGGACAAAAAGGATATAAATGTGTTGAAGATGATGTTTCAGATAGGAATGGGGCACATTGTGTCCCTGACAAGGCACCTGGAATGCTTGATCCTAAAGCTCCAGTGGCTTGAATCGAATCCATGTGACCTGCCTGTGGGAGCACCCTAGATGGCATTTTTCACCTTCCTGTGGGTAAGATGCTGCTGTAGGGGAAACAGGACCACACAATTTCCCAGCAGGATGAACTGCATGGGGAAACAGGACAAAACTGATGCGCTTTTTTCACCTTACTCAGGTTTGAAGCTGGAACCAATCAGTGATTTCATTTGCAGATGAAAACCAAAGGCTGTGGCTTTTCTTTCTTTTTTTTCTCCCCATTTCTTTGCATTTGTAAGTAGGTGGCTTCAAAAGTCTCTTCCCTATAGTGTAAATCAGATCTACAGATTGTTGTAATGAAAACACTGAAATCCTCTCACACACCTTGCAACAAAAAAATGTCCTATTTAAAAGTTGGCTGCTTTGTGCTGGAAGGCCACACATAAAATATTAAATCCCCATCTTTATTGTCATCTTGGCTTTGCATTTTCTTCCCTATCCTCTTGCAAACATCACTGATAAATTTCTGTAGCAAGCACAGGGAGCATAACCCCACATATCTCTAAAAAACACAAAAAACCCCACAATAAGGCAATCCAAATATGCAAATGAATCTCTAATTGCTTTGTTTGCAGACAGTTAGAATTCGGTAGTAATATCCGTTAAAACAGTTTGGGAATGTTGGCCCTATACAATCTACAGACACATCAGAGCAAGGACTCACTCTGAAATCAGTCACACTGCAGACACAGCAGGCAGGGCTCCATCCATCTTCTGGAAATTGTGATCCTCTGTGCTAAGTTTTTATGTAAATTTTGCTTGAATTGTTAATCAAATAAGATACTCACCAGCTGCTGCTCTTCATGGTATAATCAGCAGCCTTTAAAGGGAATTCCATAAAAGAGAAAGGCCAAAACTGTAATTATCTCATAGAAGCAGAATTTTTCTCTCATGAGAACAGATTTTTTTCATTGAAAATGAATCCATTTGCAAACGTAATGATTATAATTCACGTGAAGAAATTAATTTGCAGTTACATACTCAACTGTACCTCTCACTGCCCTTTAATTCTGTTCCCAGGTCTCTAATGAGTCTGGTGATACATTTTATGTGAAATAAAGATTCTCAGCAGAGATGGAAAATTTAAAATTAGCTCCAAGAGTTGGACATCAAACACCTAGTTGGAGTTCCACTGAACCTTCATCTGGTTCTTAGAAATAGGCAATTTACAATTGTAATGAAAATCCTAGGTGAAATTACAGAACAGAGGAGTGACAGGGATGTTTTAGAAGGAACAAGGTTTTTCTCTGTTATTTTGAGCTCAGAGTGTGTATGTGAGTGCACACTTTATATAAATAATATTCTGCCTGCATGTCAAAGTCAGGCTGATTCTCTTATTCACACCATACACATATACAGTAATTTAATTCATCATGTGCAAAAGGATAGTTGAGAACTGAAAACATAGATCAAGGTGAATTTTGCTATCAATTCCTTCTGTGAGTGTCAGATAACGCCTACACATTACTTGATAAGGATAAAATTCATATATTCTTGCACAGCTCAGGTTTCTATGCAGCTGCTATGCAAAGCCCAAACCCGATGAGAGAGAGCAAAACGCCAGCTGAGGTAAAACCAACTATGCTTTTTCTTGAAGAGGTTTTCTTCAAGTTCAGTCTTCCTACACAAGTCCTTAAGCCCAGCGAAGCTCATCAGATCGCTCTCTAGATTAGTTTAACCCACATTACATACGGCAAAATAACCCCGCATTACACATGGCAGAACCCAGCTCTTGCTTCAGTTGGGTTCTGCCCTGGAGTGCAGCTCCTCTCAAGCTGTAAAGCTGAGTATCTGTCAGCCTGGGGTGACATTTGTCACTTCTTCCATTTTCAAGTTCATCCTTTGCTGATATTTTGTTGTGGGGTTTTTTCTCCCCCTTTGAGGTCTGCTGTTCTCCAGCTTGTGTCTGGTGTTTGCTTTGTACCATTTGCCCCCCGGGCCATTCCCAGGGACAAGGGACACGCTGGTGGGACACATCTGCACCATGTTTGTTCTTTCCATGTTTTATCTTTTTTATTCATGCTGAGAATAATAAAAACACAAAATGGCTTGGACTGGAGGGAACTAAGGCTCATCCAGTTCCAAACCCCCTGCCATGGGCAGGGACACCTTCCACTAGAGCAGGTTGCTCAGAGCTCCATCCAACCTGGCCTTGGGCACTTCCAGGGATAGGGCAGAATGTAACTGAGGGGTGATGGATGTTTCAACTTTCTGAAAAGAGATATAAACAAGTTTGTTCTACATACTTATTTCTTAATTGGAATTAATGACTTTTCCTGGAAGATAATCAGTCACTGAGCAATGATTATCTTGGTCCATGGTTGGGACTCTTGCGCATTCTGATAATGAGTGAATATCATTACGTTTAACTTGCTGAAAAACTCCTTTTTCAGTTTTTAAAAAACTAAAATCTGAAAAAGAAACAAAGCAAACAACATACCCCACACTCACAACCCCCCAAATCTCTCCATATGGTACATTTTGTTTTCTTGGACTGTTTGCTTTGCAAATTTGTTTTCAAAATATGAATTATCGCTCAGGTGATAAAATAAAAAAAGAACAAATATTTTTAATTTAGGCAACTGAAAAACATTCTTTTTATCATAATTCTTGGCTTAAATAATGAGATGAGAAGTGGTAATTCTCAAAACAAACATTTTGAAAAATTAATTTTTGAAAGGGAAATATTTATCCCCAGTTGTCCGCAGGTTTTGCTGGAACACAGATGTATTTTGATGCAGTATGTGATGAATGTAAAGAACCAGAGAGAATTGTGTCCTGTTTATCTTGGGGGGAAAAATAAATATCCAATATCTAGCAATGCAGCAGTAATGGTAGATTGTAAAAACATCTTGAAAAATAAGAAGTCACATGTACTCTATAATTTTTTTAAGAAAATATTCTTTGTTTTATAAATTGTGTGAAGCTTTTCATAGTTGTGATGCAGTCTATAAGCCACTTACACCAGATTTCTTTCCTTTGTCATGTGAGACTTCCACCATGGAGAGTCGAGTTTTACATGATTTTTTGAAAAACCTGAAAAGGTATAATTGGAGGATGATAGAAAATACAGTTTGTTACTGAAAAGATATGGCTTATTCTCTGAGTGTATGATTGTGAGAAATCCATGCAGATAAATATGAATGAAACTTGCAGGCAAAGAGTGTTTCCAGACAAATTTTTCAGCACTATTTTGCTGAAAAATTAATCATAGAATTGTTTGCAGTAGTGGTAGCTTAATCCAATTTTTCTGCAAGTTCTTTAGGTATAAATTTCTGTGAACCAGTCCTATCCATAAGCATTTTCTCCTAAATTGCTGAAGGAATGTGTTTTAAAAACGCTAAGACCAATTAAAGCAGGAGGAATTTTTCTCTTCATTCTTGGAACCCCTTATTAGTAATGTCAAAGAGGTTTATTTTTCCTGAATCTAATGATTAACAATAAACCTATAGAAACAGCAAGTCCTACCTAAGGGGTCAACAATTAGTGAACTGCACGTAGGTTTAGACAGATGGAAGCAGTTACAGCTCAACCATGGGGCAGGAGAAACTGAACTCAATGGCTGCACTTCCAAAAAGACTGCGAGATATAAAATACTCCACCTATAAAATATGTAATAAAATATTTACAGAATTCCACAAGATCATTCAAATCTCAATATAAAAAAACAAAAAAGGGTATGAGAGGGGAAATAAAACCTGCCCCTTGCAAAATTTGATGCTGATACCACGGAAGAGAACTCCATTTTCCTTTTCATTTCCAGGAGGGAATGTGCTGTGAGTCACAGGGTGCTATAGGGCAAACGTCCTCATGGAACAAAGAGTGCTCCTGACACAAGTGAGAGCAGTTGCCAAGGAAAAAGGCTACACAAAGACTCACCTGGTTCCATTGTGTAGAATAATGTTGAAGCAACCTTTATGCATTAACTTGCTATCAAAAAAATATGAAGTCTGAAAAAGAAGATTGTCTTAAAGCCTGTGGAAATGTAACCAGTGAGCTAACACTGAGTAATCCTCCTGCCTCTGCCAAACTAAGCATTTCCTATCTGATAGATTAAATTCTAAAGATAAATGCTAAACGTCAAGTGCAGCAGCCTAAAAATATCAGGTGCTGATTGGAACAAAACACTCAGTTGTTTGTTCATACCTTCGAATGGGTGTTTTTCTAAGTGTTCTAGGAGCACCAGTCCCTTCCCTAATTGAAATCCGTAAGGATAGATTATCTTCCCTCTTGCACATGTTCAAAGTGAGCTTTAATTCTGTTCATAGGATACACAGTGCACGCTGTGAGGGTCGTTGCTGAGGGTGTATTTTAGAGTGTAGCACCCATGAGCCATGTTTTGCTGCAAGCTGGGGTGTTTGGGTGGAAAAGCCTGCAGGATCAGGATACCTCATGAAAGAACGGTGTGGTGGCTGTCTTGTAGCTTTCTCAGAAGCCCAGCATCACTCTTAACCAAGAACATTAGTAACAAAGGTGAGTGTGAAGGAGTGGCCAACAGGAATCGCTCCCTTGCAGGTTATGGCAGGATCCTTCTTGGTTTTAATCCTTTCTATGTGTTCAAGTGTTTTCAGAGCAGGATAAGCTATAGGGTGACGACAGCAGGAATATGATCCCAGGGCAATGCTTCTGCCCACCTCACTCAAATCTTTTGGTGAGATTTAAACTTAACCTTCTCTTCTCCAGAGAAGAAGGGAACTGTGTGGAGACCTCATAGCAGCCTTCCGGTGTCTGAAGGTGTCCTCCAAGGAAGCTGGAGAAGGACTCTTCATTCAGGAACTGGAGTGACAGGACAAGAGGGAGGCCCTGGGACAAGGGACAACCTGAGAGTAAGTTTAGAGTAGAAGAAAAGCTTGAGTCTGAGGGGAGTGAGGCACTGGCACAGGTTGCCCAGACAAGCTGTGGCTGCCCCATCCCTGGAAGTGCTCAAGCCCAGGCTGGGTGGGGCTTTGGGCAACCATTACTTGGTCTAATGGAAGGTGTCCCTGCCCACAGCAGAGGGGTTTTAACCAGATGATATTTAAGGTCCCTTCCAGCCCAAACCATTCCATGATCCTGAATTTAACAAGAATTTTAAATGGAATCTTAATGACCAAATGAAATCATAAGCAGAATTGTTTCCTTAGTTCTGGGAGTTTACCTTGATTTTCAAATGCATTAGCGCTCAAAAATACAAGATGGGGAAGCCCAGACTCACAGGGGATAGCTACTTCTATCTCTTTGGATAGCTACTTCTGCTTTAAATAAACAGGAGTGAACCTAACTCTGAGAATCTTGTTCTGAGTGTGCTCTGTCAAGGAACCCATTGAAAAGCTACGGATTACCTTCAACTCAATAATGCTTTTCTATCAGAAGAAGCAGCAGGACCGAGCAATAATTGAAATAATAATTCCATGGGGTGTTCAGTTCTGTTTCGTTCTGTTCAATGTTTAGTTCTGTTTCTAAGACACTGTACAGGCTGTGGCAGGGAATTCCCACCATTTCTCTAGACAGATGGATAACAGCTCCAAACAAATCCAATGGTCTCATTTTCAGTGTGTCACGGCCATTGCTCCTTGCCCCAAGTGAGTGCACTGAGCTGAGCAGCACAGGGCTACAGCCCAGTCAACTTTAAGGTCCAATCCCACAGTCAATGGGAGTGTTGTCTGTTTAAGGACTGCAGAATCTGGCCTGTCTCCAAGTTTTTACAGGTCAAATAACATAAGGGAATATTTTAGTCTGAACCACTTCCTGAATTCCCGATGAAGAATGTAGAGTCAAAATATAATGAATGGTGACTGCATTCTACTCTAAACAATAGCTGCTATTTACCAAACAGTGTGTAGTGTGTAAATTAAATGTGAGATTTCCCGCTGGTCTTTTGACTTCTTAGAAACTTTTCCTTCTTAACACTTGGGATTTGGACTGACTACAGAATTTCCTAGAAATGTATATGGATACAGTACTGAAGGATTTTTAGAGATGTTAGGCTTCCTTGCAAGGCAGATTTCTGCATGATTTGAATACCACACGTACAGAGCATACACTGCCATAACCCATTCTTTTTCACTCAAAATTAGTCTTCTAAATTAAAAAAACACTCCATCACACTTTGTTGCATTTTTGTGAATGCCCTCACAATCATTGCTTCCCCAGTGGCTTTTTTTCCTCAGTGAGGAAAAAAATGGCATGGAGGGGCAGCACTTTGATTTGTGTGCGACTCCATTACATCTCCATGGCATCAAAGCCCTGTTTGCCAGCTTTGGTTACAACACTGTAAACTGTGACATGAATTTTATGGAGGTAATAAGGGAGTGCCCTAAGTACCTTACAGAAAGGTTTGTGCGACCTCCTTCCCGTCAAGGTGGTATCAACACTGGAGATGCTCTAATGTACTCTGAGATTTTGGTTAAACCATGTCTGATTACTTTTCTTCAGGGATTTTTAACTGTTACAGTCTTGCAGGTTGTATGAAAACGGACAATATATTTTTAGATTTAACAGAGCTGTGTACGTCACTACACACTGGTATAAATTTAAGAATTAGTGGAAATGACTACACAAACCTTTTACAGAGTGAACAGGCAGAGCTTCAGGCCAGCTTTGCACAACTCGTGAAAAAAACTCTAATTGCTTATTTACTGAATGTGTGTTTCAAAATATTACTCAAAAGCATGTAAGTGCCAAGCTAGCAGTTGCTTCATTTCATGAAATGAATAACGATTGCATTAACGAGGGACTCGTGCACTTGAAGGTGAGCATGTGTTTAAGTACCTTGCCAAATCAGAAACAGTCATTAATTTTAGCTGCCAAACTATTTTTGTGGTTTTGGACTGCAAATTGGAATACCCAAAGAGATCAGATATCAGTATCCCATGGGAACAAATGAATACATAGGAATATCAATGTCTTCTTGGACTTAACACAGGGGAAAAAAATGAGCTGTAGATCCAACATCTTAGGTCACTGTAAACGCCTTTGGAATAAAAACATGCAGGAGACATGCTTTGTCTGTAATGGTGTAAAGCTGACACCGTCCATAACCTTTCTGCAAGAAATCCAATTCAATTAGTATGAACTAATATGGGATTCTAATGTGGAGCTCATCCCTGGAAGTGCTCAAGGCCAGGTTGGATGGGACGTTGAGCAACCTGGTGTAGTGGGAGGTGTACCTGGCCATGGCAGGGGGTTGGAAGTGATACCTTGGTGGGGCTGCCTAAAAAGAGAGGCCAGACAAAAATAAGAGAATAAAAGCAGGTATTTATTGAAGGGCCTTGGATAAGGTGCGCTATGGGCAGACAGAGCCCTCGGGCTGCACCCAAAATGGACGCCAGGTCACAGGTTTCTCACACTTTTATAAGTTTGGTCCATTTGCATATCAGGGTTAATTCTCAAGTTACAATTTCAGGTAATGAAGTAATTTACCCCAAGTTTGTTTCCCCCTTTCAGAGGCTTGGTTTACATATTTTGAGGCCTGAGACAGTAAGGTGTCCTTGAATCCAGGCCTAGAGAGGATTTGTTTTGTCTGACCAGGATGGGAGAACAGTAGCTAACAGCTATATGGAGTTTTAGAGTTACACACTAGAGCAGTACAGGATCTGAAAAAGCCAAATCCTAAGGCATCAAAAGGAGATGAGCTTTAAGGTCCCTTCTGACCCAAACCATTCCATGAGCCTAAGGTGAGTCAGTTAATACTCATTTTCCTCTTGGTGTGTTTTCTTAGTAGCGATTAATTCATTTTACAAAGCCTTCGGGATTTCCCATCAAGTCAGGAGGTGCAATTTTTTGCTAGAGAAGGCTGGAACCTTCTGTTCAATTCTTGCAATTGCCTCCTGGCAGTCCCATGGATTGTACTCCCTGTAGTCATTATTCACATAACCAATCCCAGTGGCTTCAGTGACTTTACTTACAGTAAGAAATGTTCTGCTCCCTCTGGAAATGTCCTGCTCCTGTATGGATATGGATCTTCAAGTGCTCTCTCAGAGGCACCACGTGAGTGATGCAGCTGAACTACCTGTGGCTGGCACAGGCACATTTGTCCCTGAAAAACCATTCTTTGGAGTGTAAGACCAATGTTTGTATACAGAGTGTGCAATTTCATGTATAAACCTAGTTTAAAAATTTATGCTGCTACTTCCAGACTTCAGCACAAGTTTCTTCAGTGTAGCTTGGCTCTGACCTGTAATTTGATTTTTGTAACTGGTTTCCAGCTGCAGAGTACAGCTTTAAAAGACCACTGCATTATTGCTGAGCTGCTCAGAAAATATTTTACTATCTGCATAAGAAGGTAAAATAGCAAATTAAAGGACAATTTTAATTGGAAAGTCAAAACCCATGACTATTTCCTCAGTTTATACCAAGTAAATGCATTTTCAGGTGAGAAGTGCCAAAACCTGTAAAAGTTTGGAGGAAAAACACTTGAAGCAAAAAGGGAAACATAACAATTGCAATCACTTTTAAACAGAAGATTAATGACTTCTTTGGGAGACAATCTTCTGCAATGCACAGCAAGAGAAAGAATAAAAATATCAGTTTGAACCCCCAATTTTCTGACACATGAAAGTTTAGATTTCATAAGCAGCTTAGTAACAACTGCAAATGCTGCTAATCCCCAGACACTCCAAAGGCAGTTTGGGCTGGATAGCAAGTAGAGTAATCAAAGAACAGTAATATGGGCATCCCAACTTCAAGGAGCTTCCAAAATGCACTGACAGGGAGACAAATCTCTCTCCCACCCTATTCTTTTGATCTTTCATCCGTTTTTCCTCAGTGATGGAGAGGTAGGGCCTGAACATCTTCCTCAATCTTCTGTTTCAGACCTTTTCAAAAAGGTCAGGCTTTTATTAACACCATGATAGGAGAGGTGTGGTTAACCCATAAAATGGTATCTAGGAAGGTCCTGTGCTTCTTTCTGACAACTTTGCCTAAAATACATTCAGAATAAGAATTATGATAAATTCTAATGAAAATTTAGCATTTCAATGGCAAATCCAGTGTTTCCTGGAAGACTGCTCCTTTACAGAGCATAATGGAGTTTATAGACTTCAAATGGGATTCTCAAGGTTGTTTCTCAGTACTTGAGGTGAAACTGGTTTGTAGGTAGATCTCACATTGAATATTTTAGGGTTAGATGGCAGCTTTCCCCTCAAGCCGTGTGTGTGAATGCTCAGCAAACACAACACCAAGACAGGGGTGCAGGATGATCTTTGTAAGGGCACACATGGACCAAACTGCTGCTTCCCTGATGATCCACATCAGCCACAGGGATGTGAAAACCGAGCTCTTTAAAAGTTTCTCTGTAGGTCTGGGTGTAGGCCAGAGATTTGGCAGGGAATGTTGAGGGACCGTATGGATGCACATCCATCGGGCAGGCACAGATCCGTGATGATTTGTCTGACATAACAGACATGGTAGAGGATTTGTCTGACATAGCTGAGTTATAAGGAACATATGAATGTAAACAGGAACATTATTCTTCTTTCATACAATTCTTTTAATATATAGCCAGCTAAATATGTAATAAAATACCCAGCTTTGAAAGTTGTTTGTTTTCCTTTCCTCCTCGTATTAGGCTTCATCTGCTTGTGCAGCTAATTCTTTGGGAAGGATTCTCCCCCACATTAAATTTTATAGGTCATTTGGTGCAGACTTGCTACATCAGAGGCATATAACAACATGAAAAAAAATTGTGTTTTTAAACTGTTTTCTTATTTAGAGATATTTTTACTTTGTTCTCATGCAGCAGATTACAAACAGAGGGTTTTTTCCTTTATATTCCAAACAGTGGCAGATCTATATTGGCATGGTCTCCATGCCAATTTTCTGTCTGCTGAGCTCAGCTAACTTTTCTAAAGTGCCCATCAAACAATTTATCCAAAGAACAGAATATTCAATGTATGCAACATTGCTTAAGATCTTTGATGCCTAATCAGCACAAGTAGCTCTAAACCATCTCTATGATATTGCCTTCTAAGCTCCTAGTTCGTTGCAGCAATGGTTTCAATTAATCTGCAGTTATCCATTAACATGTCATGTGTCTCTGATTAAGTGTAGGCTTGGTTTTCTCTCCTAAGGACTGTAGTTCATTGTCCCATCAGTACACTTGGTGTCGTGTGGGTTATGGTGTGGGAGCAGGAGCTGAAATAGGCTCGACTGCCAGAATCTGCTCTTGAATTCAGCGCAGCTAGATCAGGATTTTGTTACCTTTTCCCCATCTTCTCATGGACACCCATAATCAGTGCTGGTGCCAGCTGTTGGCATAGCTGGGGGCGGGAGGGACTGTAACCTGTGTCCTGCTGTCCCTCTGGTCTCTGCTCCATGGCACTGGTGCAAGCTAAAGCACTCAGATGCTGGTAGTGCTCCAATGGCTTCCCACACTCCCACCACTGGAGCAATAAAGGAAGACAAGACTTCCCTCAGCCACCGGGGAGGAAAAAACCTCAGAGCAGGTCAGCCCACTGCACCACACGAGTAATGGGAGTGCATGTTTCTGTGTGCCTTCAGGTGCTGGGACTTCAGAGTGTTTTGCAGCAAAGACATGTCTTTAATTCAGATTTCCTGTTTGAGCCCTCTTCAAATACTTGTAAATGACACCTTGAATGAAAAAGCAAAGTTTTTCACATCTCTGCTGAACCTACAGGTGATACGTTTGGAGGCCTCATGTGGCTTATTGGTAGAACATTTAAAGTGTATTGCTCTGGCCTTAGGTTTCCTGAAGATTTCCATTAATGGTTTTCAGCACTTATTTAAGGGGATATGTTACAGAAATTCATGTTTTTCCACAGAGGCACAGAGATATTTAATTATTAGAGTAATAATAGCACTGTGTTTCCTCCTTCCACAGACTTCATTCAGTAAAGGAAATGGCTCTCTTGGTCTGCTGGCATCAACAATCCTTCTTTCCTCTCTCTTTTACTCCAGAACATCACTGTTCTTACAAAAGACTGTTATTCTACTGAAGCCTAACCTAAAATCTGTTACTGACCAGTGATGTCTCTTTGGACAGAGGGATTTCTAGAGAGATGGACATTGCTATTTGAAAATTTATATTAATTGTCAGTTCTATTACACATTAATAGATTTAGGAAAAAAGACTTATCTTGATTCAAATGGTACCTGGATGTTGTCCCATAACCTTTATGCTCTAGGCTGCTGTGATCACTACTTTGTACTGCTCTGCCTCTAGATCCTCATGGGAATGCATCAATCAATCTTGTCTCACAGTTAGCTGGATCACCCCCAAAATATCACCGCCACCAAGCTCCTCTTCCTGCCCTCCTGTTATCTGTATGACTCAGCTCTCCTTATTCTGTGTTGTCAAGATCTTTGAGCTTCATACTTGGCACGCTGCTCTTTAGAATTGGAAATAATCTCAGTTTATATTCCAGCCTTTACAAATTAGAAACACATTATGATGTGGGCAGCTTCTCTAGCAAGTGCACGAAGGTGTTTGTGGCAGTGGCCTGTATGGAGCGTGACAGAGCAGTAATGCACCTGTATGGGTGTCTGCTTTAGAAAAAATAAGGGTGCAGAGCTTGAGGTGCCACTGGACATTCACAAGAGGGATGTTCAATCAATCACTAAATCACATCCTGCTCCTCAGACCAGGAATACTTCTTGTCATGCACAAGTGGAAATTGAAGAAGATTAAATGAGCTTCCCAAAGCCATTCTAGGCACAGGTATTACACTGAATGTTCTGCTTTAAGGGTACAAAGTTCTGCCAGAGGACTAGACGTTTGGAAGTTTGCCCTGAATTATTCCACTTTCCTGTTATCCACTTTGTTGTAGTCACTGCCAGGCTTTAGATTCATTGAGCCTCTCTCATACAAATGGTGGCCAACACAGAGACAGCTCAGGTCTCGTGATTAAATAGTCCATCTAAAATAAAATTCAGATTTAATTCTATAATAAATGACATGTACTCTTAGAACAGTAGGAGGACTGAATAACAGAGAATTGCGATTTGAGTTGCTGTCTGCTTTCCAGGATCTTGCTTCAGAAAAGAGGCAACAAATGGATCTCAATAAATGGAGTTTAGACATAAATTTCTGAACGCAGTCTTCAGGGTAGCCATGTGTGTTTTATGTGTCTTCACATGAGAAATGTTGTCATAGGAAGTCCAAATGAATAGTCCATACACATAATGTCCATTTGGAAAGGCATGTCTGGGAATATCACCTTGATGTACTCCGCTGCTCAGCAGCTGATTTTTGTTTGAAAATGACCTTTTATAATGACTGGGGAGTCTTTCGCTGCCTGGAAGTGTGAAACTGGTTCTTGGCTAGGTGTTTTGACATGTGGCAAAAATGAAGAATAATGCTTTATAATCTCCCTGGAATTTGAAATCTGGTTAACTGGAAGCCCTCAGTATTTTCAGGTCCTTGGACGGCAGCCACTGCAGTTACATAAATGCAAAATATTATTGGAATAGGTAGTAGGTGTCCTTCCTTCCTTAGGAATTGCCCCACTTAAAACCTCAGTTCCTGTCCCGTCCCAAAAGTTCTTTTTAATCTTGTTTTTTTAAGCTATGACTCAGTTCCCCTGCCTTCTCTTCTTCTCGGTTGAATCCAAGGTTGTCCAATTCTTTTCCCTACATGGTCTGGAGCAGTGGATATGATGTATTCTTGTTTACAGTATGCTAAAGCAGAATATTTCTGAGATGTTTACAGGTACTTCCTGCCCCAGAGGAAGAATATAGGATTTCCATCCTCCTCAGCAGCAGCGCCTCGGCCTTACTGGAGCCAAGGAACTCAAGCTGTGTGATCTCTCCCTTCCTGTTTCTTTTACTTGACGCAACGTGGCCAAGTTGTTTGATGTCTACAGTGAAGGATACAGAAGCTCCAGCTTGCTAAATTCACCACTTATTTCCTTTATTATGTTCCCATACTAGGAAGTTGTGAGGATTAACCTTTTTTCTTTGCAAGTTAAATGAGATCCGAGACACACTTGAAATACTTTGCAGCTTTTCTCTTTCGTATCAGGAAAGCTGGACTCTTAAGGCTGCCTGTCTTCACTTCACGCAAGTTTGGGGGTTAGCTAAACATTTTCAAACACTTTTGTGTATCTTCCTTCAGGGGACTTTTCCTTGAACTCTTACAGGAGAGTGCTAGGTGGAACTGGCAGCTTAAATACTTAAATACTCTGTTTGGAATTTCAATACATATTTATTTTCTGCTTGACTTCTTTGCAGGAGAAGGTTTCAGTGTCCATTATTTGTAGGAAGTTTTTTGAGCCCTTCTCAGACTCTAAATTATTCTGTCTACTGTTATTGTGTAGTGCCTTGGGTCACTATTTCTCACTGTAGAGGTCCCCATACTGGCAAATATGACATTTGACTGATCCTGCCCCACCCATCAAATCCTGCATCTCAGCCAAAGAGCCCAAGGATGCAAATAGCAGGATGTGGCTTTCTAAATACTGAGACTCTGTGTCAAATTGTTCCATGCTAGTGGCAAATATTTTCATTATCGCTGCCGTAATCATTTGCCATCTGTGGCCATCGTCACCCTTGCTGCAGCCCAACACCGTTCCAGCCTTAAAAGGAAGGTTCAAACTTCAGGTTTGAGCAAGAGGGTGGGTGTATGAAATGGAATAATCATTGTGTATGGGTTGGCTTATGCATTTTTAATCCTATCCTGCACCAGTGAAATGTTGAGTCCGTGAAGTCCAAACCCATTGTCTTCCTGTGTTTGACATTCTTGTACACGTAACAAGAAGACCAACATAAAGCTCCAGATTTATCTCCGTGTGCCTCCCCTTGGAGCTGCAGTGCTGCTGCCTTCAGGGTGAACATCTCTCAGGGCAGTGTCCTGAGCGGTATCCTGTTAAACCTGGGCAATACCAAATGGATCATTACTTCAGCAAAATCTCAGCTCCTGTTTTTGTATCCATATCTACATCAGCTTTAGGAATGGGATGCTAGCACTGCCACAAAAAAATATTGCACATTCATGAGTTGTGGCTGTCTGGTGTAGAAGCAGTGTAAATAACCCAGCTCTGTGGAAGAAGGGCTGGTTTGTTGCACCCCTGCAACGTGGCGCTTGCATGACGCATCAACTGCTTTTATTGCAGGAATAATTTATTAAGCTGACTTGTTTCTTTATTGGAGTGACTGCCTCAGCCATGCCTTACCTTGTGGTACATTTGGGTCGAGCCTTTGATAGTGTTTCCATTATAGTTAAGGAGTCCAAATAGGGTCCTGAAACATTGTGCTGCGTATTTTCTGATTGTTTTTTCTTATCTCAAGTGTAAAATAGATTGCTTTGACATTTCCAGAAAGTCTTTCTAAAGCCAGACAGAAAAATAATAGAGAATATTTGATTCTGTTTTTTGGACAGAGATCTAAATGTGTAAGCTTGAATACTTATATGGGTGTGATTTTGGTTCAGATCCTTTTGGCACTAATACTGAAATATTTGGATTGTTCTACTTAGAACATTCTAAATGATGCATCCTTTTCTTCAAGTCTGAGTGCTTAATGCCTTTTTTTTGTTTTCATAGCTCTGACCTTTTATCCAAACTAGTTGATATTCCCTCTTGATACTGAAGGAGACGTTTTGAGCACATTTGAAGGCTATGAAAAGTTGATAGTGATTACATCTGATGTAAAGAAAATAGCCAGGCCTTTAGCTTGCTGCCTGTAGTTCTGTATTAGTTTGCCTTACTGTACTGCTCTGGAGTCCATATTGTAAGTTGTTTAACACATTTCCAGATTTTATTTCCATCAATTTCCTTAACGGCCAGCATGGTGTTTGTATAGGGGTATCAGGATGATGGATAATGTGCAGCTAATTTGGAAGCTATTTTTCTGACTGAGCCTTAAATCAGGCCTGTTAGTGCAGCCCAACTTCCCTGTGTGATGCTGACGAAACATCCTCTGTAGGCACAGGTTTAGGTGCTTGCCTAAAGATTTTGCTGCTGTTGGAGCAAGGTCTCTTAGCAAAATCTTTTCAATGCTTCAGTTGGTAGAATTCAGCTGAATTTTGCAACAGCACTTAAGTGAATCCTGATGTTCTGTTGGGCTTACCTCTGGCACATTTTCCATTTTGGAAACTTAGAGGACAAAACACCATTGACAGAGCACAAGCCTTGGCATGGGTTATGCAGAGTAAAAGGTGAAGGATCCAAAGGAAATCCCAGTTGTGAGGGCTTTTCAATACAAAAAGAAAAGGAAGATCCATTTCAGAGTCTGCAGGAAACTACAGGATCCTTTTGGGGTGTTTTAGAGGAGTGTAGGTGGGATGGCTCTCAGAGCAGCGCGGTGTCCTGTACAATTATACAGAGAGCTTTAAATGCTCCCAAATCTGCTGAGTCTGTGCTGAGGGCCTGTGTGCAGGAATATTTGGTGTTTGTGATGAAAACAGAGTGTCATCATAGCTTGGGTGAAGAGCCATAGACATGATGAGACAGTATTGACTGTTAGCAAAAAATGCTGGCTTTTGTGACTTTCTTCCTCATCACTGGGAAGTGGTTTGGCTCAGTGACACTCGACACCAGACCACACAGGGATGGTCCATGGGTAGAAGATGATGTCTAACAAAGGCGAGGCAGACGGAGGCAGTGGAAACAGCCTCTGTGCAGAGGGGCCTTGGGACATAGTGAGGCAGGACATGTTTCGGTAATAAGCAAATTAAATATGTTCTGAATTAACCAAATACCTGCAATACTGTTTGTCTGATACAATATCAACAAAAAGTATAATCTCCCTTATCTGATAGATTTTTTTTTCCATGTTTTCACATCCTTTGTGGCTAGCAAGCACTTCAGGATGGCTTCTGTGGCAAGATTTCATTACTGCAGTAATGGCCAAAAAAATCAGCTTTCCATCACTTAATTACAAAATACATCACAAAAATCTTTAATTCTTCAATTAAAACTGGAGGCTTTTTATACTGTTGTTCCCATCAGTTCTCTGCAAAGGGGGTGAGGTCTTGGCAGTGTAATTCTCCATCTGTTTCTTACATGTGAATGCATTGGTTTCAAAATCCATGACGTGCGGGACCTGCTTTACATTCTGCTCACAAATGCCTGAGTAATGCTATAAAAATGATGTGGAAAAAAATGAGCTCCTTTTCATGCTGATGCACTGTAAGTCAAACATTTGGATAGATTCTGAGGTCAGAAAGGACCATTATGGTTATGGTGCCAGACCTGCGGGCCATAGCATTTCACCTAGTGATTTCCATATGGAGCCTAAGAACTAGGAAATCCTTATTTAAAGGAAAATCCACTCTAGTCTTGAAATGTACCAATGCAGTTCTCTAAAAGGGATTTCTTGGGTGTGTTTTTATAAAAAAGTACAAACTGTGAGCTTTTAATGTGAATATAATTATATCAAATTTAATAAATCATTGTTAGGTATATTATATGCTACGTAATAAAATGGTGACATAAAAAACAGGACAGAAAAGAAAGCTTTAAAATCAGAAAGCTCCAAGCTTCAAAATATTGATATAAATCCATACCACAACCACTTGAAATAAGAATGAAGGGTAACTGGGGGCGATCAGCACCTCCTTTGTCATGGTAGAAATGGCTCTGAGGTAATGAGAGAGCTGACATACGATTAAAAATTGAAAGAGAGTCAACCTGTCCTTAAGTAACATAACCAGGACTCAGATTTGTGTATATTTTCAGAAATGCTACCTCCTGCCCAGTGGCAATACTTTCAAGTGTGATCAGTGATTATCAAGCATGATTTATCAAGCCATTCGGATTTTATGGCTCGTAGATGTGTAGATGAATTCCCAATCCCTTAAAATTCACCTGCAGCTTTGTCCTGAAGTGAGGTTCTTATCACAAACAGGTAGCTGTATTTGAAGACTAAGACTTAAATTTTATACTGCCTTGAGGGATTTCTGTGATTCCCTGGCTTGATAGTTGATATTGAATGATGATAGACACAAATGTCATTACAGTGTGTCATAGATTTCCAGATTTCATTTTCACACATGTTCGAGTCCATCTTGAATAATAGCTCAATCATTTACAACTTATTTAATGGATAAAGAGTAAATTGGAAATTAGTGTTAGTAGAAGCTCAGAGCAAGAGGTATATTCTAATCCAAAAGGCTAACAGTGCTACAGGTCCACGAAATTTCCTATGAATTTCCTACAGTTTCTTACGAAATTCACCTGAAGAGATGACAAAATACAAATGGCTTCCTTATAACATTCCCCAAAACCACCCAACCTTTCTTCCTTGCAGGATGTGCACATTTCTGAAGAAACTTGGGCAATGCTAGACTTTGTACATTCTCTCCAGATCCATAAAAGATGCAATATGGCTTTTGGATGGAGGAGCACGCAACTTCTGTTCCGATTTCCATGTGGTAGATGTTGCTCTGTCCACTAACGTGGCTCCAAAGTTACTCTTCAAGCACTTTATCTAGAAGTTTTAAGGCCAAGTGTACCCAACTTCTAACCTTCTGCAGAGTCAACATAGCAGGACGATTTGGCATTCCTGGAAAAACTCTGTGATCCCACTCAGGATAACTCCCTGCTGGTCTCAGATGGAGCGATCTAGTTTCAGGTTATGGCTTTGGACTCTGGTACGTTTTTTCCCATTCTTACCCATCTCAGACAAAAGCAGGGACAGGCCTTTCCTTAGGATATTTCTGAGTAACAGAACTTACAAGAGAGATACCAGGAGACTCCAACATGCCAGTGACTATATTGATGTGCAATAACTGGGAGAGGCTTTTTGGACTGTTTTAACTCAGCCACACAAGATTGGTCACTGCAGAGGGTGACACTGAATGAGTCTTGCAGGAACTTTCCATCTTTGCTTCTGCTAAACAAATTGTCCCTCTTCTGCCCTGGAGGACATGGCCCTTTCTTTGGGGACAGCTATGAATCTTATTAAGCTCATATCTGTAATCATTTCTGGTGGAGCCCACAGGCTAAATATAAGTTGCCTAAATATGTGTTGTGTAATTACACATTGTGTTAAGAGAGACAGAAAAGAATAAGACTTCTTTTCTCCCCTTCCCATTTTAAATGTTTAAACATGAAACGCTGTGATGCCTTTTTGGATTTCCTAGGAAGTTGTTCAGTATTTTTTTTCCTCTCTTTGCTTAGAGAGCTCCCTTATGTCCTAAGGCAGGTTTAGGAGTTTAGATGTCTTCTTATTAATAAAGAGGCTTCCCCCTCTTAGGCTTCCTGGGAATTACAAGGCATTTTCTCATGAATTTTTGTGTCATGACATTTGACAACATTAAAAAAAAAAAAATATATATGTGAATGTGTGTATATATAAAAACAGCCATGTGTTCCTTGGCTTCACCCACCATGGCTGGTTGCCACATTTGTTAGTTGACCTGAAGAGCCACTTGAAGGATGTGACAAGATCATAGAAATCCCCTTTCTGTCACGCTTCCTCTGGGAAGAAGTTCTTTTAAAGCTAAACCCCTCAGAATAATTCAAAATAGAGAAATTCTTTCATAGATCCACCCTTTAAATGGAACCCAGTGTCTTTTCTTGGGAAGGAAAAGTGACAGTCCCCTAATATCTCCATCTTCACCGCAAATACATGTGATACAAGTTTTTTACAGCTGGACTAACCCTGTTATTTTTTTATTCTCTTCTTCCTCCAATTGCCAGGAAACCTTTTACAGCTCTGTAAGAGTCAGGCACTAGGGTTTTCCCAAACAGCTTTGTGCCAAGATATTTAGACCCTAATTCCCCTCACATTACGCAACCGTTAATTGGGAAAGATCATCAGCAGGCAGCTCGCTATGGGAGATTCAATCCCCACTTCTTGTAGCAGCACGTATAATCTTTGGGAGATGGTTCATGGACTCTCTGCTCGCAATACTTGGCAGTTCCCAAGCAGTTGCTGGGCTGGGAAGAAGTATCGCTGATTGTCAACCTCAAGGGTTTAAGCAAATATGCCTGAAACATCTATTTGTGGAAAGAAACACGCTCGGCATTCTTACAGCACCACGTCCTGGGAACGAGCATGGATTTCAGAGATCTACACCAGCATGACCCTGTCCATCACAGGATGTTTCTGCAGCTTGTGTTAGGCATTAATGTTGAATCTGTGACTTTTGTGTACTACTGTCACCAAAAGATCCTTGTCGGGGTGGCTGTGCCTGTACGGTTGAAGGAATCAAGAGGATAATCTGAAAGAAGCAGACAGCTGAGAGGGGATCTCATCAGTGCCTGTCAGTATCTGAGGGGAGGGGTCAGAGGATGGATCCAGGCTCTGCTCCATGGTGCCAAGCAATAGGACAAGAGGCAGTGGGCAGAAACTGAGGCACAGGAGGTTCCACCTGAACACAAGGAAGAGCTGCTTTACTGTGCAGAGACCGAGCATGGGAACAGATCACCTCGAGAAGCTGTGGAGTGTCCTTCACTGGAGATATTCCAGAACCATCTGGACACAATCCTGTGCCATGTGCTCTGGCATGATCCGGCGTAAGCCGGGAGGTGGGACCAGATGACCCACCCTGTGATTCTTTCCAAACTGACCCATTATGTGAAAGGAAAGTCCTCACTGGTAAGCTGCAGGAATAGCAGGTTAAGCTGGTACTGCAGATGTAGAGGAAAAGGAAACAGAACAAATCCGACAAAGCCAATTTTCCCAGTGAATGAGGTTTGATAGGTCACTGTTTTATCTAGAGTAATGTAAAAATGAAGCTTGGTTATTCTGTAACTAAGTGAACCTGCAGTGTTGTCCAAGATCAGATCCTGGCTCTAAGTGTCGATCTAGGACTTAGAGTAATCTTCAGCTCTGTAGATGGCCTAGACCAGTAGATTACTGGAATAACAGAGAAGGTGAAAAATGATAAATCTTCCAGAAAATGTGCATTTGTTTTGGGATAAATTCTCTCCCAGTTTTGCTTCACCTCTTCAGGCTTACGTGTCCATCAGCATCCATCCCACATCCCCTCCTGTGACTGCCTGACACTTTCAGAGCCTTTGCAGTATTACCACAGTAGCTGGCACAGAGTATTGTGAATCCTACTCTCACCAGCTCCTGCACAGCCCTAATGCCCCTGTTCTCACTAGAGGGATCATCAACATGATTCCATCCATGGGAGAGTGGAATCAGGCTCCTTAGTGTGAATGCAATTGTAAATATGTTTATATTACTTTCCCTTTATTTGCCAGTGATGTAAAATAGAAACGGGAATCAGCTCTGTGGTAACCACCTGAAATTTAGAAAAATAGTTATTTTTCTAAATTGTGGTCTTACTTGTCTGTATTGCTGCAGAAGAAAGTCTTTGAGAGCTGGTTAACTTCTGTTTAATTACTTGTCTCTAAGGTTCAAATAACTTAGTGGAATTGAATTAAAAAAAACCAGGAGGAAAATTAATAATAATAATAAAAATCTTTCCATGTCTTGCTAACTGAAAAAAAAAAACCCAAGAGGAGTGGTGGCCTGAGGGATCCGACTTCAAAACCAGTTTCTGATGTGACACAACCTTTCCTAAGCACATTTAGCTCTGCTGCTGCTAATAGCATCAAAATTGTTAAAATGGATTTAAGGGCATAAACTGTTGTTGCTACAGAAATAACAGTAAGCAAGTAATTAAAATGCACAACTTTCTTAGGGGAATGGAAAGCATTGCAGGATACACATGTAAGTCATTCTTCCTAAGTGCAATAGTCCGTGTTTAAAACAGATTTTGGACTTAAAATTCATCAATCTTCTGTAATGAAATGAGAGTGGGCTTTGGTACTGAGAGCCTAAGCTATTCCTTAGGCTTCACTGACAGAAACCAAATGAAAACCAGGCAAAAACTCCTCGCTAAAAGTGAGTCCATCTGGGGCTGGGAGGTAACAAGAATAGCCCACATCGTGGGGAAAAGCTGAAGGCCAGCCAGGACATCGACAGGTAGATCATGTTTCCACAGCAAATTTTTGAGTCATCAAAACCTTTTCCTCTCCTAGGGAGAAGATTGGACAGCAATATCACCACTTGCTGTTCTTTGGAATTATGTCCACAAGCTCTGGGGACTGACATGTATCTGATACATAGGAGGGAAGTCTGTGCATATCAGCATCAGCCTACTTCCACCTCATTATTCCCTCAGAATGGTTGTTTCCATCCAAGCAATTATTTCAGATCTTTTGACTGAAATGTGGGCACACAAGTCTTTCCTCCCAAGCTTGCATTAAATTTCCAGGACACTCTTTATAACCGTGGTCTGGAATTTTTTATCAGTAAGTGCAGGATAAAATTGCACAGAATTAATTTTTTTTAAACATTGACCTTGATCTTTTTTATTTCTGTTACCCCTGATTGCCTGTTGGTTGTCTTCCATTATTCTTGCTGGATTGACAGAAGAAGAGCGAACAGCTATTAACATTAATACGTGAAGTAAGGATCAGGTTGGAGAGGATGAGGAGGTGGGAGGGAGGCAATAGTGTTGGAAAGCAGCAAAAAAGACATTATTTTGGTACAGTGCATAATCAATTTGTGGCTCTCATTCCCCTCATACTTACGAGGCCTGAAATTTGGTAGGATTCTATTTCTAAGGCTGACGAGATTGTTCGCTATTAAAAGATCAGGTATGGAAGAAAACCATGTTTATAAATTCAGAGTAGAAGCCAAATGGTTTTGGGGGCATCATGAGGAGGAATGTGGCTCCCTCAAAATGTTTTAAGTGTCTCCTCTGGAATATCTTGCACCTTCCTCTGAAGAGCTTGTGTTGGTCATGGCGTGATCATGCCAGACACATCGCTGGTCCATTCTGGGTTCCTGTAATTGTCTATTTATTTAGGGCTTGGTTTCAGATTCAGTGATTTGGAACAGAGCTGCTATTTTGGTTTCAGAATTAGAGATCCTGAATAAATTAATTTGATCTGTCTGCTTGACTTAATCTGTTGGACTGCCTATAACTATACAGTCTGGAAAGCAGAGAAATGGCAATACCCACACTGTTCCCCACCCTTCTGGAGAGGGAGCCCCTTTTCCACTGGCAACTTCACACCAAAGAGGCCAATTTATCAAGGAAAGGAGAGGATTCTGGTTCTCTCTCACACACAGAGTTCATTTTACTACATGCACAGCCTACATCCTTCCAGGAAACAATTGTGGAACCTGGAACTGTCCTAAGCAAACCAGGAGACCTGGTCATATTGAGCTCTAATACTGAATTTTTCCACTGTAACTCAATTCCACTCTGGCTTGCCAAAAGTTTCAATCATTGGTTTCTTGTTTTCATGCATTCATTCTGCTGTGCTCTTGACCGTAGTAAAGAGTAATTTAAAAATATATGAATATGAAAGAGCAAAGGGGTATAAACCAGGGTAATATTTGCTCAAAAATTGCATAATATGTCGAGGGATTTGCAACCATTTTACAGCCATTAGTGAACTCTGCCTGACAATGAATTGATGGGGTGGGAAATCATTATTTTAAAGATCTACTACAGTGGTTAGCTGCTGGGTGAAAATAAATACCGCTTCACTTCTTGGTAAAGGCAGATGAGTAAACTAAATCTATTACACATACAGCATATTTTAAAATCTCTCTGCCTGGTAGCCAGTGAGAGGTCAAAATCAGGTTTCCTATCTGCTAGTGCTTGGTCAAAGAAGTGTACAGGGTGTTAATTTAGCTCGAAGATGTCTGGGTAAATCTGTAGGAAGGAAGTTTGCAGACAGGAAGGAGGGGTGTGGATGGGAAAGGCTTGCCCTGTGCTGGGCTGCATTGAATGCAGTTTCAAATCACGGCACATGGATAAGAAAGAATTTAGAAATTAATGTGCAATCTTAAGAATTAAATTCTCTATCAAGCGACCTTAGAGTCTGGCAGCTGTTCTGGAGCTGATAAGGAGGGGACCGGCTGAAACGTTCCCATGGAAGGCTCTCGTCCCTGGCTGGCATTACATGAGCTGCAGAGCATGAATCAGAATCTAATTCTGTCAGCCAGTGATAGGGCCTGTGAGGCACTGGCCTGTGCCTCAGCTGAGCAATATGCTCCCTTGAGTTATGGGAATTATAGAGTCCTTTTTGCCTTTTTTCTTTTTCTTTTTTTTTCCTTCTTTCCCCCTCTTCAGCCTGTTTTTCCCACACTGCCTCCTGTCCTTTTCATTCCAGAGCATGCAGTGCAAAAATACATGTGTGCATTAGCTCATGTGTATAGTATATCAAAGTGCATTTGGGAATGACTTAGCACAACACTGTTATCGTACCAAGTGGAAGCAGCCCAATGCCACAGGACATATTGACTGTGGTTTTGACAGCTGGGCTCCAAGGATAGCAAAATCATGTGCCTTGGTTTATGGGTGGGCAAACCTTAAAAGGCTCAGTTTGCACAGACAGGGAGTTTGAAGTGAATCTCCTCCCTCCTCCCCCTTTTCCTTACTTTTCCGACCCAGGTTCGGTGTCACTGGGCCAGCCAGGCTTTTATCGCGTGTGACAAAGCAAACATCAGTGTGGTGACAGAGAGTAAAAATGCTGTGGGAGAAATAATTAGTATTTACTTTAACCTCACAGAAACTAAACTGTATGAAACTGAACATGTTCAATTTACTCTGCCTGAAGCCAAATGCCAGAGACACATTAAAACATCTGTTTGCATTTATAACCCCCTTGACTTTGCCAATGATAAAATGGATTTTAATATGATAATTTGAGTGCCCAGAGAAGTGGTATTAAATAGTTTGCTATTTTTGCCCCGGGTCACTAATCATTTGAGTCCTAATCCAAAGCTCCCTGAAGTCAAAGGGTATTTTCTTGCTGTCAGGCTTTGGGTGAGGTACGTTTCTTCCTGGGGGCCATATAAATGTGCTCGAGCACATCTTTGGTAGCACGGAAGTTCTGCTGGGTAAGAATTCGTGCTGAACAGAATTTCTGGTGAGGTTTCAACACTTCTGACTTCCTGCATTTTAAAAGAATCAAAATACACAAAGCAGAAACCATGGCATGTTGTCTTACTTTACATAAAAACACTGAATTGGGGAAAAGGTAACTGAAATATCATTTTAGTTTGCTTCAAAGTCAGATGAAAGCCAGTAATCAACACATAATCAATTATCTAATCTTCTTTCCGTAAGAAACCAGGCTGAAAATCCCGTCAAAAAGGCCTTTCTCCAAATATGCTTGCTTCAACCTGAAGTTCTCGTCTGCATCAAAGAAGATGAATTAATTGTACCACATCTTGGGTCTAGTTCTGAAGGGATTTTGGATTAGCATTGAATCATCCTAACATAATGGAAATAGAGGCTTATTGTTGAGTTCTTCAACAGGCAGGATTTTGGTTAGCAGTGTCTTGTACAGGTGCTGTTCTGTAAGGGTAACCTCATCCCCAAATGCTGCACCAAAGAAACCCCCACCTCTCCTCACCAGCTGTCCCCACCAGAACCATCTGTAAGTTGAGTTTCCCAAAAGCTGATAGGGATGGCTGAGTGTGAGAATGTGTGATGCTGCAAACTCGGTGAAGGCCTTGCGGAGCGGAGTGCCGCAGGTATTTTGTTGGTTTTCCTTGGCAGCAGCGTGTCTGCCTAGAATGTGGGGTTAATGAAAGCCACGGGCTCAGAGCAATGGGCTGTATCTGTCATTCGAAGGTGACATTACTCCAACATTCGTGGGTTTGAGTGGCACAGGGGAGCTTTGGGACTGTTCTCATCTCAATTCTGAGCACAATGCAGAGATTGAATTTCTGATGATTTAGGATGGGGCTTTAACTTCAGCTTGAGCTAAAATGTCAGCATCAGAAATGCATCAAACTTTCTGGTCAGGAAGTGACCGAAGAATCTCCAGGCAGGTTATTACTCTCTAGTAAAACACTGTGTGTTAATTTTGCCTCTCTTTCATCTTCTCTTGTTTAGGACCAGGTTAAGTTTTATAGTAGATGCTGCTAGCTAATGGTGTTGATGAAACTTTTTGATTAATGTATAGTGCTAAACTTCTTCCACTCTTTAGATCATTCATCAACAGAATTAATATGAATGTGAATTTCATGCATGAGTATTTGCCAAATAGTTCTGAGGATTTATTTTCAATGAATGAATTATTTGCAACCTACACATTTTTATTTTGATATATGCTTTTAATAGGCTAAATTCTTCTATTTTATTAATACTTTCTAAACAATTATTCTCTGCTATAAAATGAAATAGAAAAATGAGTAATAGTTACTCTGAAAAGAAAAATGAATGTTGATCTGAGTAAGTAGTTTAGGATGACTCATTATTTGTGAGGGACATAAACAAATAGAAGAATGCCTTTGAAGCAAGAAAATGTAAATCCAAAGGAAATCAAGGCAAGTCAGGTAACTGAATCAGTTCTCTAATAAAGATATATAATGATGAATAATATGCCATTTAAAAATCTGGTCAATTCAGTGTCCTTGTTAATCAATATGTTTGCATACTCGTGAGTTACCTCTCCTAACCAATGTCTGTGGCCACTTTTAACACATGAGGTGGAATCACATGCCACTGGAGCCCAGCTTCCAGGCCCTTCACGTGGACAAGCTTTTCTCCTTGCTGGAGCCTGCCAGTGAGGCCTTTAGTCCTACTTTAGCAGAACTGGTGCCAAGCACTTTTTGGTATGAGTGTGAATGGATCTTTACAGGACCCCAGCTGGGGAAACCCCATACAAGCTCTGTGGCAAAACCCATGGAAATCAGATTCTGATCAGACTAAGACTTTAAAAGGAAACAATCTGGACATAAATAGTTTTCATTTTTTCCCCTTCCCCCTTTCTAACATGAGGCATCCTTGCATAGTTGGAGTGAAATATCTCAGTAAGCAATTACAGGATTTTCTCCAGCGAACAGGGATCTCGCAGTGTGATGTTTTTCATCTGGCATGGCTTTGTTACTCTCATTGTGGGCCGTTCTACTGAATAGAAGGCAGACATTACTCAGAATGAGAGCGGAGACTGTCTGTTTCTGAGTGCTGAGGCTTTATTTGAAATGCATGCTTTGCCAGTGAGGCCTGCGTGTGCCTCTCTTTTATACTGCAGCTCCAGCCCCTCAGATGTGTTACAGGGCTGGAGTAGTGCACAGACCCTTTGCTTTCCAACAGGCACTAACATTACACTTTTTACTAAGTACACCACGGACAAGTGAAAGAGGGAAACGCTCACAACTGAATCCACTTACCTGCTGCTCCTACAGTGCATGAAATTGAGGTTTCTGCCAAATGTTTGGCAGAACAAGAGGTACACTTTCTTTTTGTGAACTGAAGCGGTTCTTGCTCCAATAGAAAATACATAAATGAAAAAGGTGTAACTAAATAAACCTTGAAACACTTTCACAGCACTTACACACGTGTCAGTCTGCATGGACTCTGGCCTTAGCTGCACAGCTGGGCTAGCATGGGCCCTGCTCACATTGAGGATTCTGAGTGGTAAAACGTGCACTGTGCAACAGAAATACCCAAAACCGGATAATTCAAAGTGTCTTGCTCAGTCTTGTCACCTCTTGTCACCGGGGTGCATTCATACTTGGTGCTCTTCTTTCCATCTCTGGCCATGATAATGTGCCATTCATAAATATTACTGGCTTCAGAAAACAGAACGAGGATGTGTTACAGGGAGAAATTGGACTTTGGTGCCATTGTTTGCTGGGACAGCCTGGCAATATAAAACAACCTCAAAGGGGAAAGAATGTGCCATGATGGCCAAAGTCGGGAAATATGTGGATGAAACTATTATCAGTCCCACCTCCCTTCCTTTGTTTTTTTTTCCATTAAAATTCTTATTTAAGGCCATTTTAAAATAAATCTCCATTACAAAGTATAGATACCCCTGGAACTTAAATCAAACTTGTGTATGCTGAGCTTTGCTCTTATTTCTTACGAAAGAGTTCCTCTGCATCCAGTATTTATTTGCAGCTAGAATACGTGCAGCTAGTCAGAGGGTGTGCATAGCGTAGGAAAAGAAAAAAATAGATAAAAATTGGCAGTTGTCAGAGTCAGCATCAGGCCAAATGCACGAAGCTGAAGCTCTGTGAGTGACCCAAGAGTGGGTGCAGCCCACACAGAGGGAATGTGTGTCCCCAGCTGCCTCACACTTGTGCTTCAGAGCTGATCTACAGCACTGATGTGAGCAGCAGCACTTCCTGTGGCAACAGCGACAGTCACATTGGGGTCTGCGTTTAGTGCTGTGACTCTTTCTTAGGAGCAACAGGCAATGGAGTGAATCATGCTCTTGGAAATATATATATTTTTTTCTTATGTGCCTCATTGAAACTACAGGTTTCTTTTACTCAGGTCAGTGAATGGCATCATATTTTTAGTGAATCAGTTTTGGATAAACCTTGGATCAATTGCAGCATTTTCATTCAAACATCTCTGAGCTATCTGTATTTTTTTTAGAATACCTGATATTTATCAACCGATTGGCCTGACCTATTTCTCAGATAAGTCACTTCATCTGTGTGACTCATTTTGCTTGTGTGGAGGTGTTAAATGTAGCCTTTTTTCATAAAATGCTCTGAGACCTTACCAATACTCACCGGGAGAAAGCGTTACCTTAGGCAGCTTGAAAACCTGAAGCTGAATTCACTGTAGAGGGGACACATCTAATTCTTGGAGAGGCCAGTGAAGCAGGCAATGTCTAATAAAAGTCCTAAGTACAGGACTTGGATTTAGCTCAGGCTGCAGTGATTCATGGTTTAAGGTTCCTGGCTCAGTCCCTGGTGCTAGGCATGGTGAGAGACATCCTGCTGCTTAATAATCCTACAACCGAGCTGGATTTTGCTTGGCAAAATATGAGGTGTTGCAGATGATTTCATGTGCCCACCTTACTACTAAGTAAACAGATAAAGTATAGGTTAAAGCTTATTTAAAATGGTATTTGAGGATGTCAGTGTGTTGCGGATGAAATGCAAAGCTAATGGAGAGGCTTAGCCTGTGTTTGTTAACTCTGAGATGGAAGGAGCTGTTTTTTACACTGAACTGGAGAATCTGAAGGACTAGCAGGAAGTGATGGCTACAGGATACAAAGGGGTGGGGGAAGCCATCAACTTTTATTGCTGTTCAGTAAAAATGATCACATTACTCCCAAGAGGCAGAGCTGCATACGTAGAAGAGGTTTTCATCTAGCAAGCAACCATGGAAGTGCTGTACCTGAGAGTACGTGGTACAAGTTTTGTCCATGTCTTGCATCTGTGGCACCTCAGTGCCTTTCCTCTTTTCTTTCCTATTTTTCCTTTTCCTTTATTATGCAGACATTATTACTGGATGAGTATGGTTATTGCTGCTTGAATTCAATTTATTTTAAGGTTTCCTTGCTAGAGGTATTTCTGTGATTATTCTCATATTGCATATTCTTTTTGTTAGAGATGGGGATGAATTCAGCTTATGAAGTTAATATTTCTGAACTTCACATTTCTAAATTCTATGCTGTTGTTTTTAGAGTTACTTGTGTGTGTCTCCATCTTAAGAGCTTAAACAGCCCCCCAAATGACTTTTCCTGTGAAGCCAGCTGCTCTTGGACTCCATGAACCAGGTTTACAAAGGATTCCCTATGACCATGCAGGCTGTGTAATCAGGGCTGTTCTAAGCACCGTGCAGTTCAGCATCACAGAATCACACAAATTTAGCGTTTACACAGCCTGGGAAACCCAGCAGACCAGTCCACCTCAGGGTTTTAGTACTTCTTCCTCCTGCTCAGCTGCTCTTTTGCCAGAAAGCCAGCTTTCTTCAGCCTTCCCTGTGACCCAGGTCCCTTCCCTGTGGAGAGAGCTTTGGAAAACCCAGTCTGTTATTCTCCAACACCGGGTTTCTTCTTTACTAATGGAACACATGAACTTGATTTTGGCTGTTGGAAAACTTTACTTAGTTTCATTTTGGTTTGGCTGAAACTTTCTCCTCCTCCAATTAATGAACATAAGACTTTTTCTGGGATGTTTCCCTCCCATCTCAGGAGGGGAGAGGTGTCTTGGGGCCGTTGTTAGTCACTGGTGTTGCAGAGGGGAAAGCTACGTACTGCAATCCTCTTTCCATTACAGACTCGAAGGGTGTGAGTTGTTCCCTCTTTCTCTTCTGGAAACTGAAGTGCTCATCTCTGCTTTTCATTGGGGAAAGTGTCTTATGGTGAATATTTTAGAGCTGCTTCAGTGTTTCATGTTCAAACTTGGATAGATTAGAGCTTTTTGGGTTTCTTACCCATGCTTGACATCACTTTGGCAATGAGAGGTGCTTGGGCCAGCCTGTGAGAGAGTCTGTAGAGAATTCATGCTGGAATGTTGTGCTACTCTGCTCTCTGCTTTGTGATTCTTCCCGGCAAGATGTGCATTAGGAAAAATGTATTCCAGTTTCTTTGTAACTTTGTAACTAGCAGTTTTATTATGTCTTGTGAAAAAAAAAAGGAAAGAATAAAAGTAGAAAAAATCTCTACTTTTTTTGAGAGTGCTGTAGTTCTTATACCCCGATTTCGTTACCCTAGCAAGTGCTATTTTAACCAAAGAATCTCAGTTTTAGGGAAAAGCTTTATATCTAGAGAGGTAAAATACAGGAGGGGAATAAAAAGATGTTAAACATGTATTCACTGAGAGATTTTGAAGCTTGAGTGTTTGGGCCTTTCAAGGTCAGGAGCACTAGCACAGCTTAAAAGAACTCATTTCAGTAAGGTCTGTGAAGCACAGATTTGATACTCCTTACATCTCCAACAGTTTTTGAACCTTGCATCCCCAATCAGCAACCATTTTCAAAGATTTATGGGTAAAAGAGTTTTGAAATCAAGCCAGGAAGTTACAGACTTTGATTGTTTTGGGCAAGAGAAGGGAGAAATGTTAGTGGCTGGTGGTCCATAGATAAAGCATTTTGCCAATAATCCCCTTTTATTGGTTTGAATATAGATCTGAACTTCAGTCCCACATGAGTCATGGTCTCTAACATAGACAGTTTTCAGCTCAGAATTAACCTCTGATATTTAAACTTGAGTGCAAATTTTGCACTCAAGAAGATTGCAGAGATGAAAATGTTTTGCAGATTGCAACTGTTAATTTTACAGCTATACCATCTTGGGTTGTATTTAAAAAGTCTAAAAGCTTAAAAGTGATGCATCAAAGAATGTTGTTGTGGAGGTTTCAGAGAGCAGGAACCTCGTGCAAGAATACTAATAAAGTAATTCTGTGTCCTTTTAATCCTTTTTCATGATTTAATATGACTTTGGGACTACTTGGGTAGAATAAATTGTATCCATTTGGTGGGTTGAAAGAATTTGTTCTCTTGGGGGAAAAATAGATTTTCTGGCACAGTTTTCAAGATGCTGATTGCTGATAGTGGTGTGCCAAGTCAGGTCCTAGCACAGTGATGATCGCTGCCAGTCTCAAGGGAATTTTTTCTCAGGCTAAACTTCCTAGGCAGTTAGCTACTTGGACTTCAGCAGGAATTTTAATCCTCTCTGAACTCTACTGGAAATCAACAGGAACTCTGCCTGACTTTGGTTGCCTGTAAGAGCCTGAGTTGGTACTTTGCTGTGCTCCAGACACCTTTGGAAATGCAGCCATTTGCTGTTCCAAACTGGAAGTTTCGGAGCACTGCCCCAAAAGAGACACCACGTTTTACCCAGGAGACTGCTCCATTTCCGTGGTGGGAGAAGAGGTGCTTAGACAAATAGTCTGTCAATTTGTTAAGCATGAGGGATCCATAAAAATGAAAGTTATTATTGCAGCAGGAATTTTCCCACAGCAAAAACAAAACAGAAATGACTTTCATCCACAGAAATATTGCAAGTGAGCCACTTGTTTGCTTCTCACCTCTGTTAGCCTGTTTTATATAAGCCGGTGTTCTCCTTTATGAGGACTCAGGCGCGGAGCACAGGCATGTTGATCCTTGCATCCACAGAAGAATTCTATGAGCTAAACACATGTTCTGCCATTGGCACATTACTGCTCTCCTGCCAAAACCCTCCTCCGTGCTTGGCTTCCACAGCAATGAGCATGGGTGGAGGAAGGAAGGAACAGCTGGGAGGCGATTATGGTTTCCTGATGCCCTGCCCCACCCATGGCACAGGTTAGCTCAGTTCTGAGTCTCAGGCAGCTGGTAGAAATCCCCGGGAGACCGTCCATTCATCCGCTGCTTTATCTCCACCCAGTACCTGGCACACATCCTCTGCAGCAGGCGGCTGCTGCTGCTGCTGCTGCTGCTGCTGAAGGAATTGCTTTTCCCAATTCCGTGCTCCCTCCTTCAGCTCTTTCTCTCTTTGGGATGTTGCTTGGAAGAAGAACAGACTCAGTTCTGTTCTTTGGACTTCAGGACAAGTTTGATTTTAATAGGACTTGTGTGCCTGGAGTTTTATCTGGAAGCCCAGGAGGCCCCGGCTGATTTATTCTAGATTTTTGAAGGGTATGTTTCTGGAACAAATTCCAGTAAAAAAGTTGAGGTCCAAGAAGAGCAGAAAACTATTCACTGAGGAGGGAGAGAAATGTGCTGGGTGAAGCAAAATGAAGTTTCCAAAGGACACTGTCTACTTCTGTCCTGTTGGAAAGTTCACCTTTCCCAATACAGAGGTTATCTTGAGCATTGAATGACGGATAAAGTTCGTGCCATTTAAAATATTCCTTGTGTTATCTGCCGACAATACACCCTGCCACAGAATTGTTAGCCATTTACAAGGCCAAATTCAGAATCAGTCCATTTAACAGTCTATAATATCCCTTTGGCTGATAAATAAATTGTTTCAATAGCAACAAAGTGGTGAGACCAGTTTCACAGACTAATGCTGAACCATTTTACAGCCTAGCAGAAAGCAAAGGGAATTCAGGATCAAAGGGTGACCAGCGCTCAATCCAGGACTATAAGTTGCATTTATCTGATGTCCTGATGAAGGGCGAGCCACAAACAGAGCTATTGGCTGACACCCCTGGAAAGTAGTAGTAATAATAAACATCTGGAGGGTTTGACATACTCATGGTTGCCAGTAAATAATCCCTGGCTCCGAAGCAATTCCTTTGGAGAAGCAGTTTGAGATACGGAGAATCTAAAAAGTAATTGTGTAATGGAATGATGGACAATATCCTGGTAAATGAGGACCTCTTGTGTGTTGGCATAAATAATGAACAAGGTCATAGGAAAATGGGGAAAAAGACCCTGATCAGATTGCAGCATTCAGGGATAGGGGTCAGCCATAGAGGGAGGGAGAAGAACAGCCAAGTGGCAGCTCATCCCTCAGGAGCACCTATGGATGCAGCCCTTCGTTCCTCACAGGGACCAACAGCAAAACCAACGGGGTGGCCTTGTGTGGCCAGGAGGAGAAGTGTTTGTATCCACTGAGGATTTGATGCAAGTTTGCTTGAGCCCAGTATAAATCTCTCAGTAGCTGCTGAGAGACTGAGATCTGGCCTGCAGAGTTGTCTGTTTACCTCCCAGCCTGCAAACATGAGGCCACATGCCCAAAGCAGTGCTTCACACTCTGGTGTTTACTCCCAGCCATTCTCAGACAGAGACTCCTTTTGATGAACACCCCAATTATCTGCTTGCTGCAGCTTTCATCTAATTTTCTGTGGCTGTCATGGCTGTTGGATATCATGAACACACTGGTAGTGCTGCTGTCATATATTGAGTACACCTTGGTCTATTTTTCTCCTTTCTTTTCCCCCTGGAACCCTATTTGAGGCAATCAGGGTGTTTGTGCAGATGAAATCGTTCTCATGCACCCGCACCAGCATTATTCCCTTGCATTATGGCCTCATACCCAAGGTATTCACAACGTAATTGGGGCTGGTGGGAGCCCTGCTGTGCAAACCCATGGGGCTGCTTCCTTCAGGTAAACCCTGTTGACAGGCAAAAGGTTACTGCTTGTAGAGGCAAGTTCCCTGCCCCAGTGCGCATAGTGCTGCAGATACATCATCACATTAGTCAAATGTCTGTGAAAAGGAGTCTGTCTCCAAGGTTCCAGTTGCTCCTTGCCTGCCTTTGATATTCCTGTGCTTGCACAAGGAGTTTGACCATGTTAGCATTACGCAGGCCTCGCTCATAGAGATCTCATTGTCTGTGTCCTCCTCCCAACAAAGCACTAAGGTGTGGGGCTTAAGAACAGGCGTGGGATGTGCTTCCCATTCAAATAATAAATCGAAAGGTATTTGCTGCCTTTTAGCTGCAGTATCAATAACCTGATAAGATAGCTTTTACTGAAAGGAAAAAAACAGCTCTATCCAGTGTTTGGGGCTACAGATGGAGCAATTTATGTATGCCACTGCTCAAACAGTGCAGATCATTGCAGCCATAGGGGTTTCCTGTAAGGAATCCTAGATGAATACATGCCCAAGTATTCATTAAATGTCACATAAGAATAAAAAGAACAAACCAAAAATGGTTTGATGACACCGATGGTGTTTTCTGCTCTCCCAGAAAAGTGCCACAGAGAGGTTCCGAGATGTCTTCATTATTGCAAACCGTACTTGCATTCACACAGTCCACTGCCTGGGCTTGTTTAAGAGATATATTTTTATTTATTTTGACATGGAATTTCGCTTATTTTTCTTTTTTTTTCCATTTTGATTGGCTTTTTTGAGGGTAATATTTAATACTAAATTGTATTGATAAAATTTAATACTCATACTGCATTTAGTTTTCTATATCTAGATCATGCTCTAAATAACATTATATTTAGAATTTAATGTTTCAAAGACAACTTTTTTGAGGAAATCTTCATACTGAAAAAAGTTTCATTTGTTCCGAGTCTGAGCACAAAACATGTTTTGGAGCACTGGAATTTCCCACGGGGCAGAGGTCCTGTTTTCCAACCAACTCTGGTATACGGGCTATGAAAACTCCTTCTGATTTGCCCAAAGAGGACTTGGCTCATGATCCCTTCTGAAGTTTATTCACGGGCAAAAGATGGGGTGATTGTTGTGAAGAAATCTCGTTTTGGTTCATTCCCAGAAGACCAAAGTAAAAGCCAGCAAAGAGCTTGACGCTGTCTCACCCACCAGCTGTCATTTTGAACCCAGATGCTCCACATCTCTTGCCAGCTTCTTGCTGGGGGAATGGGAGGAGGAAGGCAGTGCTCAAAAATAAAATAATTTTAAAAAGAAGAGAAGGAAAGTTGAATATTGTTAGCACAAACTGTGATTTGATGCAAAGTGGAACATAAATAGAAGCCCTTGATATCCACACGAGTCACGTATTCCCAACCTTATGACAAACTGTGTCCAGTTTTGCATATTCATGGAGGTGTATAATGATAAATCCCTGCCAGCTTTCAGCTATGGGGATCTTTCCATTTCATGTTTTGAGGAACTTCTATGTGTAGATGCATATGTGGTTCCCATCATTTCGTTGACTAAACACATATTAATAGAGTTGTCCTTCCTACACTTGGGTGGTAAAACGTTACCTCCACTTTATGGATGCAAACCCAGAGACACAGAGGTTTTTAAAGGCCTCATTCACAGCCTGTAGGCATCAGTGGGAATCTTTTCCTTGATTTCAGTGGTTGTGGATCATGTCCTTAGTAAGGGAACTGCTGTGATGACTCAGTCAAACTGCTCATCCAGTATTTGAATTTTTTTTAATTATTTTTTTTGTCCAGCACCAAAATATAGTACTTATTTTCTTCAGTGTATATAAAACTATGCTTTAAACTCACAGCTTTACTCTTAGTGCATTTCCTCTCACAAGACCAGAACAATAGCTCAGGTCGTTATCTTTCAAACTTTGTCAGTTATAATACAGCGCCTAAAAATGTTGAAATATTTCAAACATTACTAGTCTTATCATAGCTGGCCTCAAAGGCGTGGATATGTAAGGCTAGCTCATGGTTAAGATAAAAATCAATGTGTTCTGTCTTTATCTTTTCCTGCATATTACAGGTCAAGATGCTTTTTCAAAACCATTATTAGGTTTACTATAAATACTTGATCGAGGAATTTATATGAACATTATGCAAGAAGACAAATATTTGTTGTCCCCAACACTGGAAATTCAAATTATTTGCTTTACAAAATACTGTGCTACCAGTACAGCCTGCATTCAAGTCTTTAACAGAAGCCTGAAATGTGGTTCCTTGATGAAAGCCGGAGCAATCCTGGTCTTTCCCTGGTCTTTGAGCTTTGCTATGTTTAGATGGTTGTCAGCTCTAATGTGAGTGTGAAGTGATGCACAGTGAGCTGCCCACGAGTAATAACTGAATGCAAACACTCCAGACAGAAGAGATTTCACCTGATACAGAGGAGTTTTAATTAGAACTAATGGGGTAAAACTGAGAAAAAGGCGTATTTAGACTGGATGTCAGGAAAACGTTCCTGGTGGTGAAAGCTGTTATGGTACGTTCTCCCAAGGGAAGCAGTAGTAGCTGTCTGTATAAGTTAAAACAAATCACAAAAAATAGTTTGTAAAGATGGAACGATTTTTGGGCTGATGAGGACTGGTTGGTTTGACTGCAAAGCTCATTACTAAGCTTTTTTCTCTTCAGATTCCCATGATTCATTTTATCTTCCTGAACATACCATAGAATTATAACTTGTTTTGGGACAATAATAAAAAATTTGACAGGCCTGGAAAAAAGTTCTTTGTCTGTTCCAGCACACCACGTTTATAATGTTTATTTAGGTAACTTAAATAAATAAATAAATCACATATAACCTTTTTCATTATTATTTCAATTGTTGATGTGTATTAATTCATGAAAAAGAACCAACTCCTCTGTGACACTGAGACTTTGTACCACGTGTGCTTAATGTTACAGACTTGACCAAAGAGAAAGATTGTGTTTCTTCAGCTTCATAGGAGCCGTGGTAGAACCCTTTTCAAATGCTGACCTCAGCACCCGAACCATACATTTCCAGTGAGGTAACTGGTCTGGAGTGGGCCGGAATGAAGCAGTAGTGACTAAGCTGTGTTAGTGTTCACCAGCTTCCTTCTTTCATGCCCCAGATGCCTGAGGAGTGGTATAACCATGGCTCTGACTGTGACTAATGGTCCCTGTCTCTACAGGGTGCAACATAAAATGGTGCTGCTTTGTGAAGCTGCGTTGTGCGCTCCTAGCTGAGACCGTGAAGGAAACACTTCCAGAGAAAAAAGCCCTGAAGGAAAAAAATGCTAGAGATGTCTTCATTTACTGTGCAGATAAGTGAGTTTCCTTTTGAAAATGGAGAATCCCTGTTTTATTTCTCTTGCCATGGAAGTTAGGGACCAGTCATTCCAGCGGGAGTTACAAGATAGCTTTAGTGGGAGCATATATTTGTACAATACATAGTTCAGTGATACTTGGAGTGAAGCATTTGGCCGTCGTGAAGAATAAATTATATGTAGGAGTAGCAATTGATTTATCTGTGTGACATTTCAGTGTCCATTGAGACGCCTTTCTTCAGAATCATGCACTGAAAATCGTGTTTGTCGTTCTACATTTCTAATAAGAAACATCTAATAGAAAGTAAACCCTGTCCTTTTGGAATGTCATATAGTGAACTTGTTCTACCTACCCCAACTTTTATGCCATTAATCTTATACTTTACATTAATATTTTCAGCCTTATTTTTCCCTTATCTAGCACATTACCTTTTTGTCCTCCTCAGCAAATAGCAGAAGTTCAGTAATTTCTATACCAGGACTATAAAACAGACAGAGTATCTTAATTTGAGAAGTCATGAAGCTGCTCATATCGTAAGTCAAGGACTGAGATTTTTGGGCATGGTATTAAGATGTTCTGTTCTTCTCTGTTCTACCACAACCACCTCACAGAGCTTTTCTGTCTCATGGAATCGGAAAAATAAAAAAGGAAAAAAGGGAGGGAACCTCTGAAAGCTGGCATCCTGTTTGCATTTGCCCAGATTTGCTGAGGCATATGGGAACATACATTGACTGTGCAAGAACTGAATGTCCTTGTGACTCTGTCCCTGGGGGACCGTGGTGAGACTCCTGGTAGCATTGCAAATCAGGATCTATGGAGCAAAATGCTGGATTTTGTCTTAGCACTATTAAAAGAAATAACATTTTAATGATATGTGCTATTGGCACAATGCTTCCAAAATGGACAATGATTTATATATTTCATGTGAGGACAGGATTCCTTAGGGGATGACTCATTGTTTTAGTCTGGAATAATTCCAGTGGGAACCTTTTTCAGAACTGGTTGATACATACCTTACATGGTCTTAGTTTGGGATTTTTTTTTGTCTTTCATTTTGTCTGATATGTGTGCTTGGCCTATTAAAATTAAACTGTCTCTTTCCCTTCCGAGTCAAACCCAGTTCGTATTTACCAAGACCTTATATGGAGAGGGGAGTGTGTGTGTGTGTGTGTATGTGTGTGTGTATTTATGCATATATATACATATATATATCTATGTATACAGATATAAGAAATATATGTGTACATAAATGTATTTACGTGTGTACATATACTAATACAGGGGAGAAAAACGAGCTGGATCTATGGCAAAGGCAGTGTTTATTTTTTAGCAAAGGAGTGAATTTTGCTTTAAGCACATCTTTTCACATCTTAGTTTGACCCAAAGACAACAATTACCAGCATAACTGCTTCCATTTATAGAAATAATTCCGTACTGTAGATTGTGGGACTACATGGATGCTGTGGCCTCTGAACACTGAATTAACAGCCAGTGGAAGCAGTACAGCCTTGGATCATCTGATCTGGAAACAGACTGTCTTTGCTCACTCCTGCTCTTGGTGGCAAGTTTTGTCCCCTTTTTAAATTGATGTTGCCACTGTTATGGATCAGTGCAGTCAAGAGAGTTCTGGAGCATGGACAATAAGGAACTGGGAAGCAGAGCTGCCCTGGGGAGTCCTCTGAAGTTCTCCAGTAAAGGGCCGACTGCATCAAGGATTTGAGGTCATCTCCATTAGTTATTCTTTCTGGAAACGGGTCAAACATTTGCCTTTCTTCAGTCATTGGGGACCTCCTTTGTCTCCATAACTTTCCATCAATGGTAAAAGGGTGGCCTTGCCACACCACCAGTGATCTCTGCACTCTTGCCTCCATCCCTTCTGGTAGCAAGGACTTACAAGGGTCAGGATTTCTTAAGAGATCCCTGACTTTGCTTTGACTGCTTAGAACTTCTTCTGTCCTTGAGCCCTATTTGCGAGTGAAAAGGTTGGACAGACCTTGCTGGTGAAACCTGAGGCATAGAAAACATTACAACAGCACACCCAGCTAAGGCTGAGGTGCACAAAGTTCCCCCGCCCCTTTTAACAGTGGAACCACTTGCTTTTTTCCGTTCTGCTATTGAGGTGATTCTAGAAGTTCTTGTCGTTTTTAACATGCCAGTTTGGACTCTTTGGCTTTGCTACAAGCATCCTTTGGTGCCTGAGCAATGTTTCCGTGTTCATCCTTTGTAGCCTGTCCTTTCCTTTATCATCTGTGTATGGCTTTTTGCACTGGAGCTCTGTCAGGATTTCCCAGTTTAGCCAAGCTCCTCTGCTGATGTGCAGCCTTGCTTCCCGAAGCACAGGGGTGGTGCTTTCTTGTGCTGAGAAGAACATGACCCTGAGGACAATCTCAGTCCTTCCGAGCCCATAGGATGCCACCCACCAGTGCCCTATAACAGACATCATCTGCTTTCCTGAAGTTCAGGGTCTGTGTTCTGCTACTTGCCTTCCTCATGTTCCTTGGGATCTTGAATTCTGCTATATGTTAGTGAAAGCCAAAGGTCATTCTTTTGCATGTGGGCCAAAATGGTTAAAGTTCAATTAAAACATTTTGAATATTGGTTGCAAATGTCAGGTTTTTGTACGAAGTTCTTGCTATGCATCACATTACACTGGTAGTGCTGGGTTAATGGTGGGACATGATCTTAAAGGTCTCTTCCAACCTTGATGGTTCTATGATCATGGAAAACAGTGACTGAGGAAGAGAATTTTCAAGAATCCATTCGAAAAGACACAGAGAAAATGGTGATGTCAGTCAACCAGCCCTAACTGTAAAAGGATTTCCAGTCTTGGGAACCAAAGTCTCAAGACAGCAGGTTACAAGATTTCTTGCTACATGACTCAAGTTAAGAAGGTTTCATCATCATCGGGTCTATACGAGAACCCCAGCCCTGATTTGGTCATGAAACCAAACCCCAAACCACTGGCTAAACCTAATTTAGGTCTGGATCTGAGCACCCACTTCCTTTCCCCCATTTCCAATCAAAACAGGTTTCAGTTTGGGTTGGTTTAAATTCTTGGTGAAATCTCTTGTTGGTTATTGTTAACTTTTTCTCCCATCACTATCTGTGATCTCAAAGAAACCGAAAACAAACAAACAAATAAAAATATCAGACCCGAAAACAATCTTCCCTCCTCTTCACAGGCCACATGTCTCTATTAACCAAAACCACTGTCAACAAATGAAAGTATGACAAAACAGTGGTGGTTTCCTAGCCCTTGTTTTTATAGTTATTAATTATATTTGGTTTTGGTCCTAAAATCAGATGTAAATATTTCATAAATCAGGTGAATTTGCTGTTTTTATAATTACATTTTATTGGGTAAATGACAGAGTATATTTAAGTGGGCATAGATTCTACCCAAATATTTTAAGTGGTCGTGTTAGTAGTCTTTCACAGATGTGTTTATTAAATCTGGCACACAGATAAGGATTAAAAACTCCTTCTTCCCTCCGAGTAGTATGACTTAAAAAGCAAATCTTGGGACAGCTAACACACATCTGACTTAAGGCTTAGCTTTGGGTATAAATCCTAATGACTTCATTTAAATGAGTAGGAGAATTGGACAATATAGAAACAGATTTATTGATCTTGTTCAGGTTCATACACCCTTATGGAAATCTCAGATGCTTTTACAGTATATTGATAAAATGAATTGAAAGCCAAGGCCAACTGGGATTCTGATCTTATTTCTGCCAAGCACCTTTGTTTTCAGACATTTCTACCTGTCTCAAATGAGCACCTAGCATGAACTTCTTAGAAAGAACATTTGCGCTTATTCTGCCTTTGCGTTGTGTGTTCATGCAAATTACTCAAATAATTGGCTACTAAAAAATTCTGCTTTCTTTTGTTGTGGTGTTCCCTTTGGAAACAGTAACATGGATGCTCTAGAGGTAGACTGACATCTCTGGAATACTCACAAAGCGTTCTATTTGAGCACCTTTTTTAAGATTTAGTTGTATACTGGTGAGGAATAAAAATCTGTGCTGAATTGCAGATATAGGTGGGTAAGATATGTAAAGTAACACTCCATAGGAAAACATGTGGAAACCCAGAGAGTCAATCTGTTTAAGGGATTAAATAGAGACTCTGTCTCTTCCCAAAACAGGTATAAGAAGCTGGCAAGAAATGGCCAAAGCTTTTCCTTTTTCACTGTGGAGAAGGAGAAACTTTGGGCAAGGACAACAATAAAGTATTAGTCTATGGTGTGAGGATATAATAATGATTGGATGTGGAGAGAGGAATCTGGAAGTCCTGGGGGTTCTTAGTGAGGTGCAGCTTAACCACCTCCCTTTACTTCCTAACACACCATTTAACCCTCACACAACAGTCTTAACATGAAAAGTTAAAATT
Organism: Oreocharis arfaki; assembly: GCA_013398015.1. Classification (NCBI taxonomy): domain Eukaryota; kingdom Metazoa; phylum Chordata; class Aves; order Passeriformes; family Paramythiidae; genus Oreocharis; species Oreocharis arfaki. The sequence continues at coordinate 225,960 of VZRR01005734.1, forward strand.
TTATTATTCAGGACGGAGGAAGCAGCTGTTTTTTCGGGCTCTGTTCTGATTTGTGTTTTGAGTGAGCCATCCTTTAGCTTGGTGGAATTTGGTGAGCAAAACCAGAGCCCATGCAGGGCTGTCAGGACCTGCTGCTCGGATGGAGGCACTGGCCACAGGGAGCCCGCGATTTGTTTTACGTGACAAATTCACCAGCACTAGAAAGCATTTTTTGAAAATCATGATTTTTAGAGTCAGACAGTGTTTACATACACAATACTAGTCTGTATGCAGACAGAGGCTGGCGTTATGCCAAATGCCTAGAAATTCAGAACCCCATCCTCAGCTGGTACGTATCACTGTAGCTCCATTGACTTCAATGAACTGGCGCCAGTTTACATTAACTGAGGAGCTGTTGCATTATGTGGAACCATTTCTTCCCCCCCGCCCCCCACTTTTATTTCTTTCTCTCCTTTTTTTTTTTTTTTTGGATGAAAAACATGGAAATGTCATTCTTGTAATCTCACAGGAGCCCTTATTTGGGAGACCTTCCTTTTCTCCTTTGATATTCTTTCTTTTCTCTTTAGATTATTTCTATTTCTATCAAATTTTAGATATATTCACACTAGTTTTCTGAAGGTAGTATGTTAGGGATACCTTATGCTTCTTGACCTACCCCTGAGGTACTCACATAGAATTTTGTAAGTTAAAATCTCAGAGCTATAGGGTACTAATTCGTTACCCTGTGATTAAAATATGCATTATATCATTGAAGTGGTATCCCTTTCACATTGCTGTGATACATAAGCATATCCCACAAAAGAGCAATCAGATGAATATTTTTGGTCATTTCCCAGGAGCTCATGGAAGAAGTGGCTGAAGGGAGACTGCTGACCAAAAGCAGCTAAAAAAGAATCTTCTCCTAAATTTAAACTCTCTCAAGGCAATATATAATAAAATGAGATCTGGCTCAGGCTATGATGCTGTTGGCTGAAATGGGTAATGAGGTCTGCAATCAGCTTTGTCACACAGTGCTTTGGTCCAGAAAATGTACATTTATATGTGTAGCTTCCACACCTGTCCTTTGGTGTAAGAACAAGCCCAACCTGTGTAAATATTTCCTTTACATGAACATCTGTTCACGTGTCCATTCAATGTCCAGCGGGTCTCACAAAAGTGAGAATCTTTCCTTTCCTGAACTGATTAAAGTGTTCTAATCTAGTAACTGGTGTGTAATTGCTTAAGGGATGTTTCATATTGGTTTTGAATTTCTTTTTAAAATCTTTTTTGAACTCTAAGCATCCCCTTTCACAAAGTTTTATTCCTTAATTGTTTTGTTGTTGTCTGTTATCCTTGAGGAGATGGATGCTTTGGACACCTTCTCTGTTCTGTGTAAAAATTCTGCTTTATCTCCATCTTTGCCACAACAGTTTTGGACATTTTAAATGAACTTTTAGTAAGCAAAGAGTATTTGAAGATGGACTTCACGTCTAATATTGAATGAATATCTGAATTTTTCCTCTTAATCTTTTGTTGCTCTCTTACCTACCCTGTGTTTTCTCATGCAGTCATCTTGAGTCACATACCCACAGTCTGGCCAGATGTTCAGAAGAGCTCTGCTTCTATTCTGGCATTTTAATAAGTAGCCAGCTTTTGTAAAGTCCCTGTTGTGTGTCTGAAATCAGAGTTTCTGGGCAATGTAAACTCTTGAAAATTAATGTTACATGCCTAAATTGGAGAGAATTCTTTTCAAACGCAGGCTGAGATTAGGAGTTTCTGAATCACTCAAAATCTGTGTCGTACGATTTCCCTACTGTAACTTGTCAACTTGAGCCATCAGCGGCCTTCTCACAAGTGTTGTGTTTTCCTTAAAACTAAAGTGCATGGAAAGAAATTCCTAGATATAGGGAGGCGTGGAAAAAAGTAACTGTTGACAACACAACAATTCATTCATTTCCTAACATCACAGGTCACGTACTGTATTTTAAGTCAAACAATAAGGCCATTGTTCGTACGGGAAAACAAGCACAGTTTATGTAAAGGTTAAAAGACTGGAAAGGTTAAAGGCTGGTTTGTTTTTGGCAAGCTGTGATTTGCTCCTCTCAGGTGAAGTGAGGAGGTTTCATGCTCTGGCAATATGCGGGAGCGCCTGCAGAGGAGAGAGGAGGCAGCTGATGCTCTTTGCCATGGCCAACCTCGCCTCACTCTTTCCTTGTGCTGTATCCAGCTCCTCAGTTTCCAGTTATGTTGTAAACTTTGCAGGGAAGGGACTGCCTCCTTCCTGTGTGTCTATGTGGTGTCTGATTCCATGCAAGCCAGATTTCATCCCAAAGCCTTCTTTTCCTTCATGACATTTTAATAGGTACAAGGAGGTTTGCAGTGTTATAAAGGGGGTGCAAGGATGAAAATCCTTGACATTTCGGTGAAATTGGCTGCTTAACTGCCCTTCAGAGTCTCTCGTCTTTGTTTTTTCCACTGACAGGCAGCTTGGGATGGGAATTTTTATTGAGTCACTCTGTAAAGCCTGTTTCTTTAAGGGACTTTGGATCAGGACTTTTAGTTCTCCAGCCACTTGGATTTATCAGCATCTGAGAGGAATTATAAGGATCACTCCACATCAGAAATCGCTTGTGTCATGACTGATAAAGTGATATTAAAAGCTGCAGCAGTTGTCATCTATCAACTCCTATCTTCTCTATCAGCTGTACTTGTCAAGTTCAACTGTTTTTCTTTCTAGAGTATCCTGCAAATGGTATTTTATAGCCAGGCTAAAAAAACCCTCCTTCCTTATTAAAAAACTGGCTTTGTTCTAGATTGAAATTCCAGAAAAGAATTTGGTACTCGTAATTGGAAGTGAGGTATACAAGTATCGTTTAGTCAAAGGTGTGGATGGAGAGAAGAGCTCAAATGTAATATTGATGTTTATGCTATCAAGCACAATTTAATCTTTTAAATTGTATATACATTTTAAAAAGTGTAGGGAAGACTGGAAAACTGGAAGCCTGTAAGATACTGATTTTGAAATTTAGTGCTGATGCTGTTTATACAATTGTGTAAATGCTACAATTCTGTCATTAAGTTTGCAAAAACAAGTGCTCAAATTTTGGCATCATGAAGCAGTTTTTCTAAGACATTTAGGAGCCTAATTGTGCAGAGACATGGGTTTCAGTAGTTGTTTGTTCAGCCTGGCTATTATTGGCTCTGCTTTTTTGCCCCAGTGGGATCTGAGAGTTCTCAGCATTTCTGGAAGTCACTCTGCATTACTGTAGGTACTCCAACAGATATGGAAAACTTGGGTTGCTTTCCAGACCTGGCTTAGCACCTGGATATATCCAGTGTGCCCTGTTCTGGTACACAGCACATTATAAGAATAAAAAAATGCATGGTTTGATGAACCTGGTTTAGGCTTGCTCCCTTCCTCCTGTCATGCAGGGAGCAGTTCAATGATTTCCCTCTGTTCCAGCTATATTTGCCACATAACACTGTTCTGTCCCACAACAGGTAAAAATAGAGATCCAGGGCTTTGGAGGCTGGTCTTGCTGTGAGATCATGATGTGAAATTTCAGTGTAATCCCACTGTAGCCCTCTGTTTACACAGCCATACTGTCCTGGGACAGTCGCACGGATTGCAAGCATTCTTGCTGCGAGGAATCTGGGTCTGACAGGAATAGCCGATTCCCAAAGCTCAGCTCTGTCTAGAAAACTGGCTCTATTATCCAAGATTATGGCAGAGAGCAAACACTCCTCCAGTTTACCATAGCTTTACCATCAAAAGGAGCTTTCTTTTAGGAGTTTGAGTTCCCAAACAGAGTATGTTTTCCCAGGAATGTTTGGTTCAAAGCTGGCGGGCAGGGTCTCACTATCAGTGCAGCATGGTTTAGGTTGGGTTTATTCCAAAGACTCCCAGTGCAGCGCATGGCAGAGACGTCTCGCTAGACCACACCAGCTCCCTGGCACAGGGAAGTAGCTGGCTGAGTATCTTTATGGATTCATCCTGGCTAACAATTCCTGCTGAGAGGGGCTTTCAGCATGTTAAATTTCAGTGTTGGGTTGGCACTGGGCAGTCTCTCCCTGCTGTGGGTCAAACCCCACGTATAAAGGTACCCTCAAAGCCGTTTGCTTTGTGGGACATGACACCACACAAGTAACCAGAAGGCTGCTGACTTTAAATGCTGTCTTTTATTGTCAAACATCCTCTTTCAAAACACAAAACCTTCTGTGATTTCTCTAGCGGAGCACAGTGTGTTTGGTGTGCGAGGGGGGACTGCTGTACATCAGCACGCTCTACGTTTGGGGTATTGCCCTTCAGCCATATTTCTGCTGGGGAGAGATTACTCTGTGAGAATCATAGTTCAATGAAAATATGGTTCCTCTTAGCAGATGCTCAACCCCTACATAGCAATTACTGCCTAATGTTTATTTTGCAGTGGTTACTGAGAGCTGTTGAGTCACTGACATCTTTGTTGAGAGTCTTGGTTTGGGTTTTTTTTTTTAACATAGAGCCATTTGATGAAGCCAAAATCTGATTCTCGATGTCTATTGTTTTTCAGGGGCTTTTAGAAAACTCTCCTAAAAAAAGGCAGCATTAATTGGTTAGGGGCCAGTTAGCAAGGCCAGACTAACACCAGCAGGGTGTGTGAATTCTGACTGTCGTCTTTATACGTGCAGAGGTCGAGAGACTGGCACAGCATATGCAGACAGCAAGCCCTAAATATTTGCAAAAAGCAGCAGCGTATTTTTAGCATGATCCTTGGTAACCTCCTGTTTATTTTCAAAAATGACTAAGTGAATTAAGAACCTATATTCCATTGTTTTAATGCGATGTTATGCCAAAATCCTTTGAAAAGGTGGTTTAGGATCCTAATTTGTTTATCCGTTGCTGGACTCATTAGCCAGTGCCTAAGGGAAGAATAGGCCTGAGTCAAGCAATCTGGATGCAATTTTGAACTGTCACAGGGACTTTGTACTGCCTTGAATAACTCATGCAAAGATTGCTTGAGAAAAGGATATGAACTTATGACTGGTACCCACGTTTTCTGTATTAGATTTTTGAAAATCCCCATTTATCTGTCATATAAGCCTGAAGGTTTCTCTCTTTCTGCTGATGATTTTCCCAAGGGAATTATCTGGGTATCTGCCCGTGGCCAGCAGTGCTTGACTCTCAATGTTAGCCGCAGCTTAAGAACTCATGACTCAGCTCCCCTTGTAGGCTCTGCGGCCCAGCGTGTTCCCTGTGTGGACAGGGGCTCCCCTCAAAGGCAGGAGAGAGCTGTCTCTCCAAATTCAGAGCTGAGTTTGCTGATTTCGCTGAACGTTTCTGAAGGAAAATAAATAGCAAGTAACGGATGCAGTGGGTATGAGATCGTTACTCATACGGTTCTTTCCGTTTCCTACCCTGGAGTCCATAATGTGCATGTTTGTGTCATGAGCTACTGTAGATGCAGCACCACAATACCACAGATTTAAAAGAAAGAAGGAAAAAGAATCAATTAGATGCAATTATAATTAAGGTCTACTGACTGCAAGTTTGTTCTGGCTGATTGGACAAGCTGAATGAGAAATTTCTTGATCATGAAATTTTGTATCATACCACCACATGTACAATCTTTGTTTACACGGAAACCTCCATATTATGCTATGTTTATTTTAAAAATCAAGTTCTATTTTTGCAATATAATGACATGCCAGTAAAACCAAAAGGAGCATTGGCATATTCATTCACTCACAGCCTCCTTTTGTTACCATCTTTCCCCCTGGCAAATAAAATAGAAATCTGTGCCTTCTAATAGGTTCATTTGTAAACTCAGCGGATGTGGGCAAATGAGGGGCAAGTGAGGCAGCTGCATGATCAGGATTCCTGACTTGTGAAAGCAGATTTTTGGCAGTGGCAACCAAGTCTCTGGTTTGTTTTGCTTTGGCTGGTCTCTAATAAGGCCCCAATTTCCTCCTTGTTCTGGCTGCTGCTGAATTGCTGGTGAGTCTGTAAGGGCATCTCAGGGTCATCTGGCTGAGGGTTTGTGGGAGCTTCTACATCCCAAAAGGGACTGATTTCATTGGGTTTTACCTTGTCCCCTTGAACAGGACAACCTGTCAGATGCTGTTTTCCAGTAACTCTCCGACACTTCTGGGGACTTGCAAATGAAATCCACTGCTAGATTTCCCCACTGTGGTTTCATTTGTTCTTCTGTATTCCGGTCAAGATGTGGTGCCTTTCTTAAAGGGCCACGTGGCTCAGCTGGGAGCTGCGGCATCGATGTTTGAGTCAGTGAAACTGTATCAGTGCTCTTCCACAGTGATACGGTTTGGGCTCCTTCAGTGCCAAGGATGAGAGGGCTTGGAGACGTTATTTTTAGGAATTGCTGGAGACTTGCTGCTAAAAAGTGTAAGCTCAGCTCTACAGAAAACCTCCAGCAAGACCCTGTCAAGGACTGGTAAGCCTGGATCAGCCTGTGCTTTTACAAACAGTACTCTGAGAAAGTTAGTGCTCAACAGACCTCTATTTGTGTGGTGTTGGTTGCTTTAAAGAAAAAAAAAAAAAAAAAGGCAGAATTACTCTGTTAGACTACAGTAATTGTGTGCTTGCCCAGCTCCAGGTAGTGTGGGCATTTGCCTTGTGAAACAACCCCACGTTTCAGAGGCTGGCACAATACGATTGCTGTATTCAGCAGCCCAGGCTTCTTGGAGTTGCAAAGGACCATCCATTGAAGAGTGACAAGAGATCATGAGAAAGTTTGTGGGTGTTTGCTGGAATTTGCAAATTTCCCTTTCATTTTCTATGAGATATTCACACAGGCTGGCATTTCCTGACCAAAAAGAAAAAAAAAAAAGAGGAGGGTGCTGGGAGGGAAAGAAAGCACTTGTCATATAGCTAATCAAGTATTCAATGCCACAGGAGGTACAGAAAGACACTGAACAGGTCCATGTGGATAACGGGACAGATGCTCATATGTCTGCACATAAGCCAGGCTGGGATCTCGTGGCGTGCAGATGGATTGGATTGCTGTGGGCGACGGCTCCGGCTCGGGCTTTTCGGAGATGAGGTGGTCTGTGACGCTGGCTCCTTCTGCACAGTGCTGCTCTTGGATGGCGGGATTGTGTTCACAGTTCCCAAGTTCCAACCTCAGCATACTACACACCCACAGATTCCCACAGCTTTGTCCTGCAAAATGCCCCCTCTAACAGAAACCTCCCAGTCCTCACGGGCTTTTTTTTCACCCCTGCAATGAACAGCTTTGTTTTGAACAGAAGATTGAACGTAGCTCATTTTCCCACCTGTGACTTGGTCTCTCGTGTGCTAAACTTGGAGTAAACAACTATCACTTCATCCCGCCCCCTTGACATTTACAGCAATGACACCTCTGAATTTCCTGGCAAATATCTCAGCCTATTTTGCCTGCCTGCCTCAATTGTTCCTGTGAAAACAGACAGATTTTGCTCATTGCTCCTGGAGGAGTATCTTCGCATGAGTAACTCGGTTATTACAAGCAAAAGAAAATAATTCACACCTATTCTCTCTTCTTTACTCACATCTGTTGGTTTAATATTCCTGAATAGAACAGAGAGTGTATTTAGTCATCAGTCACAAACCACAAGTCTTTAACAACTTCTAATTTTGGAAACATCAATTAATCTTCACCAAGCTCCTTTGTAGTGAAACACAGGCCCATTGCTCTAAAGAACTGGAAACTTTAGTAAAGGGAGTAGAAAAGGGATGATGTTTGAAGGGGAACAAAGTCAAGAGCAGTGGCCAGAGCTGCGGCAAAAAATGACGGAAGACATCTAAGTGTTGCCTGCGAAACTCTGCTGCTCTGTGTTCCTTTCATGTGACTTTGCTCGTGTGTTTAGTGGAGTGGATCTTTGTGAAGCACAACCTTCTGCTCAGCTGAAGGACATTCATAGTCTGTCTGGGGCTGAGCAGAGCTCCTATGTTAAGAACCATATGTATGTGCTTTCTTGGGCTGGGCTTTGTGAGATATTGCAGCAGCAGTTGGACCTGCTCAAAATCAAATCAGGAAAGAATACTTAGATAGTTTATCCACAGCAAATAACTCAGAAGGTCTGTCACCAGTGCCCTTCTGGTCTGTGCAGATACTGCACACAGTAATTCATCTCTATAGAAAGAGCCCATCAATAAAGGCCACCCATTCTTTCCCAGTGAAGACCACCAATCCTTCAGTTGTCATGACTTCTCTGAGCTCATTGTTCTTTACTTCCTTTCTCATATAATAATTCTGACTTCCGTGACCTTTCTGTCTGCTCCTCCAACATGGATTTTAGAGCACCTACCACAGAAAGAAAACTGAATCCCAATGATTATTGGTCTTCATTCCTTTCACCCTAGATGGAGTTGTATTTTCCTTTCACTCCATTTCCGTTTAGACTTTCTTTTCCAATTCCTTTTAACTGTCTGTCTTGGCTGCCCAGTTTGCAAAGGCCTCTTGTGCTCTTTACTGTGTTTTTCTCACACCCCTCTGAAAGCCACAGGGTCAAAACAATGCTTCTAATCTCATTTGAAATCCCTTGTGTACTTTGTTTAGTTATGTTTTTGTGCCAGTTTTTTTTGACGGATTTTTCCTTGTAAGTGAGGGTTGCAGTTTCTTCTCAGGGGTTGAAATTCTGGTTTCATAGAAATCCATATAAAGCTTCAGTCAGACCAGGATTATGTTGAGAATCTTGAAAGAAGAAAGATTGTTATTGCTTCTTTTTCCCACATTTCTGGAGTTTTAGTAGACTGTATAGAATTTTGAGAAATGTAAAAAACATTCTAGGTAAGAGTACAGGTAAGAGCAAAATTTCTTTTAGCCTGTTTCAGAAGCATGGGTTTGCATTTTTTTCAGATTTATTGAACCACAATGGACTTTTTTCTTAGCTTTAAATAGTACATTTGTTTTTTCTGCCATTCTGCCATCCTTATTTATACTGAGTGAGTTCCAAACCCCACTGAAGTGAGTGGAAACACTCCCATTGAACTCAGTGAAACCATCTCAGAGTTTCCCTACTCCACCTGAAGTCAGAGGGAAATTAGAAAGGCTGCCTGTAGCACAGGAGATTGCTGGTTTCAGGAGAGGGAGAAGTCTGCCCTTATTCTGTGCTCTTTCCCTCCTTTGAGGGAATGCTGCTGTGTAAGGATGTAACAGAGCTCTGTTTGCCTGTGCTCCAGTACCTACCTCAGCCCTCAATCTTAGTTTTTGCACTAATGGCAGATATTAAATCCATATTCTTCTGATTCTTGTAAAATAACTGCAGGTGATAAAAGCCCGAATACATTAAATTATATTTATTTTTACTCTTTTGGGCTTCAGTGTCCTTTTGATGCTTTTTTCAGCGCATTTTTGGTGTAATAAATCCATTTGGAATAGGTAGATTATAGTCAAGTTTACATCTCCCTCTGAACCATGCAGGAAAAATTGAAGAGGTGATACTTTGAGTGCAGGCAGAGGTAAGAAGTGGTGGTGGAGAACCAGCTGTCTATTTTTTTCTATATACCATAGAATTCTTATTTTGGAAGAAAATAAACTTGGCAAAAATTGTGTAGTGGAAAGATAAGTGTCATCATTGTGAGCTCTCTCTAAACACGGACAAGAACAGGTGAGAAATTAATGGTTTTTTTTTAAAAAAAGAGGCAGCAGATCTTTGACAGGATCATTTTTTTGCAACAGGAAGCTCATTCCTAACTAGAGCTGTGCATGAGACACCAGGCACTCCAAGCTGAATTTGTTGCACTAACTGTGCCCTGGGGGGTTGCTGACCAGTTAGGAGGATCAGCAGAAGAAACAATAAAGCATTTTTATTAGCCTTGAAGTCAGACCAGTGGGAATTTTCCAGAGAAGGGCCTACCCTAGCTCTCTTTCATAAACTAACTTCCTCCAAACTGTTTGATAACAAGGGAAATGAAAACAATCAGAAGAAGGGGGGGGCAGAAAACCCTACTGTTTGTTAATTACATGGATGTTTTGGAACTTTCAAAATGTGGCAGCCCCATAGCATTTCTTTTGGCCACAGGGCATGAGTGGTTGTGGACATCTTGTCTCCATGTCAGGAAACTGCACTGCTCGTTGGGTCTGAGCTGTATTTTGCCAATGATTTATTGTGGAGTGCTTTGGGTTGGAAGGGCCCTTAAACACCACCTGGTTCCAGCTGCCCTGCCATGGGCAGGGGCACCTTCCACCAGACCAGGCTGCTGAAAGGTTCATCCAGTCTGGACTGGAACACCTCCAGGGATGGGGCAGTGTTCCACTTCCATCCACAGCTTCTCTGGACTGTTCCAGTGTTTCACCACCCTCACAGTAGAGAATTTCTTCCTAGTACCTAATTTAACCCTGCCCTCTGTCAGTTTAAAGCCGTTCCCCCTTGCTCTGCCACCTCATCATGATGATCATTGCAGTCAAAGGTCTCAGACAAAACAGAGGGACTGTGCAAATGTGCACTGAGAGACAGAGATTTCAACAGAAGAAATGCTTTGAGTTATTGCTTGCATCTGATATTCTCACTGGTAGTGCTCTATCTGCTGCTGTCAGGTCAGAGGGTTTTTTGTTTCTCTCACTGTCCGGGAATGCTGCAGCAGCAGCAGCAGCAGCAGGAGCTCTCATCCCAGGTGAGGGACGACAGCCCTTTGCTTAGTTTGCTGCCCTCTGGTTCAAGCTCTGAGTATTTTAACCTGACAGAAATAAAGGTCAGGGATCTCCAACAGTGGTATTGGCTGCTCGATAACAGCACTTCCAGAAACTTCTTTGAGTTAGGCTCTTCCTCTTCTGTCTTACTCTGGTCTGCTGTAAAACATAAAAGCCCAAACTCTTGATTACTATGGAAATAAATACATAAATACCTTCAAAGATTTGATTTAATGCTGGATCTAATATGCAATGAAATAACAGCGTGCTCTGAATTGATTCTGCTGAGCATACTCAGATCCTTTTAGATTAATGCTGCAGCTGAAGCTTTGGGCACTGCAGAAATGTGATTCCAAGCCAGGGTTCTTAAGGTCACCTGGTTTTTAGTGTTGTCTTTCAGTGAAGGTGAAGCTTTTTTTTTTTTTTTTTTTTTAACCCAAGAGCCTCTCAAATGCTTAAAAGTAGCATCAGTGGTTCAACAAAACTTTTACTGTGACTGCTGACTTGAATTTTGGGAGATTTTCTTGTATATCAAAGCCAAGAGACCTAGCTTATGGGTAGCTCTGTATGATTTCTTGACCTTTGGTTTTGAAGATGACCATCAGGATTTCAAAGCAATACAGTTAATCTAACTGTGCACTGCTACTCTCTCCAGTGTCTTTGCACACTTAAAATAACCCAGAATTGTTTCTGACTAAATATGCTAGTCAAAAAACTGGAAATACCACAGTTGATGAAATGAGGACAGGTTGGGCCAACTTTTTTTTTTTTCCTCTTTATAATTGCCAGTTATTGACTTCCTTTTTGTCAAGGTCACCAGAAAGCTATGGAAAAGTTTATCCCAGAATATTGGGTTTACTGGCATTTCTTGAAGAAAAAGCGTAAAATACGTGAAGAACTTGCAGAGTCTCTGCCCTCAAGTCTCTTTACAAGAAACTATTTTTGTGATTAGATGCTGGACCAAGCTGCTCTGCAATTTTTCCACTGCTATTAACTGTAAATAACTTCCAGCCTTGCATTAACCCTTTCAGCTCATGACAAGAAAAACTGCTTTGTATCTGCAGGGCGTAATGAGAGAAACAGACGAGCTGGGAATTGGAAGCTGGGTCTGAGGCAGAGTTCTTTTTTGTTGGGCCTGTGTTTATGAACTCTTCTGTAACTTTCTCATTCCTGATTCCCCTTAGAGAGCGCAAGTATTTTTATCGGGTAGAACATTTTTGGGAAATACATCCACGGTCGTGGCTGGATTTTGATCTTGTGCCTGCTGAAGCAAATGACAATGTTCTTGCAGGCCTTTGGGAAATGGCTGTGTGCTCTGCAGACATTGACCTGAAAAGACTTTAGGATCTCTCTGACAGGCCCAAGCTGGAAAGATGTGGCTCTAAGTTCAGTTCCTAATTCTGTGTGGTTGTCTAAAGGCAGCAGGACCTCAGATATGAGTGGAGCCTGTAAATGCTTAAAAAAAAAATATGCTGATAGGAATAAAAATATGAATACATGTGGAGTTAGGGAGGGAGGCAACTCTTTTTGAGCAAGTCTTGAGAGGGAAATTCTCTAGCCCTGTGCATCCCCTTCTGGAATGTCCATGTAATGCCAAGATCATGTCCCAGTCTTCACTGCTAAATCCTCTGCCACGGCTTAATTACAGAGTGGAATCTGGTTGAGAATTTTCGGATGCCTTCATGGACACTAAAGACAGTGGAAACACAGGGAAAAAGTCCATGCTTCAAAGTGTGTGATGATTTGGACTCTAAACATTGCAAGATTAAAGATGCTGAGATACTGTGGAATCCTGTACACCTGTCAGGCTGCCACTGGCTCGAGCTGATCTGTGTTTTAAATGCTCCAGTCACACATATGAAGCTGAAGAGTGACCCTACCATGGATTCAGGAGATGCAGGCTTCCCTTTGCCAGGCAGGTTTCCATCTCTTCTTCTTTAGCCATGACAGTGCAACGATCTCTCCTATGAAACGTAGACGTTCCTTTTCACATTAATAACTCTTATCAGAGAAATACAGTATGTAGTGGATTAATTGAAGATCAATCTTGTGCCACATATTATGGATGAGGAAAGTTTTATACCTACTCTCACTTTGCCACAAAGGAGGGAAAAATTGGTTACTATGACCATTTTAAAATTCTTGCACTAAAAACATTCCCAGGCACCGTTGGGTTATTTTAATTTTCCTTTTTCATGGGAATTATGCCACAGAGGCACTGGCTTTTAAAGTTCATTAGGTTTTAAAAATATATTTGAGCTTCTTGGTCAGACAAAAATTGGCAGGCGGTCACGTGGGGAACTTTTGGCAGAGCTGAAAAGTGGTTCCAGTCTCCCCATGGTCCTTGGAGAAGGATTCTGGCTTTTCTCTTTCCTTCTGGATGTTGGACAAAGCTCTCCAATTCAGCATCCGCCAGCAGAATTTTACCACTGGTTTGAATGAAAATAAGGTCGTGTATCAAAATGATGAGTAAATGTGTTATCAGAAATTATCTGAACTGTACCCAAGTACCCTGGGTGGTCCTTAGGGCTTTCCATAGGACTTTTTATTCTCATTCGGGTCATGAGCATCTGTAGTGGAACTTCTTCTGGATTTTGTTGCAACCAAGTAACAGCCTCGGCTTTGTGTTTTTTTTCTTTTCCAGAACTAAACCTGTCAGCTTTCTGTCTCAGCCATGAGGAGAGAACCAAGGCCTCTTGAGGCTGTCTTCTATGTCTCTGACAGTTACTCTCCTCCCAAGGTGTCTCAACCCTTAAAAATAATCATGACATCCAAAATAACTAGTCTTCATTGAAAGTTGTGATCAAAAAAGAAATATTACTAAATCTGTATTTTTACTGCTTGATTTTTTTCAGGACTCCACTCCATGAGCTTCAAGTCACTGCCTGGGAAACTGCTATGGTCGGAGCTGCAACAGCCTGATGGATAAATCTTCCATCCCATCCTCTTTGCTTAGTCTGGGATTCTGAAACATATTCACGTATCAGAAAAGGTAAGGGTAAAGCTTTTTGTGTTTTTATCCACTAGCTTGGTTGTGCTGCTGATAAGGATGAGGCTGCAAGGCTTTGGGACGAAGTTAGACTGAGGGTTCTGAAATGGAAATTGTTGGTTGTGCCGAGCCTGATGCAGCAGAACAGATCCCATTACAGGTTTGGGGCTGGGTCGGGGGAAACAACAGGTGTTGAGATGTTCATAGAGAGGAGGAGAGAGCAAAGGAGAACTGGGAAAGGTTTGTGCTGGGCAGAGGAGGAGAGGTTTAGCCTGGCTATCTAGTCCAATCCCGATGTGATGTTTTGCCTTTCTGTCTTCTGTGGAGAATAGAAAGGAACAAACAGTGAAAAAAAATTTAGAAGTGTGGTGGTGGTGGGAAGTAGGCCAGATAGAAAATGACAAAGATATACTGATGGTGCAGAAACCTTGGCTATGCAAGGAGCCCAGAACTGTCAAAATTTTGCCTCTCATAAGCGAGCCAGCTGTGTGTCCAAATTAAGTGTCTAGGAGAAAATATTTTCTTTTCCAGATTAAGCTAGAAGACTAATATTTGGTGCTGGAAAGATACACTTCTGTGCTATGGTTTCTTCCTGATGAGTTTGCAAATCTTCCCTGAATTGCTAATTCATGCTTCCCATCTGAAATTTGAAACGCGAAAGGCTTTATTTTACCATTTTGTCTATGCATGCATGTCAGGCTGAAAAAGGGGGAAGGAGGAAGCAAGGGTTGGAGATGGGCTCTTGTGCTTGGCTTTAAAGTCATGTGTTAAACATAATCCCTTTGCATTCATCTGTAGAAACAGTGTCAGCATCCACAGGGGGCTGCTGTGTTTGAACAAGACTGCTCGATTTGTTTTTGATTAAGCATAATTATTTATTGCAGGACATGCAAGTATGGGTAATGCCATCTGAGTCCTGGCAGGGAAGGTGTGTGTTATGGTTTGGGTTTGTTGTTTCTCTCTGTCTTGGTTTAAATTTATCTCCATCACCCAATTTTTTTTGACAAACAGATGGGGATGTATTTTTAGGATACAACTTAAAAAGTGTTATTTACCCCGAGAACAGCAAAAAGAGCAACCTTGAAAGATTTCTATAATGGAAATGAAACAATCAACACAGAAATATGAGGAAGAAATTGCACCCATTAAATACATCTAGACTGATGAATGATATGATGGCTGCCTATTCAAGTTGGAAATTTTACACATGATTGAAGCTTTATTTAGTCTAATGAAATGTGCTTCCTGAATGCTGCATCTGAGTGACGGCGTGACCTAGAGCACAAAAGAAAGTATTATGTGATTAGACTGAGATCATTCTCATTTAAAGTCATTGTGATATAATTTTACATTTTTAATTAGCAGCATATACTTTTGTGTCCATTGCCTCTTTTATTGCGAATACCTTTTCAGGTCTTGTCCTTCCACAGGCTTGTTTGAAGCTCAGCACGGATTAACAGCAAAAGGGTTTGGAGCTCATTGATCCTTTTTTTTTTTTTTTTAAATCCCCCCCAAAGGGGTGAATGGGGGGAGGGGAGGAAGCTGATCTTTTAGAAAAGGCTCGTCTTGTGCTGAGTTTTTCCTGTGTTCCATAGGACATTCTTCACATTTTAGCCTGAAACCCAGCTTAAATACCTTGTTTGACCCATGAAAATATTGATACTCACGTCTTTTAAATCAGTGAAATTAGAGTTATTGGTGGAGCAACTGATTCTAGAGATATTCCCCTCAACATCTTGGCTCTGGCAGCTGGGATTTCATGAGGGCTGTGGCATGATACTGCTTTACATCACTGGGAGTTTGGACCTACATCCTCTACACTACACATTTCTTACCCCACTTCACCTTTATGAGCTGGGCCTTTACTTCGAAGCTGTTTTGTGTACTAGGCTGGAAGGCAACTCCTCACACAGAAATCCAGTGTTTGGATTAAAAGCTATTAAATCACGTTTGACTCGAGCAAAATTTAACGTGGTTCATAATACAATTTTATGAGCTATTGAGATTTCTGGCACCATAAAATGAGTTTGTTAATGGGTTTCAGCAGTTGTTACTTAAAGCGATGTTAAAAAGTAATGAAGGGGGAAAGTGAATGCAAGGGGTGAACTTGCTTCTCGAGTCTGCATTTCTTTCCTTTCCCGGAGCATTAGCAGGGGTAAGCAAGCATTAAACAGGTTCAGTGTGCTGCCTTTGTGTGAAAGAGCTCGCTGCAGACCCCATATTTTCAGATGAATCTGAACTTGCTGACCACAATCCTGACTTTCAGCTTGTTAGTGAGGTTGACTGATGAACACCCAGGACCAGACAGATAAGCCAGACACTTAATCTATCTACTGTATGTGTTCAGTCAGACTAAAGCTTTATCAATCATTTCAAACTGCATTTCAAGAGCACATTGTATAGTTTCCCATTACCATAAATCACTGCATTTGGAGCTAGCAGCAATTTAACCATCTCGTTCATGGGGCATCTGAAGGTGTCCATGTACCTGTAAGTACCTTAATTTGTGCCTGTGTGGAAGATTCATAATTCCTTAGCACATTTTCTGGTTTTATTGCAGCCTGTAGTCGGACTTTGGGAATGCAAAAGAAAAAGGTCAGGCACAGGCTTTCAATAACAGTTTTAAAAATATTTCATTTTGAAATGTAGGATAATTTTCTTAGATCACTTTTTGCCTCACCGCATAGATATCTTCTTGATCTGGCTTGTACCTCCTGCTACAATGAAAAGGATAAAATTAAAAGAGGGTGTGATAAATGCATGTGCCAACTGCAGAATAAAATCTAATGCTGAGACAAAAAAATACCTTTTCTTAGAGGATACATCCCCATTTTTTTGTCTTATTACTTTTTCAATTCTGTTTTTACACATACAGTTATGCAGGCCAATCATATATCTCACAAAAGAAAGGCAGCATGTTTACGGGTAGTGAGGGCCAATTTGCCTGATCCTTTTTGGTGCTATTTACAGAATTTAGGCTTCAAATGTGCTCAGACCTTTTTGTTTCCACTTCAGCTATCGTCAGGCCTAAACTTCGAGACATGAGGTCCAATAGCTATTCCAAAATCTCACATTAGCGTTCCAAATCTCTTGTTAGCCCTCTGGATTGTGACAAACCCAGGTACTTCCAACCAAGAGAGATTTGACTCCTTTTGGAGCCTTGCTGAGATGGTCACACCTACTGGCATAGACAACTGTCCAACCTTTGGTTCCTGGGAATAAATTAGATATCATGGCATAATTTTTAGAAGCCTCCATATCCATATCATTGGAATTTTCTTTCCATTACTTTTAGGTATTTCTGTACCTTGTTTTTCCTTGGTGGCCATAGTAAGTATACATTGGTGTGGTATGTGAGAAGCTGGTGGAGCCCATTTGAAGTCATGCAATAATGGCGTAAGTTACAGCTTATCAAGCCCAAGTTATTTCATTATTTTCCCTTCAAATTACATTTTGTGGTCTATTAAGCATAATTTTCTGATAATTGGTGAAGTCTGAGTGCAGTCTCTATACTATATGGCTGGTCTAGATTTGGGCCAGGCTTTGTGCCTTATAAACCTATCAACAAATCCTGTTTTCAGCTGTGGTGTAACACTGAAGGGCAGTTGAGGAGGAGACATGATAAAGTCTATGGGACAAATTACACATCACAAATTAATTATATGTAATGCTTGGCATAACAGACATGAATTTTGGGCATGACCATAATACTTGTTTTTGCTGCCAACAATTATCATCTGCTTTAAGTCATGTCTTGGATGAAGAGTGGATCTTGTGGTGTTACGGTAAATGCACGGAATATGAATAAGCAGACACCTATGGGCTGAAGCTCTGCTTGTGGAGATTAAGTACTTGACTGTGGATATACTTCAGGTGCATTCAGAGCAATTTGGTTTCCCATGCTAACTGCAGCAAACGAGTGGAATTATTTCCATGGCTTTCCGTGAACTTTTGGATTGAGGCCCAGAGCCTGATCTCATACTTCGCCTAGAGGAGATTTCTGAGAACATGCAGACTTGGGCATCCAAGAGTGGTTGTAAAGGGCCACAGCCAGGCCCTTTATTTACAAGTTAAATGACTTCCCCAACGTGTTCTGGGGAGCTTTAGGCAGCTTGTGGTTTGTTTCACCTACTTAACATCGCACTGAGGAAGAGTTGAGTCCCCATCCTTTGACAGACAACAGATCAGCTGGTTACAAATGTTGACTGGCTGAATAAAAGCAGAGGACGGGACTACACTGGGATTGAAGTTCTGGGTTCGTGGACTGTGGGAAAATTAGTTATACAGACTTTTGGGTCTCCTCTGCTGAAATGCAACTCCTGATCACTGTAATTTTGGATGATGCTTAAATGGTTTCTCGGACTACGCAAACCACAGGCTGACCCAAGCTTTGCCAAAGAATGAAAAGTGGATGAGCAGCTGTGCTTCTTCACAGCATGTTTCTGAGGTTTGTCAGTTCTGTCACACTCCTCAGACATGTGGAAATGGAGGGAAAGGGCTTTCCAGAGATATTCCGCTGATAATTATGAAGAAACTCACAGCCACACCACTTAAAAACCTTCTAATGGTTCTTGCACTGATACATGAATTGTAGTGAGGAGGATGTAGTTTAAAAATACAACACAGACTTTTTTTCTCATAAAACGTTTCAGGAAATCCTGCATTTCAGTGGGAATTTTTCACCTTTGAAGAATACCGCATTTGAAGAATTTATAATGCTCTATTATCTCTGGGCCTAATTTGCAATATACTTATGTAAAGTGAAATTCAGTCTGCAAAGATGCTTCTTTCTGAGCGTTCTTGTTGCATAGCTATGTAAATGTTCTTATGCAAGTAGAGACAATAATTATAGCTTAAGGCTATGTACATTACTAGCAGGGAATTCCTCATACATTTAAATACGTATTTTGGAAGCAAATCTGGATCTGGTTTCAAAATCCAGAGTGGATTGACACCAGTTTACATCATCAGTATCTGGCCTTTCGAAATCCAGAGAACCCATTAAAAATAAAACTTGTGGTGGGGGGAGACTGGAGTTATATCATATAGCAAGTGAGCAGAGGAATGGCTGGCAGGAGAATGGTATGCTGCAGATGAACTGGATGGGGGACAGATTTGCACTGTTGTAAAACACGTGGGAAAAGTCCCTCCTGTTTATTTCTTTTTTTTCAGCCCCCTATTAATTTACCGCAACCACAAGCCATGTGTTCCTGTTCCTGTCTGGGAAAAGAGGCTGGGTAGGCCGTGGTGTGACTTAGCCGAACCAGCGATCTGAAAGCAGCCGGAAAACCCCAAGAAATTCTGAATTGCTAGTAAAAGAGCCAAGGAGCGGTGTCTGTAAACCACTCAGCTTTGGGGACAAGGCCACTCTGGTCGTACTGTGCTCCCTGTCAGGTGTTAACAGCTGTAATGAAGGACATCAGCTGAAGATCAAGTGGATAAAATATCTTCAGTGAAAGCTTATGCCTTAAAATTATTGGATTCATAGTGCACCCAAAAGTTTATGTTCAGTGTAAGCAGAGCAGGGACTTGTGTGGAATATCCCAGCATCTGTGTACTTTGGAAAGAGTTGTTGTGCTTCGTGTAGATAATATTGAAAACAGCAGAACTCCTGCTTAAGATCCTCCTTTCCCTTCTTGCTCTCAAGGTGAGAGAAGCATGTTGCTGCTCCTTATGCAACACAGATAATTTCCTCTGATACATAAACAACCTGTGACAGGCTTGAAGCTCCCTCTGGTTCTTTCTCTTTCCAGCCACTCCTGTAAGATCAAGCCTCTCACCTGCCCTCAAACAAGACCTTGCAGTATCCTGGATTGGGATGCAGGGTATTGTCTGGATTATAAAGTAAAATTTATAAACTAGTGGTTTAGAGGGGCTAAAATCCAATATACTGGCTTTTACGCCGCTCATCTGTGATAAAGATGTGATGAGTAAAGTTGAGTTCTCATCTGAGAACTTTCCCCGTGGTTTAGAAGGCTGAGCTTGGTAAGTGTTAGAACGCTGACAGTTAAATGGAAATACATCTGGGAATTAGTATAATCTTACCTACTGCTACTGGTGAGACAGCAATGAAATTACTTCTCGCTGATACGATTGATAAGGGTTGTTGCTGCGTGGTTTTAAACTTCTGTTGTAGCTTTAAATACCTACTTTTTATCCAGTGTTTATGTTAAACTTCAGCATTTTCTTCTTTTTTTTTTAAATTAACTCTAGCCTTTTTTTTTTTTTTTTTTTTTTTCTGAGTGCCTATTTATATTTTGCTACCAGTTGTGAATTTAAAAGAAATGTTTGCCTTTTGGATTTCTCTACCCCAAGCTTAATCCTTCCCAGAGACTCAAATGGGATCAAGGTCAGGTTTTGTCATTAAAGATAGAGAGAGCACATTTCTTTCCTAGTGTGCCTCAGCCACAGACATCTTATGTGGTTTGGTGAGTGTGAAAGGCTGGAGGGATTTAGTAACTCTGGTATAAAGGAGGAACTCTTATTTAATAATTTATCCCTAAAATTTGAAAGAGCTAAAACATTTAGAATAGAGGGTACTTAATGTGTGTTAAAAAGACAGACCATTCAACAAAGAGCCTGAATATTTACTGTTGGCACTACTGCACTGTTTGCCAAAGAAAATCCTACATCCCTGCTGAAATATATTTAAATTTGAATTGTATATGTAGTATATAATTACATCCATAATGACTATATCTCATATGCATGCACATATATTTTGTAGTGTTATTTTTGCTCATATCTGGAGCTGAGACTAAAAACACTTTCAAACTCAATGACTTTGATAACACAAGTGAGAGAATTTTTACTTTTTAACACCAATATGGAATTTTGTTAAGTCATTTCCTTGAGGGGAATATTCTGATTTTGGAGAGAGTTATTGTACTGTGCACAGTTCTCCTGGTTTAGGTGATTGGTTAGGCTGGTCTGGATACATTCTAAGGGGATCTGGATGTGTATATATTCTACCTCTTTCTTTTTGTGTGAAGAAATTAATTTTCAGAGGTGCTATTGCTCCTCTTTCTGACAGACTCAGATCTGTACAGTCCACATGCTGCTGAGTCAGAAAATGTGTTTGGATGCTGTTTGTTAGGCAAGTTTTGCCCATATTTACTTGTGTCTGTGCACCTGAAGAATAAAATGCTCCCGAGCATGAGAAATTGCCTTGATTTGAACACTGTGTGTGGAGATGCTGCAGTTCAGAGCCCTCCAGGCGTGTCGGTGTGTGTTTGAGCCCGTGTAGGTGGCACGGCTGATCACCAGGCGTGCCAGACCTGGGGACCGCGTGCTCCGTGTATTGCTCAGCCCACAATCAACAGCCCACGGCTCGTGGGGCTCCTGGGAAAGGCTCCTCTGGTGCAAAAATAGGAGGAACAGCCTTCTGACAAGAGCTGGCACCTTCATGACAGCCATATCCTTTCACACTGTGGTATAATGCAGTTCAGCCTGCTTTGAAGGCCCAATTTGGTGGTGGTCCTGCCTTATCTCTCAGTAGATACTGATCTTTATCACAGTCATAACAAACTGTTTGGTGGAGTTGGAGGGGGTGAGAGAAGCCTTTGGCTTCATTTAGAACAAGTCTGACGTGAGCATTGAGATATTCTGTACTTTTGATGGCTGGCTTTTTTTGTGTCAGATTTTAAGAAGTCTGTGAAACTCAATGTTACGTTAGATCTGCTCCATTTATCCCACTGGAAAAGGAAAGAGCTCGTTTCAATGAGGTGTTCGAAATATCAGGCTTAAAATTCTTGTACTTGAGGACATTCTGTTTAATTCTTTTGTGACAGCAACTGAAGGATAGGAAATGGTGTTCTAGTGTAATTTCTCAGGCAAATGCAAGGTTGTCTTAGTAACTTGTGACCCCCTTGACTCAGAGTGTGAGGAGAGAAAAGGCGAAGTTATTCAGCGGCTGGAGGAAAGTGGGGCAAAGTGTTATCTCAGAGCTCTGATATTTGGCTTCCAGTGGCCACAGAAACTTGACACACATCAAACGTCAAACTAGCTGATAGCAGACAGGAAGGATTAGTGTTGACACAGCAGAGCTGACCCCTGCCAGCAGCGAGGCTGTGTTTAAATACAGCCACGTCGCTCTGCAATCACCCTGGCCGTGCAAGCGGTACAAACTGGAGGTGAAGGTATAGGAAACACGGGGCGTTGGGACATTCTCCTGCTTAATTGGGCTGACAGCTCAGTCTGGATGGAGGACAGTGTTTATTTACTCATTGTTGTGTGATGAGCAAATAGAAAGCTATGCCTGCTTTAGCCCATGCTGATATTGGTCCTAACACTGTCTGGCTCCAGCTGCCGTAAGCCAGGACAATACAACACAAAAACTTCCTATTCACCATCACTTCTAAGTCTGTGCTGGCACAGATATGCAATGACCTCAGACCACAGTTGGGTCTAATAAGGAATTTATCTTCATGGAAATGTGACCTCTTGCTACCAGAAGGCTACAAAAATACGAGCAACAATGGGTAAATGAAGATAAAGGTTTATCCTGGCCAACTGTTGCATTTTCAAAACAGTTCAACCCTGCCATGCAAAAACTACTGTTTGACATAGGACGCTGTCTGAAGCTCTGAAAAAAGTTATCCGGGTCACTATGGAAAGAACATGCTCTTATTATTGTTTTTGTAAGTGAAAATTACTGGATTGATTAGTTTTTCTTTTGAATGATGCAGACATTCAATATCAGTTTTCAATTCCCAGAATCCAGTTTGGATGCAGAAAAAGGGATTTCAGGAAATTCAGTTTTTCACCAAGGAATTAGGCTTTTTCCTCTCTTAACCTCCACCCTCCACACTAGGAGTTCATACTCTGTATGTGCTTTTAATCTTGACTTCAATATATTTTACTGTGGCCAGCTTTTAGTTACAGTTTAATAACTTCAGCTTTATTTTGCCCCAGGCCATATTATAATGAATAAAAAGCTTTTTCTATGATTTAGCTGAATTTATGCAGCTGCCCTTGAAACAGCTGCATAATTTTTCCTACTGACTAGGAAGGGTAGCAGTTTAGTCAGCACGGACTGATCAGCTGAATTCTACTTCCAAACTCGGTTTTGCCAAAAAACCATGTGGAAACGAGTGCAGATCCATGACCATGCTTCCAGATACCCTGCACAATGTTGTTCTTTCTTAAATTAAAGTTATCCTCACCCCAAAAAGTAATTTGGACTGAATAAGGACCATATTTTATATGGTTATGTATGGTACCTTTTGCAATGACACCTCTAATCTGATGAGGGCCTCTGGAACACCCAAAATAGCTGCTTCCCAGTTTCCAATCTTATGAAGGAAATGGTGAATAGATATGGGAAGAAGCTTACATCAGCCATTGGTTATCTTACATTTGACCATTTCTAGGTTGGTTCTTCCTGTGTGCACAGCTTGCAAGTAGGCCAGGTCCATCAGTGGCTCCATTGAAATCTCCAGAGAGGTGTGTCAAAAGTACATTTGCAGAGCCTGTGCAGTGGTTCTGACAGGAATCATGTGGTCAGCTCAGAACAGGCATCGAGCCTTTCACCTTGTTCATTTCATACCTTAAAACCTGGCATTTGGAAAGCAGTCCTGGCCAGGAGCCTGTGTGGATTCCAGCCGAGCAGGCAGCGAGGATATTGGATGATACACACTGTGTGGGAACCTGCCTACAAATTGAAGGACGGCAGATAGGATGGAAGAGGCAGGAGGTCAGTAGTACGCAGCTTAGGGAGCACGTGGTTTGAATGCGACTGTGAAACCTAAGACACCTCATCAATTTGTGAGACTTCTTTAATAAGGGCCCAGCTTCATCTTAACGCGGGGAATCCCCTCCAGAATTCCAGACACATGAAAGACATTAACTCATAATTCCTAGTAGTCTCCCGAGTACCTGTAAATAATTATGGCTGGCCTTTTTGGCCTTAGAAGCTTTCAATTACCTGGTGTTAAACCTTTTAGAGCAAACTGGAAACCAGTATAGGATGCTGAATGTGAAAAGGTGCATTTGTTAATACTTCTGTGCACTGACAAATCTGAACCAAGTGCATGGCTCTTACTTGCTCAGGATTAGCAAATATCAAACTGAAATGAAGAACAACTATTTACATGCACTTAAAAGAGCAGGTTTAAAAGAAATCTTGTAAAGAAAAGTAAAAAAATGTAGCAATAAACTCTAGTCTGAGATCATGCTATTAAACAGAAATATTATTAAAAGAACAGTTTTTAGAAGAATGAGAATGATCAGTTTGCCCAGCTGTTCTAGTAGCAAGGAAAACGTTAATTAAAAATTAAGAGAATTATGCACACATTCTATTCAGCTCAGTATAAAACAGTTAAGCACAAAAGCAAGGCAGATTAGACCCTGGTGTGGAGTGTATGCTCTAAACTTAAAAAGATTATAAGATGTATAATAAAGATAAAGCACCCCCCCAAACAGCGAGAGCACATTAAGTCATGCAACGAACCTTTTATTCATTACAGCTCTGAAAAATTTGGGGTCAGTTCTCCATTCCATTATAAAGGAGACTTTAAATGTAGTGTTTCTGTAATATATGTTCAGTTAAAAGCCCTCCTCCCAGCTTTTCACTGCCAGAATGAGGTAAAGAATCTGGAGATTTTAGAACTAATAAGCCAAGCAGTAAAATGGTGCACATTTGTGTGGAGCCTGATGAGGGATGGGAATGCACCCAGGGAAGGCTTGGCTGCTTCGGCACAGACGCTGACGGGTGGACTCACCAGGACTTCATTCAGTGAATCAATCTTGGCAAACACCATCCATGGAAATTCAAAGAGGGGAAAAAAGGCGAGAAAAACCTGACTCTGTTTGTTGCACGCTGTACGGGATGAAAGCTGGACAAGCTATCCACCTGCAAACCAACTGCTCAACCCTAGGAAATTGGGAAAGAAGAACTGAAAAAATCTTAGAGAACGGTGTTGGAGTACATGGACGTCCGTCACTTCCGTTGATCTGGGGAAAAACAATGAAAAATCCACTTTCTCAGGGCAGGAAAAACCATATAATTACAGAATAATGTCATACTGCACCCAACCGAAAAGCTCAGTAAGACAACTGCTATCAAATACTCCAGCTCTTACTTGTTCGGGAGCCTCTGCGGGTCAGAAAGGTGAGACAGATGTTCCACAACCCATCCTGTACTGCAGTTTAGGCCTTTCTACAGCACTGGGATGTGCTGTGGGATCAGAAGGATCAGAATATTAGTCTTTCAGTTGCAAAGATCTCAGCCCCTTCAGAACTCCTATATGCTTCATTAGTGAAAAGACTTTGGTAATAATGAGCCTCATTTAAACATTCTGAATGCAGTCTTTAAACATACTGGGTTAGAAAACTTGAAGTAATAAGGTAGGGAATAAAAGCAAATTCTTGCGTTCTTCATGCAATTGAAAGTACAGTCTTTCCTTACAGATTTAATTCTTCCTATGAATGTCCACACTGTGTTTGCAATATTTTAAAAAAACCTGGATAGAGTCGCACTGGAGTGAGTGTTTGTGAAGTTAATAGAAAATTCTGGGCCTTCAACTCTGATAAATGTAACTCTAGAGTCCTATGAAAAATTTCATTTTCAAGGAAGCCTTGCCTTTTTATGGGAAATTTGTCCAGCTGAAAAATTTTACTGGCTCTACTCCTCATTCCCAGTTATGGACCAGATTTGGAAATACCTGTGAAAAACAATATATTGGTTTCAAGGAAATGCATGGATGAAAGCATTGTAATTGAGGACATCCAGATCTGTTCTTACAGAAATGTTTTGTATTTACACGGTCCGTTACTTACACGTTCTGAAGAGCATTACAAGCATAGAAAACTCCAAAAGGGTGAAAGTTAGCCAAGAAAACCAGCTGTGCATGACTTTGAGTCCTACCCCAAACGCTTGGAATACATCTGCATGGCTCGTCAATTCATCTGTATTGCTCTACATGCAATGTGACTGGTTTGGTCCTAGAACTACTGAGACAGAGCAGTGGAGGTATATAAAGCCAGGGCAATCATGGAAAAGGGAAATTTCAGTGTCTTTGTGCACAAAATTGTTTGTGTTCAGGATCAGCAAGATGGGTTACAGATGTACGTCGAACAAAGCAATTCACTTGGACTTTTGCAGAGCGTTCTCTTAAAAAAATCTTTGCAAGGCTTTAAAAAGATGGGGAGGGGGTGAGAAGGATATATATATATATATAT
>VZRR01005735.1:7244-72676 GCA_013398015.1 Oreocharis arfaki
AAAAAAAAAGAGGGAACACTGTATATAAAATCATTTAATGAAATTCTTTCTTAATTGTGAGAGGGTGCAATATCATTATTTCTATTTCACAGATGAAAAAGAAAAGAGAATAAGAAAGGGTAAGGTTATGTCTTGCAAAGGAGCTTGGTAAAGTTCACTTGGCACAAAAAAATTTCATTTATAGTGTTGAGCTTGATTTTGATGTTTTGGAGAAGGAACTGAAAAATTTTCTACAGTTTGATTGGTATTCATAGCACCCATCAT
Organism: Oreocharis arfaki; assembly: GCA_013398015.1. Classification (NCBI taxonomy): domain Eukaryota; kingdom Metazoa; phylum Chordata; class Aves; order Passeriformes; family Paramythiidae; genus Oreocharis; species Oreocharis arfaki. Next base: position 7,509 of record VZRR01005735.1, read on the forward strand.
GCCCAGTACCTGTCAAGGAAGAAAGTTGGGGTTTTTTTGGGTTTTTTTTTGTTTTTTTCCGAGACAGAAGCTTCTACTTCTCAATGTTCCTTTGTAAAATCAGTAACTTCTGTTTAAAGACAGTGCTTCAGGATATGAGCAAAGGTAATCTCTTACTGCTCCTCATCCAGAAATAACTGAACAATCTTCGAGACTCAGGGATCTTCACGACAGTCCTCGGTTTAGCATCTTTGGCTAGAGCTCAACAGGTCCATAGAATCCAAAGAAATTCTCTGTGGCTCTGGTGTATAATTTCCAGATTCCTCCTGTGAAGTACCTTCCACAAGACTCTAGTACAGGTACTAAAGGTGAAGAAGTTGTGATCTGAATCTGATAGGAAGATGATGAAATGTAGCCTTGAACAACATTACAAATCATGGAGTTTTGTGTAAGCAATGTCCTAGACAATGCTGAAATATAAATGGCCTGCATTTCTCCCTAAAACAATTACCTTAATTTTTGATTGCTAATATATGGCTAGGAACTGATAGCTGGATGGTTTGTTCATACATTTCTTCCTTTTTACTGCAAGCATCTTGTGATGTGTACTGATTCATCATAACAATGAAAAAAAAAAAAATAGGGTTTCTTAATTATATGGTAAATTTTAGAAATGGGTATGTCCTGCCCACTCTCTTTATATGTAATCCAATAAAATCACGAGGTCCTTTTCATAACATCTTTTTTCTTTTTGCCTTTTTTTACCCTCAGAGAATAGTGGTATGAAACTAAGAGACTGAATAGAGCAGATCAGATTTTGTCTTTAATTTCTGCTAATTTGCAGGAGCTCTTACTCCATTCCTGCATAGAGATTATTTTAAAGGGTTTAGTACTAGGTTTCATATAATCTAACCCCATATATGTGATAATTTCATGTCTAAGTCAGATCCAGTTGTTTGAAACCATGTCAATAATCAGTCAAGAGAAAGAGGCAACTAGTGGCAACACATCTATTGTAGGCCTCTCTCTTACAAATGAATGAATTATATCCAGATATGGCCCATTTTTCTGCATTAATCTCAAGAAATTGAGAATGACCATCTCAGATCCGTGCTTAGGTTAGATTGAGGCAGATGAATCACATCCTTAGTTACTCTTTGAAAGGAGCTGAGAACTTTTAATTCTAAATGTATTTTGGTTTTTTTTTTAATATTCAACCAGGTCATTTTTATCTGCATTCATCTAGAATCTTGTATTATTTTTAACTCCAGCATGCAGCCTTCTTAGGCAATGGATCTAAAGTTGTCTAGTACGAGAAATTCGTTTTTTCATTCCAAAATGTTACTTTCAACACCTCAAGTTCTTTCTTATCTCATAGTCATACACAGAGTGAAAGGTTGAATTTGGCTCCACAGCTGAGCATGCCTTTCCTAACATCCCTCATTTGTTGTACAGATACATCTCTGTGAGAACCAGGGTCTTCATTAGGGCTCACTTCCATTCTATTTATATCAGCTTGTTTAGGTCACAGCTTCAAAGATAGTGACTCTCTTGGCTATGAAGGCTCTGTGCTTAGCAAGTTGATGTTCTGTAGTGGATGAAATTCCTGATCTTGGGTTGCACAAAACAAGCACAAACAGCTTCAAAATGTGCCATTGTGTGTGATAGTTGCAGTGCCATCTTCATTTTTCGTCCATTCTTGCAGCACTCAGATGCCTCTTAATAGGTAATGCTACATGATTGCAGGCAGGTACTCCAATTCTAGGAGGAGTGGTAAGGGCTGTAAATAAGAACAAAAATAGGAATTACTCTTGATGCTTTATGATCTTTTCACACACAGGAAATGAAGAAACACCAGCTGAAAATTGTCTCGACAAATGTGAGAAACAAGAGAGAAAAACTCACTTTCTGCAATTATAGCACTGCATTACATCTTTTCTTAAGAGTTCACAAAGTACTTCCTAGATATGGATTACTCTGTGTTTGAGTCACATCTGTCTGGTTAGTGAGTTTGACTGAAGGCAAGTGAGCTGGTGCAGGGCAGATTGGGTGACTTGCTGAAAGGATGTGCATGAGAGTGCTGAGAAGGCCAAAATGGAAATCTGTAATGCCCTACCCACACTGATGAAACGTTCTGCTTTTCATTAAATATCCCTGTATACTTCTGACTCTTCATGAAGTGAGAGAAGAACCCCAAAATCAGTAAGGTATTTTTTTTAGATCAACAATACTAATAAGGTGAATTAGGCCATGGGATCAGTAACATGCAGACCTAGTGGAAGGCGTCCCTGGCATGGCAAGGGGGCTTGGAACTATATGATCTTTAAGGTCCCCTCCAACCCAAAGACTTCTATGGTAATTCTGTGATTTAAAATGGGTCTAGCCCCTCTGAATACCCTTCTTCCCTTGCACAGAGACAAGACTTTCTTGCCAAGCTGGATTTCAAAGCACCCACAAATCAAAACTAGGAGAATTTCCCCACTCACTTCTTGTGCTATCATCAGTTTGCTTGTCTGTGTAATGGAAACACACTGTGCTTACTTAGATCCGCTGCTGCAGAAATTCAGAGCAGAAAGAAGCAATATTTCTCACAGGAGGAGTGATTAACCACCAGAGCAACTTACTTAGGATTTTTGTAGATTCACTAATGCTAGAAATATTTAAATCAAAATATTCTAAGAGATATGTTCTAGTTCAAAGAGAATGAATTCAAGGAAGTCTTATGACTTCTGTTATGAGGGAGGTCAGATGAGATGTTCGCAATGGTCCCTTCTGGCTTCATAACCTATGAAGCTACGAAGCTATATGAACCTCTTTCAAGAAATAAGGATGATGGTAACTGTCTATAAATACTTGATAACATGAAATTGCTGGAGGAACTATTTAAGGTGGTTAATGATGGTATTATGGGGAATAATGTCTTCAAACTGAATAGACCAAGGTAGAATATTTAAGAAAGACAGTATTTTCTAGAAGTGAGGTCAATTGCACAGTGGAGTAATTTGCAAAATTGAGTTCTATAAAAAGAGGTGTGCAAGAAGAGAGTGAATAAAGCAGGTGATTAGTCTATGAAACAACTTTGTTTTAAAGACAGATAATTCAAAACTAAGTTGTTCAGAAACTCTATGACTGTGTTATTTAGTGATTTTAGACAGCAGGTGTGCTTGCTTTTTTGTTTTTGTTTTGGTTTTGGTTTTTGTTTTTTTTTGTTTTAGAATTGATTGGGAAATGGTTTACTGGCTAATGCTGTCTCACCTGAACAGGAAACTTCAGGTACTAATTTTTCCACCTGAAATACGATAGATCCTTGGAGGGAAATAGCTCTAGTCCGTGAAAACAAGCAAGATTTCCCCTTCTGACTTTGTTGGTTTGTTCCTCAAATATGAAAATATTTAGCTTGGCGATAAATACTTAACAAGAGTTGAGTGTACATCCTTCCACCTCAGTGCAAACTGACTGCAAGAGACAAAGCTGTGAATATAGAGAGGGCTGACATTTTTTGCTGCTGTGGTCATGTTTCCTGCGGTTCCCCTCAGCTTTTTTTGCATACTGAGGTGGTTTGTCAGAGCTTTGCACATATTCTGTGTCTAAAGGAGCCTCATTACTGGTCTGTGCAGAGACAAGCGAGGTGGAGAAGGATGACAAGGTTTGCATTAATTGCACAGCTATCTGTTGTTCCAGGGGCCATTCAAGCATATAATAACTTAAGTAGAGTTTCAGTGAGTTGGAAGTTCTTGCTTTTTGGAATATTTTGGCAAGCTGATTTCTTATTATAGCACAGTTGGTATTTCTTTTTAAAGTCTTGACAGAAAGCTGTAGGTGGCCACATAGCTTTTGTCCTGATAGTAATACATTTGCAAGATTCCTTTAGTCAGGCAAAAAGTTGACTGGAAAACTGGATTTTATGACATTGAAGTTCTTGACAGAGGTAGTCTAAGAGAGCTTGGTTCAGATGTGAATTTACCTGCAAATGCTCATGAAGCTCGGTCATAGCTAGTGCTTGTTTTGGGCTATTAATTAGGGATGCTGGTAACAGGAAAGTCAGTAATCGTATTCAGATTCTTCTAAGTCTGTAGTATTTCATGGTCTTGATCAACAAAATTTACCATGACCTCAAGCTAACTTTCAGTAAATTTGGTGGCATTAGGCTGAGCTCTGCACCATCTTTATTCTTTCTGATTGTCTATAGAGGAAACTTCTCCCAAGTTACCCAAAGGTTAGGATTTGTGTGAGTCTATGAGTCTATTGTAAAAATATCTTTGATTTTAAATTGAGTTTGTTACTTCTGCAGATTTAGAAATCAAATGAATTGATGGAGTAAGTCAGAGAAATTTAGCAAGGAAATTCAATGCATGGTGAAGCTTATGTTAAGTTTATATTAAATAAAGTTGGGAGAAAACCGGGGAAGATAATGTTTCCTAAAAATTTTGGAATGGTGGAGACTAGATTCTTGTACAACATAAATAGAAAGTAATTATCATTGCTTTGGCATTTCTCAGACTTAGTCACAAGACTAAATAGCTCTTCTGCCTCTTCCAATCTTCAAATGTATCTCTGTTTGAACTTTTATCAGTAGGACTACCCAGAGAAAGAAAAATATACAAAAGTACCAGCATGGGAAAATGAGGAAGGGGGAGATGTTCAGCTTTAAATACTTTTTTAAAAAATCAGTCCATTTCAAAATCTCTGTTAAAGCATGCACATTTTTAGATTTCAAACCCAAAATGTAAAGCACTATTTGGCCACTTTGCCTCAGTGTCTTATAGCACCAAGCTGGTAAAGGTAGAACCTTTTTTGGGTGTGCTGAGGTTTCCTTATAAGAGTCATTCTCCTCTTCTAGAGGACTGTACCACTATGCCTCAGGTTAGAGCAATGTTAAGGTCACTCTGGTTTTTGTAGGTGACGTATTCACCAACCCATACAGAGCTAAAATACAAGCACTATTACCCTATGTGAAAAGCCAAAAATTAGAGATTAAGGTACATCCTTTTTAAACTGTATTTGCAGGTTTTAGACTGGTTTAGTCTTTGTCATCTGCCATACACAACCAAACATTGGAATGAAAGCATCACTGCCATGTTTCAATCACTCACAGTATGAGATATACCTCCCATCACATGGTTTCCCACATCAGTTAAAATGCAAAAAATTATACTTTTAAGATTTAAAACCAGCTGATTATAATTTACATCTTATTAGTATAACAAAAAAAGTATCTATTACTAAATGTAAAATTAAATTATCATTAAGATAATTAGCCAGTTTGTTGTTCTCATTGAGTTTATTGTTTCAATTCTGTCTGTGCAAATTAGCAAAGACCTTAATTTGTACAGAAATCAATGAATTCTTTTGTTGTTTTTGTTGGTGGTGTGATAATACATTCACATATTTAAATTACTTCACTATAAAAGTCTATTGTGAGAGTTTATTTCAGGCATTGCCAGAAAAACATAGTACCTGATCTGAGATGGATCAAAGATCCAAAAGATTGGTTAAACAAATATTCATGGTAAAAATTTGCATGATATTTCCATGTTCTTGGGGTCTGGTAGCTCTTATCCTGTTTTGTTTTTTTTGGGTTTTTTTGTTTTTTTGTTTTTTTTTTTTCAAAAATAGTTTATATATATATCATTCTTGGATCATGAGAGTATTGACAAAGTGCATTTTTTGATATAAGTCTAAATGTTATATCATGTAATGTACAATTAGTCTGGTACATATGGATCCTTCCTGTGTTCCTTCAAGGATATGAGAAGTGTCTTGGTTCAAAAAAACCCAGCTATCTTTTCAAGGCAGACACCTAAAATACAACAAAGAGGCTTTTATTTTGCAGGGATGAGTTGCAGTGTGTAACTTTTAAGTTGTCTTGATGGTATAACTCATAATTGTGTGAGTAGATTGATCAGGCTGAGATTTATCTCACCTGTCTTTAGCTAAATATTCCATACAGTTATATCTGAAGTTTCTTTACTATCAAAGAAAAGAAAAATAAGGACAAAAAGAAGTGAAAGAAAAGTACCTAGTATATGAACTTTCATATATTTTTAATGGCTGCATTATGATGAGAGGAATAACCCTTAAAATGGACTATTTTCCTCCAAGGATTACAGAGGATTATTAGAATGATGAGCTTTGATGAAGACATCTGCATCTGAGCAAAGAAAGTACATCCTCAGAGTCTATACATAATGCATAGAAATAGTCACATCAGTTCCTGTGCCTCTCCCCTGGCAGGATAAAGACTGTGGAGAAAAGCAGTGGGAAAAGTCAGAGGACCTTCAATTTGCTTTTAGAAAAGGAAGTAAATTAAGTTTACCTATGTGATTACTAGAGCAGAAGATAACTTTACTAATTACTGAGACATGGCAGTTAGAGTCTTTCTCTCTTCCTTATTTCCATTAACAATCATTAATAACTATTTTAGTTTTTTCCTGTGTACTGGCAAATTCCTAATTTTTTACGGAGTGGCTTCTTCCTCTCCCAGAATAGCTACCATGTAAAAATACCGAAGGACTATATCCTAATGATTTCATTAAATCCCTCAACCCTCTCTGGGATACCCCAGGGTTATTTTCTTTATACACAATGGTTGCCATTACAACTTCTCCTCATTCTGAAAGGCTGAATAAGGTAAAGAGAAGAAGCCAAACAAGCAAACAAATAAATAAATGATACCATGACACACACACCCCAAAGCTGGATCAAACAAGCTACAATAATTCATAAACAGGCAAGAAAAGGGATAAAAAACAACAGCAACAAAACACAATTCCCCAAACAGCTGGCACATAAAACAGCCCAGAGGCAATCTCTCTTGTAGCACACCAGACAAACACATAGGTATTTATGTGCAAAACAATTCAGTTTAATTTCCCTAATCCTCCTGACTCCTCCCTCCCCTGACAAAAAAAGCTGTGGTGCTTATCACAGGAAAGCTGGTACTTTGCCTTGTCATTCATATAGCCCTTGGGTATGCAGGGCCTTAAAAGCCCAGGTATGCTTCCCTTTGATATTTTGTTGGGATAGGGCAATAAGGAAGCTGAGGAGACAAGCAGTGACAAAACAACCTGTCACAACAAAGTGAGAGTTGGGTTCACTTGACTAGATGTAGTTCAGTTGTCTCATATTAATATAAATCAAATCAGCTTAAGGGATGCATGTTAAAAATAATTATTCATCTCCACACATTATAAAGAAAATATAACTTAGCTAGATTATTTTGCTAGAGTGAGTAGCTAAGGTATATACAACTCTTGGTGCTATATATGAAACTGATAAATGCCACCCAGTCCTGTTTATGGATATATATCTGAGAAGTTTTCTTATAGTTCTTCAGTTTGTCCTAGAAAGGTCCTAAACCAGCATATTGAGTTTGCATGGCAAGGTTTTAGTAGTGGAGGATTGCAGGGGTGGCTTCTCTGAGAAACTGCCAGAAGTTTCTGAATGTCTGCTCAAGCCAGTGCCAGCTGGATCCAAGATGGACCCACCACTGGCCAAGGTAAAGCCCACCAGCAGCACTAGCAGGACCTCTGGAATAACAGGTATGAGGATGGGAGAGAACTATATTTGGAGAGAAGAGTGAGACTATACAAGTGCCTTGCAGACACCCAGAGCAGTGCAGAAAGATGGGCAGGAGCTGCTCCAGGCTCTGGAGCTCAGATTCCCCTGCAGCCCCTGGAGCAGCCCATGGGGAGGCAGCTGTGCCCCTGCAGCACAGGGAGGGCACAGGGGAGCAGGGATCCACCTGCAGCCCCTGCAGGAGCCCAGGCTGGAGCAGGGGGATGCCCAAAGGAACCTGTGACTTGAATGGAAGACTGTGCTGGAGCAGGATCCTGGCAGGACCTGTGGCCCCATGGGAAGAACTCACACTGGAGTGGGGGGACAGTGGGAGTAGTCATCCTGCTTGAGAGGAAGGAGTGGGAGAGACAACATGTGATGAACTGACCAAAATCCATATTTTCTTTCTTCTTCCGCTGCTGCAGGGAAGATGGTAGAGGAAATCAGAAGTGAAAGGTGGAACTAGGAAGGTCAGAAAGGAATGCAAAATATTGATTCCAGCCATACTATGTGCATAAGAAGTGGTTTTCCAAAGGAAGAAGGAAAACTAGTCTGAATGTTAGTCTTGGAAAGGTTACATAGCCCTCAAGGATATTACATCTTACAGAAGACTGAATCTTACCAACTTATTGACTGAAACAGGCTTCCTCTGAAGGCTAATGCAATAGGAAATAATGAAATCAAGGAAAATTTGCACAGGTATCATGTTTTGAAAACAGGTGAACATATTATTAATATTATTTATCAGGTGTTAATAAATATATATTAAAAAAAACCTCTGGATATAAATCACAGGATCACTGATGTTGGAAGGCATCTCTTGAGAACATATAGTCCAGCTTGCCTACTTAGAGAGGATCAGAACAGGTTGCTTTAGAGGACATGGCTATAATTGTGTAGGAAAATCTTGGTATCAGAAAACTTTGCATAAGAACTCTTAACTCCCTCCCTCTGACTTCATGCTTACAGAGCATTCCTCAGCAAATTTCTGCTTTAATTCATAAGGGGTTATACTGCCTGGAAGAGCTGACAGTGATCATTTTAAACACAAAATGTCAAAAAAGAATATAGAATTATCCCAGCCCTAGATGAGAAACTTGGAGAGGAAGAAGTAAGCATCTGAGCAAGCACTGAAAGTAAAAGGTTTGAAATTTGGCTCTTCATCTCCATTTTTCTACCATGAATTTCCATCAGCCACTAATTTTCCCTGTGGCAGTTGTGGTACAGGAAATAGTAATTATTGGGACACTGTTGTAAAATTACTGAGACTGTGTTCTTCATTATATAATTAGAATTATTCGTCCAGCTTCACAATTAATTACTCCACATGCTTAGATGAAATTACTTAATATTACTGCAGTGCATCAAGGACTAACAGGGTTTTAGCTGTGCTAGACACCATGCACCAATCTGCAAGATGAAAATACTTGCATCAGAAAGTTAACAGCCTAAATATTGGGGAAAGGCAAAGGATTGAAGGGCAGCTAAGGGCATGGGAAGATGAAATGACATGCCCAAGGCCATGTAGCAGTTCAGAAGTACAATTGGCAGTAGAAACCACAATGACATCAACAAGACCATCTTTATGTTAAACAGGCTTTTGTATGGAAATCTCTTTAAGCTCATATTCTTATGAACTCTTTCAAGTCCATATGATGCACACTCTCCTAATTAAAAATAAAAATTACTCTGTTGAACAGGAAGACAATACATTTCTAGACTATTGTAGAAAGTAAAGTAAAACTGGCGTCAAGACTTCGAAATTAATTAAAGGCGAAAATGAACAAACTACTAGGAGAGAAACATTACTTGGTGATATGTGTGTGCAGCAACATGACAGATATGACTGAGCTCAGAATATTTTTCCTGTAGAGGAAATTAGAAATTAACCTTTCTTAATTTCTTTTTTTCAAATAATTTTTCTTATGATGCATGTTGGTCTTGGAGCCTCTCAGAATCAACTTTTTTTGTGATGTATGACTTAATTACAGAGGTAATTGATCTTTGACCTAAATCTCAACAAAATAAGTAGCTAGGTGAGTACTGAGGCTGCAGTTAAGATGTCAAAGAACCTTTTCAAGCAGCTACTGCATGTCACACAATTTTACTCACCTCTATATTTTTACTGGCTCTGCCTTAAATGCTCTAATGCTGTGCAGATAAAAATAAGATATGCTGGGGGGAAAAAAAAAAAAAAAAAGAAAAAAAAAAGGGCTAGGACTTGCCAAAGCTGTGAAACACCTGATGATGTTCAAGGCTCACATAATTGAGAAGAGTACATGCTATGCTCCTACACATGATTAACATACTGGCTTCTACAAATCTGTGAGATTTCTTGGCAAAGAAATGCAAAAGTTAAAGCAAAATATTAAAAATTATCTACAATACCTCTGCTTGGGGCTGTAGCTCCATTGGAATACACTTCACCCAAGGCCACTGAAGATTGTATCTTGCTGTAATTGATGGCTGAATTTCTTGATCCGCTAGAAAAGATGATTCTCCCTTCTTTTAGGACTGATGAATTTAACAATAGAAGGCTTTTGCTTTTGTACTCGTGCCTATGTGGAAGAACTGGAGAAAGAATATTTCTTGAATAATCCAATTTATTGTTTACTATTGAGGACTCTAATTTTTAAAAAATGTTTCAAAAAATGTGGTAATTTTAATATCTCTTCTAAATATGTATTCTGATAGCGATGGCCCATTTCTGCGAAGTGCTGTGTTTTACATAATATACTGGGTAATGTGTACTGAAACATAATTATGAGACTATAATATTGCAAAATAAAATCTCTATTAAAAATGTCAGTGGAGGAAATACAATCTGGAGATTAAAATTAAGTTGATGAAGAGGTAAATTCAATAGAATTGTAGCAAATAAGATGCGTGTGACTGTAAGCAAGTTACTGAATATTTTAGAGCCTGAGTTCACAATCTACAAGAAACCAGTTAATACTTCATTGTTTTGTTTTACCTATCTTTTCTTCTCACCTGGACAGGAAAGGGAATTCATATTGCAGCCTTTACACATACTGCCAGCAAAAACAAAACATCTACATATAAAAGAAATATTCCCGAAGTTCGGTAGATACACAGATATCTGGATAGGAAACACACTTCCTTGAGACAGCTAAATTTCCAGCTACAATGTCTCTGTGGGCAATTTAATTATCTCTCACTGATTAGAAATAATATAAACTTACAGTGTAAACCCTGCTTTTAAATGCTAAACTTACTCAATTTCTGGGGAGAAATGTTATAGGTATCCAGCATGAGAAATGTAGTACCTGCTTGCCAATAACCATACCATGAATTTTTATACCTAAAGTAGTTTTCTTTTCTCCTTTATAGCATGAGAGACCTGTTACCCCCAGAAAAAGATTTCTTCAGTATCGTGCTTTGACAGATGCACATTGAATGAATCATTCTCTGGTGATATCATACTGTTGACTAAAGAGAAATCTATATGAGATATATTAAAGAGCTAGTATAGTAACAGAGGAAGCACACTCTCAAAGTGCTTGCTCTTTTGCCCTAAGTGAAAAGGGAAATTTGATGTACTCACTGTAGAAATGTTGCATCTAATTTACATCCGCTCAGGATGCCCTAGTCCTTCTCCTGGTTTTCAGCACTGTCTCTCTGAAGGCATGAATCTCTTGGTGTCAGGAAAGGAAGAGTCTGCACTTTAGACCCCCAAGACTACGGATGTTGGTGTTCTGCAGTGCAGAATGTGGCAAGCAAGCGTGAAGCTTCCACACCTGTCAATGTTTCTAAATTATGTTCTGCCTTTGTTCCAACCATGATTATCATCATGCAGAGCTACTGTTAGTCCTTTTCTGTGAGGTTTCATTTTTCTCTGTTTGTTGTGTACAAAATGGTAAACAGTGTGTGAGAGCATCTGGTTCATTAAGTCACTTTCTTCAGGACCATTCAGTATATAAGAAACAACATTTAACAAGCAAAGTGATAAACATACAGACATACAGAGTTAACAGAAACATAATAATGTTTAAAACAATGAAGACCTGAGCTCTTCAGCCACTGGCTGATGGACCACTAATGAAACTACTCGGGCGTAGCTTGGAGAGGGTTGGCCTGAAATGGGAGACTCTTGACATGAGTATTATGAGATATCGTAAGGGGATTATGGAACTGTAGAAAACTTGTAATGCAATCATTTGTGGAAGTGCCAAACATGGGGGAAGGGAGAGCTGTGGAGGGATGGGAGGAGAAGCAGCAGAATAGAAAGAGGCAGATACATTCCAGAAAGCTGCCAGACAGTGTGCTTGCCTGATGGAACCCTGTGCCTGACCGCAGCAATCTGCCCTACCTTCTTACTCAATACTTTTCTTGACTTTTTATTCCTGTGTAGTTTAAGGGTTTTTTCTTCTTCTGTCATACGTATGAATGCTGCAAGACCTAAGTGCCAGAGACTGACAAGGTGTCTGAGGGTCTAAGTGTCCATAGGTCTAAGAGTCACTATCCAGAGAGACCATTGTGTAAGAGAGGTTTTGTTAACTGGGAAACAAACCAGTGGCCACAAGAGTCACAGGTCTGTGTGTCAATACCTGTGCATGTTTATTATGTTTGGCTATGTCAGAATGTGTGTCAGAGACCACACTGGTGTTCTAGGAACCACAAATATGAACATCTGTGAAACTAGAGATTGGGGGGGGGTGTGTTAACTTCAACCCTGTGTCTGTGGGATGCTCCCTCAGCCTTGCTGTTGATCAAACCCACAACGGGAAATATCAGTAACTGCATCTGTTGGGTGGGGAGTGAAAGGCTTCCAGGTTCTGAATTTGCAGTGGATAAGGATGCAACATCCAGGAGTCCCTTGCATTGGCTTCTTCACGTCCTCAAGCTCAGAAGCAATGCAAGCTCTTCCCCGAAACTTCATTGCATTTCAGAGACCAAAAATCTGAGGCCATTTTTTTTTTTCAAGTGTTTAATTTTCTATCATTTATTTCTATATTAGTCTGCATGTCTCTGTGTTTTCAATAAATCACAGCTCCTCTCCTCATTGCAAGTTCATTGGCAAAAGCAGAAAGACTCCTAGAAACATATTGATATAGATATATATAAGAAGATATATATAGATATATAAAGATGATATTTCTTTTCTCTCAGTAGCCTAAGAATCAGAAATTTACAGCAAAATAACACAACTTCAAGAGGAAGACAAAAAAGTACCCATCTCCTCAGCACTCCCCTTTCCTGTTTCTTTCACCCTCATTTTGTGGCAGCTTGCAGTTTTAGTCTTGAAAATTAATCTGAATGCCCACAGTTTCAGACATTTGCATTTTAAATAAAGTAGAAAAATTTCTATTTTGGGAGGAAAATGGTCATAATTTTGTCAGATTTCCAGGCATGCTCTCTTATCTGATAGCAATTTCAGCAAAGCATCTGGTTGTGAGCTGAGTGCTAAAACGTCTCTATCAAGACAAAGTTACATCTAAATAGTCTCAAAAGCCTCTCAGAGGCAATCAGGAGGGCTTTGATACAGAATGAGAAACTGAAGGCTGAATGAACATGGACTAGAGGTTTTCCAGTCCTCTGGTTTGGACTTGTGGTATCTAAATCCTGTCTAGGTGTCAATTTAAGAGCCTGAGTCACCCTGAGACTAACCTTTGAGTCCAAGGCTTCATCTAATTCTTGCTTATATCCCTTATCCAGGTTTTTCAGTGCTAGTTATGACCCTTGATAGAAGGCTCAGGAAGGAGAGTTAGGACTGACTAGTGGGATTTATGCAATCCTTTTGGTTTGTGTGAAGCAGCATTGGCTACATGCTGCTGCTCCAGTACCTAAGCCTGAAAAGCATAAACAGTATGGAAAACACCACAGAATTACCGTATCTGCCTATCAGGATTTAACCCCAGCCAGAAATTCAGTCCCACAGAGCCAGTTGCTCACTTTCCCCGTTGGGATGGGGGACAGGATCAGAAGAGTATAAGTGAGAAAACTTGGGATGAAGACTGTCTAACAGGTAACAAAAGGGAAATAAAAAAGACCCAAAACATGTAAAGCCAAGCACAAAGCAAAGGAAAACAAGGAATTCCTTCATCATGTCCAATGGGCAGATAGGCTCAGGGCCATTCCTGGGAGAGTAGGACTTCATCACAGGTGAGTGTGACTTGGGAATACAGACACCATCCCTCCTAATGTCCCCATTGTTCTTCCTTCTTCCCCCAGTTTTGCATGCCGACCGTGGTGCTGTGTGTTATGAGATATTCCTGTGGTCACTTGTGGTCAGCTGTCCCAGCTGTCTCCTCTCTCAATGCCTTGAGCACTCCCTGGCTGGTGTGGGGGGGTGAGAGGCAGAAAAAGCCTTGACTCTGCAAGCCCTGCTCAGCATAACAACATCTCTGTGTTATCATCCCTGTTTCCAGCACAAATCCAAAATACAGACCCATACCAGATATTATGAAAAAAAAAAAAGACTCTACCCCAGCCAAAACCAGCACATTGCCACGTATTTGGAAAGCAAAATGGCCCAAAAGAGCAGACATTTCACGAGAAAGTTATCTGTCTTCCCTTTATGCTAACTGGCTGATAAATGCAAAACAAAATATCATTCCCCATGGCTGTGAGAGCAGTACCTTCACAAAGCACTCACTTCTGTCCACGCAGCCTTTTCACTTTAATGGTAAAATCAGTGGTTTTGTTCGAGATTTTATAACAGATCTATTTTAGCTCATGTTTGCAACCAAGACTGGCCTCTTCCTTTGCAATGTATCTCTGGTTTCCACCTTTTTATCCGGTACTGAAGAGTGGCTTAAGGAGAAGCAAGGGTCAGTCCAGAATTCAAAAATCAATATTTCACTTAGCAATACAGTCGTGGATCAGAAACATAGTTGTATCCCAGCGAAGGAAATCAGGGCTTTATCCTTCCCCCACTGGAATTATATTTAGCAAAAAAAGCTGTGAGTCAAACTTCTGAGCCAGGATTTGGAGATACCAGCTACCTTGCATCAGGTAAGCCAATTCCCTTTGATTATACAGTGAACTTGTGCTTAAAGCATCTTCTGACATGAGATTGTCATAACCTGGTGTTGGGGCAGTTGAGCTGGCAACTGCAGAAGCCGAGGTGCCAGAAACCCCTGGTGCAGGAGGGACCCTACGCTGGTGAGTCAACTCAGAAATGTAAATAGCTCCCCCAACTTAGGTTTTGGGGAAAGACTTCTTCTCCCATCAGGCAGTACCTGTCCGGTACCTGCTCCCCCACTTTGCCCCTTCCCTCTCCCCATTGGTTGTNCACCTCTGGACCCTTCGGAATAAACCTTTCGGAACCCATGCACGGAGCCCTCCGAACTCTCTGCCCTTGGTAACGCCTGAGCTGTCCTGGCCTGGGTGCGGGGCTGTGTCTCGGTGCCATCCATCGGCACGGGGGCTGGAAGTCGGCCTGCGAGGTGCCGAGCTGCACCCCCAGGGCATCCCTTGCAGGGGATGCTTTTGGGTTAACGCAGCGATTTCAGCCACCCCACAACACCCTGCATCACCTGGTTCCCAGCTAGTACACCTGGCTTGGGCAAAGCAGCTGGGCAGAGGTTTAATTGGGTCTTCACAAGTCAGGAAAAAGGGAGGACTAAGGAAATTAATGGAATTATGTGCATTGCCTAAAAGTGTACATTTTCAGTTTATGTCCCTCCAATTTCACCTATTCATAGTTATGGAACAGTTAGAACTTCTCTAACATTTCTGTAGCTAAATTTTAAATGAAACACATTATTATTAACAGGGTTGCTTTTCCAGTACAGGGAAGTCACATTCCCGTTCTGATTATTATGAGATTTCAAGAACTTCTTTTCTAATTGTGAAAGCACTTTGCAGCTGCTCCCTCTTTACTGTGGATGGTACCAATACCCTGAAAAAAATTCAATTTCAAGTTAAATCAGAGACAAGAAAATTACAGGATTTTTTGCTAGTTTGTTTTTTTTTTGCTAGTTTTCCAAGTCTGGGTTTTAGTTAAGCAGTAAGTTTTGGTATCTGTTGATGAAAAAATAGGCATGGACAGTTGTATGGACACTTCTGGATTTAATAGCCTTGCTTTTCTGAGTCATGCTCTATCAAAGAGCCATTCCACCTTGGTAGTAAAACCAAATAGAAACACAACACTGACGACATATCTCTGTTCTTTCAAATCTATGGAGGGGCTACAGTGCGATCCTCATGAAAAAGACAAAAGAAAATTCATATTTTTCATCTGCAATGAGGTGTTCACTAACTCAGTGAAAGGAGGAGAAAAAGTAATCCTCGAGTTGAAGAAGTCGTAACACAATTCATGCTATAAGACTTGTTAGCAAGTTTTCATGTCACGGAATTCTGGGGATATGAAAGATGGTATGTGTTTGTAAGGCACTCTGATTATTTTCAAGGCTTCTCTTCAGCTATTGAGTTACTTGTTTTCCGCAATATGTCCTGGTGTATCAGGATTCTATGGTACTACAAATTCCCAGTTTGTACACCAATTGCAAATAGTGGAATGCATCACACAAAACATGCCCAAACTCAGATTCAAAAACAAAGCAAGATTTTACTGTTAAATTGTAATAAAATACAGCCAGAATTTGCATTTCTTGACCAAGGCTAATCTCAGAAAGTTTTAATTTTGTTTGCTTCTTTCTTTCTTTAAATTCACATCTTGATATGCCCTCTGCTTCTGTTGTATCTGGATCTCTAAGTAGAATTAGTTTTTAGTACGGAAGAACCCAACAGACATTCAAGAAATAAATCTGCCCCATAGTCGGCTGATATGTGGTTCTTTTTCAGGACTTCAAGGTAAAGCCATCTCTACAAAGGTTCAGAAATATTCAGCTATTTTGAATCATCATAATGCTTCTATCATTTAAATTTATGTTTAATTCCAATGACGGTCCAAATGACAAAATAAACCCTCATTTTTCTTAAAAAATGTCTTTGTTCCTAGGAGATCAGTTGAATTCTGTTATTATTTACCAGCCGTGGATATTATTAAAAGAATAAGACACATTTTTTAATTTTCTGTAGGGGTTATTTGGAAGTGAGGCATCAAATTGAACAGAAAGCATCTTGTATCAAAGTATTCATTCTCATTTTTTTCTGTATATCTGCAGAAAGTACTCTGTACGTGATAAAACATCAATATCCAAGTAAAGTTTAGAAAGTTTTTTAGTTATATACAGAAAATTTTGATTAACGTCAAGCATTTTTTTCTGGTGAAGGCTTAAAAAGTCTGTGAAAAAAGGACTTCAGAATATGTTTGTTCGAGGGTCACACATTTAACAGCATTCTCACAAACTACTTAAGGAAAATAAAAATAATACACGAAAGCGTGAGAGATCCATAAGGTTCAATCCCCAAACCCACAGCAGTCAGTGAAAGAAGTAATTTCTATGCAGCCAATAATTTTAATTGAATTTTTAAAATAATTGTTTAACATTAATTTTAGTTAACATTATACATGTAGAACTAGACACTTTTAAGACACTTGCTTTAGCTCTGTCTCTGGTGAATGGAGAAGGCTAAGTGCTGAATTAGATGTCTAAGATATATGGAGTGAGACATCTTTTGGGAGAGCTCATCTTTCTGTTTTGACTTTAAATGGGGCACAAATAATAAGTTTTAACTAGACAGCTGGCATGTGGATGGCTAAAGCTGAGGCAAGGACATCGGTAACTGATAAATAAAAGATACAGGCAGCATAAGCAAGGGTTTACTTTAATTCTACTGCAGACCATCTAAAAATACATACAAACTAGGGACTCCCATTCCAGCTGTCCTTGCACTCATTTAGCAGTATCTTCACAAACTGGATACTGAGATTCATTTGAACTGTTGGAGAGAATGGGATCTACCTTGCCAGCATTAGATCTGATTTTGTCTGCTGTGCATACGTGAATTCTCAAAATTACAAAAAAACTGCAAACAAACAAACAAAAAAATCCAGAAAAATGTCAAATCAGAGACCAATATGAGAGAAGCAGCACAACAGTCATGCCAAACCCTGAAGCAGCAATATATTTCTCGTCCACTCCCCAAGACAAGTCTTGCAGAAACACAAGAGCTGGAATAAAAATTAAAGCATTTCTGAATGAACAAACATGCCTTAAGACAATTCAGAGCATAGCCAGCATAGCTTTGAAATACCCATCTCCAACTCTTCAGTTTCTCTTTTGTCTCGTATCTTTCTGCTGCTGTGCCCACATTTCATAATTATGGATAAATACAGAGAGTTTAAAGAAAACCTTAATTGAAGGTTAATCCCCAACAGTTGAATTCGAGAGTTCCCTTTGATGCAAAAAGCAAAAGACCCTTAGAGGTAAAACACATAAAATTTTGATTAGCTTTCAGAGTCTGTTTGATGACAAAAAGGTAAACGCATTTCTCTTTAAACTTCTTTTTATTTGTTGGCTGTTCTTTTGAATGCCTTCAGCTTGGAAATAGCCCGTGAAAGATAAGCAGAACAGTGATACCCGGCACTCTCTTCATGTGTGGGTGGGGTGTACATTTTGTGATGGCCGCAGTGGGTGCTGACCACACCACAATCAAACAAGGAGTGGTTTCAATCAAATTTCTCAGAAGGGAAATTCGTTCAAAGGATACAGAATTCTGAACAAACCACAGAGCCAGGGCCACCTAAATCTAACCAAACTGAATTATACTACACTTTTAAAACAACCCGAGAAAAATAGGTGATTTTAATCACCCCACTATTATTTTCTGGTGATTTCTGAAGCCTTATTGTCGATAAATTTTTTGATCCATGATATTTATAAACATGAATGGTGTCCTCAGTGACACCAACAGCAGTGTGTTTGTTAATAGATTAGACACATTCTATTTCTGTAATAGAGGTATGTTGGAAGAAAAACATAATACTGAATTACACAGATGCTTCTACAGAAAATTCTGGGAACACATAAATCTATGCATTAGGAAAAAAATATGAGCTTGGAAAGTTAAATAAGGGAAAAGGGGAACAGGAAAATATTTAATATCTTTAAAAGTATATCCAGAGAGGATGACTGTGAATGAGCAACATACTTGAAATGACCTTTCAAAAATTTCAAGTTATTATTTGTATGTACTTTAGTTATTCAGCCTGTTCCTTGTGTTCAGTGCTTAATTTTTGAAGAAATCAGAAATATTCATTAACACCTGTGATACACAATGTTAGTGATACACAATGCTAAATATGCCAAAGAAGGAGATTTATTTTTCTACTCATGACAGAGAGGACCATAAAATGTCCCACAGCAAAGGCAATGTTTTGACCTATGCAAAATATTCCATTACTGGTCAGAAAGCCCAGGGCAGGGCCAAGGGCAGACACTGATATGCCAGTGGTCATACTATGAATATTTACATCAGCAGATAGTCAGGGGTTTTAGAGGCACATTCTGCTTTCCCTCTGAAGACGACTTCAGTAACTTTTACCAACATTATTCCCATTTTTCAAATATTTCTCCAGTTCTCTGGCTCATTGGTCTGGAAAGGATAGACTAAGCACTCTAAAGGTACAGACTGAATGGAAGTTTTGGATCCCTTTCATGTGCCAGACTTGTGATAGCAATGGCTTTCTTCCATCAGAATATGGCTTCAGTTTGCAGAGAAGGACATGCAAACATTGGACATTTGGTTGGGTGAGCCAAAAAGGCTTAACTACTGGGAAGCTTCACTTATGGCTAAAAACAGTCATTTCACTTCCACTTTCGTTCCTGTTATTACATGATCATGGGAAGAGTGAAGAATGCCTACAGGAAAGATGGAGAGAGACTATTTATGAGGATGTGTAGTGACAGGGTGAGGGGGAGTGGATTCAAACTGAGAATAGCTTTAGATTAGATATTAGGAAGAAATTCTTTCCTGTAAGGGTGGTGCGGCCCTGGCACAGGTTGCCTGGAGAAGTTGTGGCTGTTCCATCTCTGGGAGTGTTCAGGGCCAGATTGGATTTGGGTTTTGAGTAATCTAGCTTAATGGAATGTGTCCCTGTCCATGGCAGGGAGTTGGAACAAGGTGATCTTTAAGGTCCCTGTCAAACCAAATCATTCCATGATTCTGTGATTTACTGAAAGTACTCTGAGGATTTCCCCATAGACTGGGACATTAATCACTGGTCCTCATTATTCAGACAGATGTCTAAAGTGATGCAAAATTTCTTGAGCATGTCTGAATATTAGCCATAGCTCTTTTCAGCCTGTATGTTACATGACACTTTTGGTCATTTTTCTGTCTGTGGAAACAGTAAAGTGTTCAGGATTCATGCTCAAAATTCCTGGCTCCTTAGGAAAGTCACAGATTAAATCCCAGGGTGAGTAATTCCTGAATACTGTGTAATACCTCAATTTAGGAAACAATATCTAGAAATTATGTCAAGCAAAAATATTTACAATTATTCGAAGACGACCAACACCTTCAACATCTTGGCATACATGATGTATTAAACCTCAGTGTCCAAATCCCTAATATAAACACTAAACTAACATTATTTCAATTACACCTTTAAACCAGTAGTGTACAAACCTAACTTCCTTTTTAATTTAGTGGTCCATTGAGATTATCTACTTTCACCATCAGTGTTTAAACTTAGCTACTTTATTGCAAGACAAAGGAATTCTATGTGGCCCTGGTTCTGACTTTTTTTTTTGTATGAGAAAATGAGGGTGAGAAACACACTTGCACACTGGCAAGCTACTCAGTGCATGTCTAGGACAAAAAAAAACACAAAAAACCAAACCACCCCCTTCCCCCCAACAACAACAAATTCAACCTTAAGCAAACAACCCCAAACAACCCCCAAAAAACCCCAAGAACACCAAACAGAAAAAACAAACAAACAAACAAACAAAAAACCCCACAAAAACAACAACAACAAAAAAAAGGCAAACAAAACCCCAAAAAAAGAATTAAAAAAAAAAACAAAACAGGTTTGTTGGAGTAACTCTAGTAAGTTCTTGTAAATATGTTTTATTCACAAAAAAGGCCCTTGGCAGTGTTTTCAGTCCTGATGTTTCAATAGTAGACTGCTTGGAGTGCTGCTTCCAGTAGAAACATCTTGTTTTGCAATATTGGGTGAATATCTACTGCTTCTGACTCCCAAAGATCCTATTTCTGCCAGTCAAGGTTTGTTGCAAAAGTGTACAAATGTATAAAATGTGTAACTGTTTGTATGTCCAGAGGCCAATTTATGTTTTCCCAGGCTTATACTTATCACTAAGAAATTAAGTTACAGCCACCCTACCACCTTAAAGTGAGTGTACTGAGGAATAATTGCATTTTTGAGGTGATGTGTGACTCGAGAAGATTTTTCAGTATAGATTCAAGGTCTGTTTTAGCTTTGTGTCCCAGTGAATGCAACACAAAAAACCCAGCAACCTCTTCAATCATAAGGAAAAAAAAACCCAAACAAAAGCCAACAAATCAAACCCAAAACCATTTCAGTCAGGATCTCCATACTTAGCAAACAGATTTTTTTCCTCCACTGTTGCAGACCAAGCACATACCGGTTAAATAGATTATGTCTTTCATATTAAAAACCTATTGAGGAGTCAGGTGTCCAGATTACTTAGCCTGGAGATTTATGAGCTTCTGATTGTCCTTTTCAGGTAAAAAAATGGGATTTTCACATGGGTTGAGGACCCTTCACGAGTCTTGAATAAATGAGGTGAGCTGTGCTTGTTACTGTGGCACTTCTCAGTGTTAAGATGTGAGCAGGACAAAAATTAATTCAGAAATAATCTCCCCTCTTTCTGCCCCTGCTGGAGTCTCCAGGGTACCAACAGGTACCCTCAAAGTGAGAGGACAGTAAATCATCACCCAAAACATCTCTGTGTCTCTCTAGATGATGAGCATATGAGAGGAGGCCTGCCATGGACATTTTGGAGACAGACTGAATATCAAACAAAAGACAAAATTCCTAATCGACTCAGAAATACAGCACGAGAGATTGTAGGCACTGACAGTGTCCAAGCTCTTCAATAAAATATTCCCTACTAGATCTAGATATCTGAGGATATGAACCCATGCTACAAGGAAAGTCAAACCCCTACCACACAAATCCACAAAATTCTGGCCCACCTGGCAAATTATTCCGGGCATAAATCTTAAAATTAGTTTGCTTTAGGTGCAATTTATAGGTATGTAAAGCAGATACCTGAGAAATTTAAAAAACACTAAAAACTATGAAGCACTCTTCCTGGAGCCTGTTTCCAATTTATCACAGGAAAACAAGAAAACATGAAAAGAATGTTTTTAATGAGTGGGCTATGAAGGAGGATAAATTTTTAGGCCCTGCTAAGCAAACAACAAGGGTCCTGAGGCTTGGCAGTCACAGAATATGAATAATGTGAAAATAATTAAAGACCCAGACTTCACTCGGGCACAAGAAATGCTCAGGAACTCACAAGACACAAATAATTTTGGGAATTATGAGGCAATTCCTTATTGGTTTCAATCAAAATCAAGGCAGGGTCTTTGTCCCATGCTGCTACCACTAGTACTTTTATTGCTATTACTACTAGATAATTAGAAATCTTAAAAATTTTGATCTCCTTGTAGTCATCTTTAATTCTTAACTTTCTAAATGTTCTTAATTATTTTCACCTTAAACCATCTTTCTATCTTGACATCTACTCGAAAATTGTACTTTATGCATCTGCTCCATTCTATCCCTCTGAATACACTTCTAGCCCTTTCTGCACCTGTTCCAGCTTAAATCCCTTGATAAAATCCTGAAGCAAAAGGATTTGCTCAAAATATTCCAAATAAGATCTTACATTTTAATATTAAATACCTTGTAATTTAATATTAAAATATCAGGGGTTTTTTATGAAATGGAAAATAAAAAGCTGGTCCATTGCAAAACTTTGGCTTTTCATGGCTGTACCAGGCAGGTGTCTCATGGTTGTGTTGAGATCAAGGCATATGCAAAGATCTTGCCCACCCTTGCTGCCACCATGAACAACAAAAACTCTTTCATTTCCACTTCTTGTCACTAAAGTCTACTGTTTTATAATGATGTTCTAATTCTCAATATCCACTGAAAAGTTTCAGATTAATGAGTGAAAACCTCATAAGAAAAACCAAACAAACCTGTCCTTACCTTTAGTCTAAGTAGTATAACATAAGAGGCAGAATAATATGAAAAATTTTGTCAATCTAGTGTACACTAGTTTTCAAGTGTATTCTTCCTGGGCTCAGAGGCATAGCACAAGTGCAAAATATATATGCAACCAGAGCATTTTTCCTGTGCTGAGAGCTGTGTTATTTATTCCCCCCTCTATTGTTTAATGGTAATGTAGCAGTCCTACAGCCATCACCTGCACCTTCTTTATGCAAGTTTTTCAGTGCAAAAGTTTATCTGATTTGCTTTTAAGAATCAGAAACATTGCATATTTCATGCTAGATGAAGACTTTCATGGTGCTGCTATGTAGAAAGCTGCACTAAAGCAGAAATAACAACTGAGAACTGTCACAACTGAATGCAGAAATTAAGCTGAACTGAAAGAACTTATTTTTCCATTTGCAGAAAGTAAATTAAATGTTTTCGGACCAAGACAATAAATGGAAAGTCATTATTTCAAATATTTCTAATGAGTAGAATTGAATGGAGATTTTGCCTGAAAAGTGTGACCTGAAAGAAAAGAGAAAGCAAAAAAATCTCATTTTAAAGTTTGATTCATAACATCATCTCTAGAGGTGGGTGAGGTGCTGGCCTTTTGACTCCAGTCATTACACAAAGGGGAGAGAGAAAAGCCAACTACTGACTGAGAGCAGGAAATATGATGGCCCTCCTACAGAGTAAGAAAGACTAAGAGGATTGTGTGATCAGACAGCCCCTAGGAAGCTGCTTTTAGAACTGTCTACACAAAATTAAAAAGGTTTAAAAAAAAAAAAATGTTAAAAAAAAAAAAAAAAACGCAACCCTGTTGCTGCCCTGACAAACCTTAAAAAGGATGTATATGCTCCATGCAGTCAGCAGTCTTGGGAGCAAATGCTTCTCCTTTAGTAATGGGTCACAGCTGGTTTCAGCAACGGGTTTTTTTCTTCAAGTTTGGCATGACCGAGCATTCAGGCAGCTAAAGCAGAGGCGTTTGACACTAGTGATGGCAAACTTGGATGGATTAAACGCCTACTTTGAATACAGAAACAGCAAGAAAAACATCAACAAGAGTGAACAAGTAAAACTTGTTTGGTGTGTAAATCATAACAGTATGAAAACCTTAATCTAAGCATTGAGGAGAATGCAAATTGGAGGAGAGATATAATGTGCAGAAATTAAAACCTCATGTGAGAATCTTGGCCTGAATCTGTTTTTCTCTGCACAGAATTTATTGTCAATCCACATTAAATGTATGAGAAAGATTTGGTAAAGAGTTAGGATAAAAAAAATATTTGCTAGAGAGCAGTTCTAAACTTCAGTAGCAAGAGTTCAATTGGTATTAATAAGATTTAGATTAAGACACAGATTCTCATCTTTAAAAGTCTTGTACTCCAGGGAAATTCACAACATGCAGGAGAGGATTATTTTCACTAAACTTCTTCAAAAACCCTATCCAGATTTTGCTGAAAGAAAGTGGTGTAAAAAATTCAGACAATTTGTGTTGCAGCAGAAATTACGTTTCAAACTAATATTTACAGTTATTTTTTTTTCGTGTTGTATTAAAGACTGTGCAGTCATGAACCAAAAAAGAAATCTTTCATGTAACTTTCAGGGTGAAGGTAGGATGATGCAAAATACCTGAATTCAGGAAATGACAAACTTGACTTCACAAACACGTGGTGTGAAAGTATGATTTTTTTTTTCTTCTAATGTTGCCAACAATTGTTTAATTTTTACTCCATATGAAGAACAGGAAGCTGTTTGAATTCACCTATAGCTTTCAAAGTAAAAGCGATCCCCATTAGTACAGTGATATTCACAGCTTTCAAGATGGCACAGAATTGGTTTGAAATCTTCATATTGAATATATAAATTGGTATGCCTACTTCACAAAGATGGCTTTCAGTACTACATATTTTGCCTTTAATTTATAATTAATTATTTTGATGTCAACAGCACATAAAACCTCTAATAGAGACCCCAGGTGAACAAGGCTCCTTGAAATATATCTACCATTGTCAGACCTGAACAATTTATCACCAAAAAGAAAACATCACCAAGGTTTCAGAAATTTTCCATAGCGGGAAAATAGAATGATCATTCTCCTTAATTTCTTGAGTCCTTTATGAACCATGTAGAGACCTAGATTTATCATTCTCATCTGCTTGCTAATTACAGGAGGAAACAACCATGGACAGGAAGTGATGAATGCTAAATATTTTACATCTGCTTTGTTTGCCAATTTAGTTGTTGACCAAGACACGTTGTTACTTACCATACTTTAAAATCTGGTCCTAGTAAAAAAAAAAAAAATCCCTTCCTTCCTTCCTTCTTTCCTTCCTTCCTCCTTTCCTTCCCTCCTTCCCTCCTTTCCTCCTTCCCTCCTTCTCTCCTTTCTTCTTTTCTCCTCTCTTCCTTTCTTTCTCTCTTCCTTTCTTCCCTCATTAATTTCTGTCCAAATGCATACCTCTCTCTCTTCTGCTCTCCAGCAGTGACAGGAAACTGAAGAAAATTGATGCACTAACAGTTCTAATATGACATTCTAAAAGTGACTTTTTGATTTTCAATTAACCTTGCACAAAGAGGAAATATTGAAATTCCCCCCCTTTGTTCCTGACTGTGTACATTAGCCAGGCTGGTGTTGGTAGGAGTGAACAGGAGGGGTTGGGCTGGGGAGGGGGAAGCTGGCACCTCATTCAAGCACTCCAGTGCTATTTGCACAAAACGAGACAAGACTACCCTGCAATAATTACTCTCTGAAGGGGGAAACAGGTAGGAGAGAGAGTGCTCTTGTCATTTGTTTGACTTAATTGTATGCTTTTATGAGCAGTCTGGCTGGAAGGATTAAAGTTACTTTTAATAACACTTCCTTTCAAAAGAATTTGATTTGAGATTTCCCAGCAGGGCTGCCTACCAAGCAGCAGGACCTTTTTCTTCCCTCCAGCCCCCCATTCCTTCAGCATTCTCCTATCCTCCCCCCTCTTCTTCTCCTGGTGAACGCCAGCATTGTTCTATTTGTCTTAGAGAAGCCAGGATGGGTAGCATGGCATGAAGTCAAATTTTTACATTCACTTAAATATAAAAGTAAATAAATAAGTCTATGAAAAAATATGCATGAAACAGCCTTTCCCAATATGCTGGATATAGGGAAAGTGAGACAGCATGGTATGGTCTAGTTATCCTTCAGTTAGTTTAGAGATGCTTATGACACACCTACCGAGCTGGCTACAGAATGGGCCGGGAGTACTTCTACAAAGCATTTTTAATTTTAGAAGACAGAAAAGTATAATTAGTCAAAGTGAAGCAAATTTCTTGGGAAAGTGTAAGAGTCTGGAGAATGCTCTCTTAATATCATGGGGAACTCTTTCTTAGAAGTAAGTTTTTAAAGCTATTTGGTGTGCCCACATATTAATGCACTTCAATTTAGTTTATATTTTGTCATCTAAGTATGCATAAAGTACACATAAAGAACAACAAAACAAGAAGCACAACCATGTAGTCTGGGAATTGTGTCTTTTCTTAACATATGATCCAAGATCCTCTGTCTGTCAATAATATCGGTAAATGTGGTGTTAACAGTCATTATGCAGCAAACTGTGAACTTGTAGATGAGGGTTGGCCAGTTAAGTGTTCTTTCCCTCATTGAATGTGCATTTTTAAACTATTATTTAATGTTTTTGTGGAAGGCATTGCTCACTTGCACTGAAAGCCCCAGAAACTTTAGGTCAGTCACTCTCTGTATTAATTAATGTTCATTTCTAAAATCCGCAGCCTAAATTTTCATTTTGTTGATTTTCCTCCTGGCTTAGGAGTAACAAGAAAAAAATAAAATCAGTTTCAGAGGGAATATAGTTACTCTTTACCTAAAGGATATCGCCTGAGATAGTTAAACTTGTTTGTTGAGATTTTTTTAATTCAATTTCATTGTCTGTTTACATAAGCGTTACCAACTCTGTCCATCATTTATACACCTTCTCCTCATTATATTAACTGTATGAGCATATGTTCCATAATACCAGCAAAATCAACCTTGTTTGATTTTTCAGCTGTCTGGAAAAGCAGTGTGATTTTTTGCTAATGTTTTAATGCACCTAATGTCAAACTCCTAGCTCGCAAGCATTTCACACCTGACACATTAATGCATTGCAGGTCAATTGCTCTTCAGATTCCATTAAAAGGAAGAAGATGCCCTTTCATACACACATGTAAATCATAATATACTTAATTCACTCTCACATCCCAAGCCCAAAGTCCAAACCACTTTTATGTCCACAGCAACAAATAACAAAAAATTTATCTGGCATTCTTGAAGCCCGAGTTGATTTCTACTCCTGAATCTCCATGGCCATTAGCAAGAACAGCCTTTGTATATACTTGAATATGATCAGCACCATCCAATATCTAAGTGATTGTGACACCAACATCATGCAGCAAAAATATCTGTGCCTCACCATGATCACTGGTTGGAAGTTGTTTTTTCTGCATCCCAAGCGAGTTCTGTTCCTCACCTCACTGAAAAAAGTCTGCCTGACAATAACTCAATTCCCCTTTTTGACTTGCTACATGATGTATATATCAAGTAGAGAGAAAATAAAAATTGAACTTAGGTTTTTCAGCTCTGAATTAAATGATTTGACATTGCTTTATTTTCAAGGGGCCTATTTGTTGATTCACTTCATGAAAAGCTTAAAAAAATTTAGGGGTAAAGAGAGGAGCATCAGATTATCCATATACTTTTGTGTACTTTTCTCTCTCAAAAATTTTGAAAGCTGGGAAGTGTGTTTTCTTTTCCAATCTAATTGAATGCATATTTTTTTTTATAAAAAGTCTTATTCCTCATGTTTTTATCATTCCTTATATGGAAAAATTTGAACTTATATCCCGTACAAAACAAGTATAATAATTTCCTGTATTTAATTTTTCATTTTAGCACAAAACCTCATTCTTTGAACAGTGGAGGGGGTTTCTTATCCCTGAATGCTTACAGAAACAGTTATTGCCTGAATAGCTTCAGGCAGCTACGTAGGGTGGACAGAAGCAGCCTTTAAATTTTCTTGGTAGGAGGCACAGCTACTTTAGGGAGGCCACATCACTCAACATGTAAAATTTTGATCTCAGACAGCAAGCTGAATCCTGTACCTAGCCTTCTTTTCTCCAACAGGGAAGGTGAGGCTAGAAATTGGAAAAACCTGCACACCGGTGTATTTGTACACATTTTTGTATTTTCCACGGAGCCTTTCTTATGCAAGCACAATTATTTGCGTCTCTAAGCACCCTGAAAGCGTTAGCAGTATAGTTCAAGCCCTGACTGAACAATGCTCTCACAGGAACTACCTCTAGGTAGGAAATTAAGCAATAAACAGATAATCAACACTAGTGGGTAGTTTCTTCCCCCATCCAGGGAATACCTACATTTGTTCTTTTTCTTTTGACTGAGACATAGCTGCTAATACAATATTGGCTTTTGAAAATATTGCCTGAGTTATCTCCCCAGTCTTGGCTGTATGTGGAGTTGTGAGGAATTATATAGAAGAACTGAGTGGATTTAAACTATCAGGCTTAGAACTTACTTCTGTGTTTTTCAAGTGGAAATATCCAGGAAATAACAACTCACTGCTATCCTAACAGAAAACAGAATATCTTGTGCGAGTGACCTTTTTAAGCTACAAACTATAAAACAGTTTTAAGATTACTAACTAACTAAATTATTCTATCAAACCAATAGAAAACAACAAACCGCGAAGTCTATCTACAAAAATTCAGAAGCGGAAGAAAATTGAAATATGATTGGGTCATGCACAAACTTTGACCCCTTTACTCCCACGTTTTGCAGGCACTCTGAAGATCGTAACACACTTCCCTTTTAGGATAATGTCGCATAGTAACTCTTAAAAATACTAACATTTCATATTGCTTTCACCAAGAAAATGAGCACTGAACTCCTGTTAGATGATGTTGTTTGCTCATTATGAGTGATCAAGGACTGAACCCTTCTTCAGAGCCTTTATTAATATTTCTACCTTTAAAAAAAAACAAACTAAAAAAACAACCAAAAATGAATCAAAAAAACCCCCTCAGTATCTTTAGTAAGCCTCATTATTTTTTAAAACCAGACAGATGCTCTAAAAAGACAGCAAATACATAAACTGTTTCTTTCTTCTATAACTGCAGTTAAATAGGATGAAAGTTCTTTTTCTTGCTCTCTCTCTATAACCTCGTGCAGCAGGTCACTACAGTAATGATCTCTCACAGCTGGTTCCCTCATTAAGCTCCTTAGTGATTATATCTTACTAGTTCTCTCATGTAAAACCCAGAAGTTAGACACATGATGAATAACCTCCTGGTTCATATTCACGTATACACAGAGTTCAAGTACGACAGACGCAACTTTACAGAAGATTTTGAAAGAGTATCAGAAATTAACTTGACCGACAATTTCACCGCAAACAAATTTAGGAATCACACGGAAATCCACCTTCCCTATTCATGGCGAAATAGTGAAAGAGGTAAGCTGCTGCACTGAGGTTAGTAAAATAGACAGAAGATATCACTGCTCCTGATCCTATCCATAACAATAGCTAGGATGTGCAGACAACTGGGTTGAACAGCATAAGGATCTCCATGATGAATCATAGCTCTGATTGGTGCTGGAAGTGTGTTGCCCTTTTTAGTGAATCTATCAAAATATTATTGATCATTTCCACATGAAAAAAAGTCAGTGTCCTTTTTTATAGTTTGCTGTATTAACATTTGGGACTTTGTGGGCTCTGGAAGTCTGTGGTATGTTTAGGTAGCTGAAGCAGTTGTCCTCAGTCCAAGAACTAACAGCATTGACAAAACTTTACTTCTGTCTAGTCCAGACCAAGCCTGAAGTCTGAGTGCTTGTTCAATGTGCTTTCTTCTATCTCATTTAATGAAGTGTTTTCTTCCTTTTTTTCCTGCTATTTTAAAAATAATTCTTACTTCCCTGAATAGTTTTGTTCTACAGGAGTTAATCTTTTTTCCAAATTAAAGAAACAAGAATAAATATATTATATTAATGTAGAAAAATTTTCTTATATCACATCTCTGCAGAATCAAACCGCTAAATACAACCTGTGTTAATGAAACCTGTTTTGAATGCTTTATATATCTGAATCTGTTTCTTCTCTGAACTCCAGCTCTCGGTGAAACTATATTCAAATGACCAACTTTTCTTTTCAAGTGAATTCCTTTCTTCTGCAATGTCTCATTAGTCATGGCTGGGCCTATATCACTTCAAATATCCCACTAATTTTATTTATTTAGTTTGATAATGATTAATCCTAAGTGCAGTTATATGAATAGAGCCTAGCATCAATGAATTTGTCATTGAGAGGAGCAATTAGAGGAGTCAAGTCTCACGTATTTTTTTCTGTAATACATGTGTGCAGCTTTTCCAACACGTGCTCTATACTCTTGCATCTCCTAGTCTTGGTCTCAGGCCAGTGGTGGTTCTTTGTCTGAAACATTTCAGCTGCATCAGTTCAGCAAATTCCAAGCAACGTATGTAAGAGAAAGTACAGTGATGTTTCCATATGTTCCCTTTGGGATTTATGTGCTTGGTTAGCTCCAAATGGCTGAAACTGGAAATATCCAAGTTAGTAAACCTATAAAATTCATCAAGAAAGGATAGACAGCTAAGCCTCAAAAGAAACAAGATTTATAGTTATGAATATTTAAATATGGCATATTTACAAATGCATACAGGTCATTTTTCATTCTATTTTTCATGGTACCCTCAGGCTAACACCATTTAGTATACTGGGTGCACATCAAGTCCCTTTAGATTTAAATTATCTTAACTGCTAAAAGCTTTACAGTGACAAGCAACCCAAATTTCAAGACCTATTGGGCAAAATAATTTCTCTTGCACTTCTTGGGTGCAAATTTGGCCCTGCTAGAGATAAGAGGGGAACTCATCTTCACTAAAATTGCAATTTAAACTTTTAAGAGATATACAAATGAGTGATTTTGTGAATTTTCCATAAAAAGGAGGGTGAACAACAGTTACAGCTTGGGTTGCTGGCAACCCTAGCAATTATCTCTCTTAAAGTGTATTTGGTGTTGGCTACTCAAATTTAAAACCACATTTTGACTCTTCTATTACAGTACCGTACTTGCAGTAGTATATAACACACATTTGTTTGTAATTGTGATTTTGAATGACTGTTGTTCTCCTTAAACACATGAAGACACAATTACTTTTCCCCTTTCCTTCAGCGTTTAGAAAGTCACGAAACTTTCAGGGACCTAAAGGAGAGCAGTCAAGAAACTATCTGTGAGATTAATTGACGCTACTTATACACTTAAAAATTAGGCATTTTAACCAAAAACTGTCCACTCTGTTTTGATTTTAAAGTCAGCAGCAAGAAATAGCCAGTTTCCAAGAATAATCCATCTCGTATTCTCTAAAATAAGGTGGACATATCCTTTAGAAGATGCTTATTTTTCTCAGTAACCGGATGAAAATTGAAAAGTTACTCATTTAATATCTAAAGCTAGGTGAGTGGGAAAACCTTTTAACATTTGGAGGCTTCACCACAGTATGAAGGTGAGGTCACCACAGTATGAAGGTGAGGTATGTTTTGGTCTGTGTTCTGTATCAGGCAGCAGTGTTTGCTATCACTGTTGAATGAGCATAAGCGTTTTTAGGTCTTTTGAGGTCTTTTCTGCAGAGCTGACTGTGGCTCACTGAATTGCAGTCAGACAACCTTGGTGACTTGTCTTGTCCTTTGATACTCATCCCTTGGCCCCGTATGACTTCTCCTTATTTTACAAAGGGATTTAGCTCAGACAAATCTGAACCTCAATTTCTCCCTACGATGTCTGATTTGCAGTCCTTAACTCAAACCTGACTATGAGCAGAATTGCCATAAAATTGTTTTTCATTAATAGTCTTTTAGTGTTGATGTGAGAAAAGTCTGGAGTTTTTTCTTGGTGTGTTTTGCCTCGATTTTTTTTAGCAGCTTGGGGGGGCTGTTTGTTTTTGGTCATTTTATTTGGGTTATTTTGTGTTTTGAGGAGGGGGTGTTTGTTTTTTGTTGGTTGGTTTTGTTTATTTCACTGCTATGGGACTGAAATTATAAACATCGGAAAGCACACAGAAGAAATAATAGAAACTGCTGCAACAGCCATGGACCTACTCCAGCGCTGTGCATGGCCCTTAACTAAGCTTTCTGCAGAATTCCAACTCATTCCCTTCAATGACTCCTCCACAAGAGCTGAACAGTTCCAGGACAGCACCATCAGCTTTAGCCACAGGCATTTTCTTAAGGCAGCTGACTGTTGATGGGAATAATTTAGCTATGGTATTATTCTCTTTTGTTGGCTTAATGAAAAGTCAGATCTGCTGTTATTGCCATTGAGGGAGGGGTTGTGGGAGAAGTTCTTCTGTTTCAGAAGAGAAGGTATTTTCAGTCAACGGCAGCAGCTGTCTGCATTTCATGAGACAATCATCCCTTCCCAGCAATGAGTTCCCATCCTTCCAATGGAAAGAGAAGCAGCAGTACTACCTCTCTAGGCCTAATTCCTTCTTTCCTTTTATACCCCTTTTCTTTGTTTATTTTACCTTTTATTATTTTTACCTCCACTTCTGTAACAGAAGCATCTCAGCTGTACTGACTAGAAAGATAAAAAATTCACTTTCTCCCAACACTGTCAAGAGTTCTGATGTTTGCTCTAGTTCCTGTTCAGGGCCTTGTCCTATAATTCTAGATAATAATTAATACTATCCCATCCGGGCTGGGCTTCTGACTTTTCTTTTCCCCCTACCAAGTTTCAACTGCTTAAAATAAAAATGTTTAACAGAGGAAAGAGAATGAATTTTGATGCTAGCAACTTTTAAGCAATTTAACTCGTCACTGTACTAACCTTAGAGTAAATGAACCTTAGTCTAGGAGCTGCATGATCAAATGAAGTTACAGAATAATTTAGGCCAGTAGAATATTTCAGTCGTGAAATAGAAATTCATTCTGGGCACATTTAAAGCCCTCACTCGTCACTTGCTCCTGAGAGCCAGGTTCCATACAGATGTGTAAGCTCCTGAACAAGCTTAGAATAAATTGTTCAACATCATATCACTAGCTGGGATTGTCAACTCATGATTCCCAACCCTATAATATCTCACAAGTGTGACAGAATGTGATAGTTTCCAGAAACTTGTAGAGATAACTAGAATACAAATATCCAGACAAAAGATAGTCTTTGCTGAGCGTAGGTTATTACCTTCTGGGTCAATGGCTCTTCTCTCCCCATAGTGTTCTTATTACAAAACTACTTTTAAATGACTAATAACATAGAAAGGGATCAGAGGTCACAATAATGACCACTGTAGTATCTTCAATTTTATGGCCCAAATGATTGAACAGGGGATTGAATATCAGAAACCATATATTTTATTTGAAGACTAACCTATGGCCAAGTAGAAACCCTAGATGAGTTATTTTATTGCTCCATGTCTCAGCTATCAATAAACTGGGAATAACGACACTTAACATCTTTAAATACTACAGCATGGAAAAAACTTAAAGAGAGTTTGTAAAAGTGACATAATACTACTGGTAAAAAGACTTAAAATATTAATCATAGTATTGCTTTCCACTGTATTTTTAAATTCTATTGCCTCGCTATTCATTTTGCTTCTGGACAGTGATATTTCAAATCTTTGAGCAGCTTTGACAGTGGCCATTTCATTTCCCACTGGAGCCCAGACACTTACACAGTTCACTGTTCTTGGGATACATGTATGAATCCTTACAATTAGTGCTGTATGGCTTGATAGGCATAGCCACTGGGATTGACATGATCAGGCTCAGTAGTTCATTGACACAGGAAGCCAAAAATGATGGCCCTTCTTTTCCTGCTCCCTTTCAGTGTTGTACACTCCACACTCTAAAGGAAATGGAAAGAGGGATCTAATCTTCATCCAATATCCCTTAAAATTTAGGAGGAAGACTTGATCTCATGCTACCAGGCATCTTTTCTGCTTGTTCTACATTCAGAGTTCTTGATGATTATACTGTCTGAACCTTTATGTTGCTTGTATAAGTATCCCACAAGTTGTTTTTGGCCCTTTGTTGGTTACGTATTTAAATATTTATGCT
Source organism: Oreocharis arfaki (assembly GCA_013398015.1). Taxonomy (NCBI): domain Eukaryota; kingdom Metazoa; phylum Chordata; class Aves; order Passeriformes; family Paramythiidae; genus Oreocharis; species Oreocharis arfaki. Next base: position 41,247 of record VZRR01005735.1, read on the forward strand.
TAGCTTTGTTAAAAATATGCTCTTTCCTGTGTTGGAGTGATGTCACATAGCAGCATCACGGTGTTATAAATGATTGTATGCAACCTATGATCACTATTTTTATTTACGATCACTTTCTTTTCAGGCAAATATTAATTCTTTCTTGCTTAGTATCTTTCTGTTTTGTGGATTCAGCAAGACCCTCCTAGGATAAATCTCTAAAGCAAAATAACAAACAAGCAGCAAAACTTAAGTCATAACACAACCAATATGATTTAACAGATTTACTCATTCTAAAATAAAAGTTCAAGTTCATTTTTCAATGAAAGTTAGGAGGTAGTTTGGGGTAAAAGCTATGCAAGTGTTACATAGTAAGAGTATTGCTATAGGCACTCACTCGATACTGTCCATTTTGATGTTAGACTCTTCAATTTGCAGGTCTTTTTAATTCTTAGAAATACTGCACAAAACAAGAGACACTAAATGTGTGGAAACATAAATAGACATTATTTATTTATCCTCTCTATTCTTTTATTGAAAAAACGGAGTGTATTTCTGAGGTTCACTTTATGTATTGTGATGGAAGACACAATTAAGCCCTGTGGTGCTGTGGCTGATGTGTCACAGCTTTAATGGCAAGAAATTTCCTGAAAGAAGGGATTCGAGTCAACAGAGAGGTTAGCTAGACATTAAAATAAAACAGTTCAGTGATTTCAAATTAAATTACTGTGAAAATTTTTGTTCTTCGTAGGATTGGGTTATTTTGACCTTTCATTTCATTTCAAGATTAAAAGAGCTGTCAAAACATAAGGATTTTTGATGAGCAGAAATTCTGTATTCTGATCAACTCTAATAAGGCGTTTTCCACGGAAGCACATCACTGAAGCTATCCAAACCATCTCAATTACTATTGATTAGAACATGTCTCTAACAGAATGATGTTACCAACTAGTCTCTGAATCTATTAAAAGAGAATGAGTTAGAAAATTATAAAGATCCTTATCATTATGAGGGTTTCTCCTTCCTGTATCAGTTACATGTTTAAATTCTAAAACAATTAAGATAATATATTTTGCCTTTTCTTTTTTTTTTTTTTTTTAAATATATATTTTCTCTGCTGGGTTTTGGGGAAGTGCATTTCTTTAGAAAAGTTTGCCTCATGTTTAATGCATTTTTGGCTTAATAATATTTTGTGCCACTGAGCTCCACCAGCCTATTAGTAAGTTTAATTTTAAATAGCTTTCTTTTTGATCATTTTTGATCTATTGTCTTTTAGAAACCCTTGTATTTTTAGAGGCATGTGGAAGAATATTCATGAATACCTAATATATTTCTGTAAAATTAATAGCTGCATAACAACTCTGATGTTATTTTTATTTCTTTCCAAGCTAAGCAGTCACCATTACTTTTATGTCTCATAACTAGCTGGTATTTTGAGGCTAGACAGCCAAAACATGCAGGTTCCAAGGCAACATTAAATAGAGTGTTTATTTAAACATCCTCTGAAATTTGTTTGTCTGCTTGACCTAACTACTGTCTTAAATGCAGTGAGAAGGCATTTTAACACCATTAGTATCTGGATTCCAGCCAAATTCTCCTTGCTCTATATCCCTTTAGACTGCATTGATGAAACAGCCTAAAAGTAAGTTTGGTGTTTGTTAATTCATTTTAAATGGGAAGGGAACCCACAGACTGTATAACAAGGAGAGAAAAAAAAAAGAGTTCTTAAGGTTAAGGGCCTGTCCTGGGTTGGATATTTCCTGACATATGTAACAATGTTATTGTTTAGTTCTGTGAAGCTATAAGAGAATTAAATCCTATATAGTATGGTGACTTCGGACAGAATATGCTTTTGAGATTATGTTGGAGAGACATTTTTCTCCTCTTTCAGACCGAGATGAGGGTTGTTTTTTTCATGATTTTTTTTTTCCCCCTCTCTTGTGTTAATGCCTTTAGCACAATGAAATTAAGCAGTCCAGATTTCTAATGCAAACTGCTCAGGGACAAGATGCTAAGTGATTCTAAGTGTTTTGTTGAGAGCCACTGTTTAAGTAAACATTACAAATTATGGTTATGTAGTATATAATGTAGATTGAAGCCCTTGAGCAATGTATTATTCATAAAATACATCACTTTATCAGTTTGATCATGTTTCTTTTCTTTAAAGACAGAATATGACAAGGATTTTAGTCCTGTTACTGAGGCAGCATGTTCAATGGCAGGAAAGACACATCTTTGAAAGGTCCATTTTCTTTTTCAGACCAGGTCATTGATTACCTGGAGAAAAGATGTGGTTTCCTTAAGATGCCCTTTCTTATGATATAACAGATTGAGCACTCTCGGGTATTAGAAAGTAAACTATACACACTTTTCAACAGCATAATTGATGATATCAGTATTTTAATTGTCTGTACTTTGTTTATTTTTTATGTTTTGCTTGCTTATGTTTATTCTACCCATCTAAATGAAAGTTCTTCTGTAATTAAAAATATATATCTATTACATGGCAGTATGCCTACAAAAAGCAATACTACACTGTATCAAATAAAGTTCAAGGAGTAGGTTTACAGGTTTAGATCTATTTATGTAGAATTAGGTTCCGCCACCACTCATAGCTCTTAACTCTGGTTTAGGTTCCCGTGTAACTCATACACTCAGCATGCAGAATAAAACCAGGAATCTCTGTGAGGAGAACTGGAGGCACAAAAAAATGAAGATTGCTGTTCGAGATAAGAACAATTTTTTAGACATGAATTTATTAGAATTTATTTTTACAATTTTTTAGCAATGAAACAAGAAAATGAACATCAACAACAACAATATTCATAGCAGAGTGTGCAAGATAAGTGAATGACTGAAACCCAGCGTTACCCCACAGCACACCCCAGCAAAACTGAAAAACCCACCCCCTTTGGTGCCTCTTGCAAATGATCCAGGGTCCTGCCCATGCCCCTCGAGGCTGCTGCAAAAATTGGCCAGAACCAGGACAATGTTGGAATGCTCATGCAACAAGAATCTCACAACACACAAGGAGTGAACCACTGTCCTTGTGCTTACATGTGTATTTTGTATTTCTTTGTGACAGGTCAATGTTGGCATGGATACATTTAATATCTGTTAGAATTATCAATATCTGCTAGGCATATTAATAGGCTTATTAGTATCTGTTGGGCATCTCAAAGGACAAACTCTTGCAACAGTATTAAAATGCTAAGATAAAAAGACAGGTCTTTATTGGAAGTTCCCAGGTACCTCCATAGATTTGGGCTATGGGCACACGTGGTCTTGGATTTCTAAATGTTTAACAAGTTAGCCTATCTAACAAACATCGTCCAATTAGAAGAGCAGTTGGTTAGGTAATTTTCCCACGGCACTGCTCCATTGGAGTTAGTCCAGGGCCTCTCTGCCATTTCTTCTTCTGTCTTCTCAGATCCTGGTCAGAAAACAAAATGTCCTTCTTGTAACTGCTCTTCTTGAAAACAAGACTAAACAATATTTCTGGAATGTGTTAGCAGGTTAGCCTATTGCTCTAAAATCTAAGAGAAAGGGCAGGAAAAATATCAGGGGCTATATAACCATGTATTACTAGTCCACAAAGCTACAAATATATGAAAAATGCATAAAAGCTGAAATCTTTAGGCATCAATATTAGGAGTCACAGGCATGAGTGAGCATTTTGACAAACTTGTAGAGTCTCTGTGTGAGGTGCGTTGTAGTATCATGTCTGAGGAATGTTTATGATTACAGTCTGTGCACAGCTTCACACAAATTCAAACTGGAGAAAAGGTTTTGGATGAAGAAGGAAAGATTAGGACCAAAATATCTTAGGGATGAATAGACTTTTAAAAATATTATTACAGGTTATACAATAATGCATAAAGTAGTTTTTGGATTCTAGTGCTGCCACAAATAATTTTTGAACAAGTTTTTGAAACAGTATTCATTATAGACTTAATTCTACTTCCTCTATCTGGGCTTTATGAATTCTAACTATTTATATTCCCCCTTTCGAATAGTATTTCCTTCAATATTTGCATAATCTTTCCATATTATTTCCAAAACTGATTATTTGTTGCCCAATTCTATCCTCTTTCTTCACACACTGAGTAGAGGCATGAGAAGGATGAAGCTATACTTTTTTGCCTGACTTTTTTTCCCTATTTTTGGAAAAAAACTTGTTATCAGTAGCTGACTGCTTTGTGGTGTTTCAGTGCTGTCATAAGACAAGTCCTCCATCTCTTCACAATATCAACTGAGAGTCTCCAGATGCTTCGCTGCTGGCTCCAACCAGCAGCCTATCGAGCAACATGTTCAATAAACACCATCTTAAGGAGGGGTAATGAAGAAGTTTCCATCAGATATTGAGTATTTTATGAAATTTTACTCTTCTAATGTAAATTTCTCTGTTTGGCACGTGATTTAGACATTTAATTTTATAAAATACAGTATTTTACAAACAATAGCTCCTGGTAACTGAGTGCAAATACCAAAATGTAACAAACGTTATGAGTTCCCACAAATAAATTTGTTTTCTTTGTTGCTGTGAGAGACTATCAGGAATGTGCTTCCTAGCAAGAACACACAGTGTGACTTCAAAGATCATACAATATGTTCTGGATTTGATGCTCATCACAGAAGAGGATTAACCAAATGTGTTAGTATTAAGATACATTATTAGATCTGGCAGAATGTGAGAAGAAGGAACTGTTTTCAGGCTTTGGAAGTATCCTCTGTATTTTCAGGTTCTATAAATTAATTTTATAATACCTCCAGTCTGCTTCTTATTCCTCCTCTACCTCATGCACATTTCTTTTTGTTAAAAGACATCTGTGTGGTTTTTATTTCTTATATATTTTTTTTTTAACACTTATGAACATATATATTGCATTAGCTGTACAAATGTGGACCACATGAAGAAAATATTTTGATAAGCATGTAGTATCATCAATGCCAGTGTGATAACTAAATAAACTTTGTGTTCATTACATCTTAATTACTCTGATAGGTTTAAAAGTTCTTCTTTTGGAATGACAGAGTATTTATTTGAGGAGAGATTAGCATTTTTGATTGATGAAACTGTCAATTAGGAATATCTAGGCAGTCCTCAAATTGATAAAACTGATATGTTTCACCTCATTGACGACATTTTTTTTTTGCACTTTCATATTTTTGGAGCTTTGCTGGCAGTTTTCTCTTCTCTCTGACTATCTGATACTATACATGTTATGTACTATCATAATTTTTCTTCTTTTTTTGTCTCTGACCACATACATGCTCTTACTGAAGACAAGGAGTGTTTCCATCACTGCCGAGTTTCCGTAGTGAAAGATGGCTAAGCTATGGTAGACCTGATGTCTCTCACATTGCAATCAGTTTCTTTTATTAATACATGAAGTCTTCATTCTGTCGTCTGTACTAAGCGCTAGATGGATCACACATACCTTGATTTCTGATGTGGTGATTTTGATGTAAATTGGATGGCAGGGCTATGCAATGCCTTAGCAGCTGTTTTTTTAAGCGAGTTTCCTCTTTAGAGACTTCCTTTTCAGGTATGAAATGCTGGTGGAAAACACCTTATTTATACGCATTACAAGAAAAGGTTCTCCATCTTCTCCACATAGTTTTCGACAATATCTAACTATTTATCACTATTATGTGACAAATTGCATAATTGTTGTTTGCTGTGAACTTTTTGCTATCCTAAATAATGGTGTGGGCGGGGAAACCTTCCATGAATCATGCAAGTTGCCTCCTACCAGGCCAGTAAAATTATCTTCTCCACACTAATCATCAATATCATTGACCTTTGTCATAAAACTTGGGTCGTTCATATCTATATTCCATTAGAAGTATCATCCCACGACCACCTCTTCGGGTCTATTAAAGTCATGTCAGAAAGAATCATTGACTTCTTGTCTAACACATCCAACCTTCCACATTAATATATCCACAGATGCCTCACTAATCACTCAGCAAACAATGCATGATACACACCAGGCAGTGAGAAGTGTGGGAGAGATCTTTGGAGGACCCTGTCCTCCTCCAAGAATGGACCTAATGGTGACAGTGATAAATGAGACAGGGTACACAATATGTTTTCTCCTCCTTCCTGAGCTGCAGGAATGGGTAGACATTGTTGCTCATTTGTCTTCTCTTTCTTCCTCCTCTGCTCAGGAACAGAGGAAGAAATGCACTTACTTGATTAGACGCCATCAGATTTGTAAGTGTTCCACATTTTGTCATTGAGACTTGTCTCCTAGAAACTTAAACCACACACCACCTCGTAGTGGGTGAAGATGTGGTCACAATAGTACTTTTTAAACTAAAGTTGCATTAAATTTGAAAAAAAAAATGCATTTGATTGAAGCCCAAACCCTGACCGCCTTTTCCAATGTCACACAAACTATTCAAACAATGCTGAACTGGAGGATTAGATCCTTTAATATTTAGGTCAGCTATTACATCGCTGGAGAATAACTCTAGAGACATTGACTCTATTCTTAGCCTACTGATTTAGTGAAGGTTACCAGACTGATATACCTCTGGACCTCTGGTCCGGCTTCAGCCTTCTACTATTGTCTGAAACGCTTTACATTTGTCTATTCAAAGTGTAAACTCCTCAGAGCAGGAATTAGTCTTCTCTCAGCAGGAAAGACAAGAGACGTTACAAACCGCCATACTGGAGTGAAAAAACACGGAGGAAATCAGGAACAGACAGCTGATTTTCAGGGATTCCCAGGCTCCATTGCACACTAAAACTTCAAAGAACTCCATTGTTTTATTAGGGAAGTAAACTAAGCTGAAAATGGGCTCTTTGGGTCTTCAAATATTAGATATCCCAGTCTGGAAAAAACTGACCTTGTCTCCATTTTGTGCTAATTCCTTTATGGATGAAATGTTGATGTTTACCCAACCCAAATAGATGTGTTGAAGCTAAATTTAATAGTCTTTGGAAAAACTGCTTTAATATCCCTAAATGGGTGCAATTCTCTAGCTGCAAATTATAACCATTATTTCTGTATTGAATCCATTAGCAAACTCTCAGGGGGGAAAGGAAACAAAAAAGTAAAGGAAAACAACTGGACATTTCCAAGGCTGTATGCTGATAAATATAACATATGTTAAAATGATAAAAATAACAATAAGAAAAACCAGTAATCATGATAATAATAATAATAATAAAAAAAAGATTATTTTGGAGATGATATAAGTTCATCTGCTTCAGGGCATAAGCTAGTTCTACCTACAAGGGCTTAAGAAGAAATTTCCCCTTTGGGCAAATTGTACTATTCATCTTTCTCTGAGGCATCTGGTGCCAGCCGTTTTTAAAAGTTCATTCCCAATCTATCTGTTCCTTGTGTGCTATGGCAATTTTTATGTTTCTGTGAGCTGAAATAAAATTGTCTTTACCTAAAACTAATTTCAAGGTAGAGATACTATCTGTGCCAACATTATGCTGGCAGGGCACTCTGTAAACTACTTCTGAACATGGAGCCAAATGCAGCCCTTTTGAAGATCTGCAGGCTTAGTCTGACAATTTTGGCACATGCCTGGTGTACTTCAAGGGCGTTGAAGTTTGTGCCAGATTTTCTTCTTTGATTTCCACAGATCTGAATGCACACATCTGGTTGTAGGAGGGGTTATCACACATCTACATCTGCCAAATATGGCCATGCTCTAACACATGCATATTTCTTTAATTCTTGCTTACCTTGTTGTGACAGGCTCATTCCAGCAGTGAGTTATTTCAAAATCATTTAACGGAAAATATTCGCAAAAAGACAAACAAGCAAACAAGCAACAAAAGGCAACAAAAACTCTCAGATAAACAAAAAGCCCACAAACCATCCAAACAAAAACTCTCACACAAATAAACCTCAAAAACAGTGCTGGGGTTAGGGAAAGAAAATCTGAACATAACTGGCTAAATTCCCATTGGATTCTTAGGGGTCTATGTGTTGTGCAAAGTTTACTGAAAAAATTTTCCAAAGAGTTAACCTGGAAGCTCAGCTGTAAAAAAAAATCAAAGGATGTGAATTCGTGATAAAGTTTAAACCAAAGTCATTAAATATAGATTGACACAGAGGGGAATTTCTGTAGGAAAGGAAAGAGGAGAAAAATAAAATGTAAACAGGAGGATATTCAGAGAACATGGGAGGACTTCTAGACAGCATAATGAAATAATAATTGTCAGATCTGAGCCAATAACTCCCAAGGAATAACTTTCTCAGTATATCTTTTTTCCTTTCCTAATCAGAAAAAACCCAAGGATCTGGTTGTGGAATTTTTTTTTTTTTTTTTTNGAGGCGTTGTTGTTGGATTTTTTTTTTTTTTTTTTTTTTAATTTAGTAATAGGAGAAACAGACCTATATTTCAACATTTCGGTTTATTTTAAGTGTTTGAGATTCCAGGAGTATTTGCTATGCAAATTTTGGCTTCTTCTTGTCGTAATTAGGCCCAGGGGTCACGTGGTACATTTGTTTTCTTCCGACTGAATCTCAAAACACAACTGAGGGAATCCTTGAAAGAAACTATCACTGTTCTGAGACTCTTAGGGGATAACAAGTGTAAATAGCAGGAAATTTCAGAGCCATCAAAGCTTTGCATGGTGAAATATTGCTGTAAACATGCCCAAACTGGCCTCCACACACACATACAAAAACACACATACGCCGGCTGCTGAAACTTCCAGTAAATTACACCAATAAAAATACAAATTAATCTTAGATGAAAAACTGAGTTTTTAGTGTCACCATCACTGCCCACCTTTGACTGATGCTGGATTTTAATTGCTTATCTTTAGGTCCACTGTGTCTTACAGAAGAACAAATGGAGGACAGAAATTAAAGCAATGCATTGCAAAGAAAAAGGGATGGTCTAGGTTACTTCAGTATTAATCAACAAAGATTTTTCTTTTTGGCAGAGCTGAATACAAACAGAATTATTCTTTATGTTGTCTGAGGACTTTCTAACTTACAATGAAGAGAGAGTCGGGAAAGAAGTCTTGTTAAGCATATGGATTATGGTCAAAACCCCTCTGGGATCACTTGGTAGACTCTTGATAGAGATAGATGAGTATTTTTTGATAGGTAATAGTATGTCTCAACGTATACATATTTACGTTTTGTGTGGCAGTTGTTGACTTAACATGCGCCTCTTTGCATGTTAAATGCACATAAATCACAACAACTGTTGTGTGGAAACACTACAACTTTAAAATATCAGTGGGATAATACTAAACAGTTAATTGGAAGTTAGGGTGGTAGCTGATATCTAGGTTATTATTCTCTCTTCCCCGTTTTAAACAACTCTGACAAATGATAAACCAGAAGATAAGGACACTTTGAATTTGGTCTTCTACCTTGGAGCTTCTTCTTCCTCCTTGCATTCGAAAAGTGCTTAACCTCACCTGAAAGTTCTCTCAAGGATGGGTTCAAAACTCTAAATCCTAAACTAAGAGGGGCACTTTTTGTCATCCCACTATGAGAACCTTACCTTCATTTCAGCAAGTTTTTTAAGCTTTTAAATTCCTTTACTGGTCTCCTGCTGGGCTTCCCTGAATTCCTTTGCCACGCAACTAAATCTCTGCATATGATGTTTCCAAATGTTGGATATGTAGGCAGAACCCCTAAAATATGAGCCTTCAGTCACAGATTATAATGATGGCTGTTGAAATTCCCACATCCAGCCAGAGAGTACAGCTCAAATATTCAAATGGAAGTGATGAGTGTTGCATCCATGTCTAGGTGATTGACAGATAAAGTTGTCTGAAGTAGATATCAGTGAAGCACGGATCTCAAAACAAAACGTAGAAGTATGTGGATAACAATGTGAATAAAACCTAAGGAATGTCAGAGGTCAGATCTGCACCTGGTATAAATTGGCACACATCTGCAGCTTTTTTACACCTAATGAAGATCTCATCCTGGAAAGTTTCTCTAAGCCTAATGATTTTCAAATTTATTTCCCAGAATACTTTCTAAAGTTTGTGAATGAGCAAAAAAATATGCTAAAAATATGGATCATTCATCTCTAGATTTTGTTTTGGTGTAGATTCTCAAACTGTCACAAAAAAAAAAAAGAGGAAAGAAATGACGCACTCCGAAATACTTTAATAATAGTCAAACCTTGGGATACCGTCTAGATCATCATAAACTATGAGCACAAAAATCTACTATGACCAGCAAACCTGCTACCTGAAATAATTTTATCACTTGCTATTAAAAGTAGCAAAAAGTAACAAACTTTTAATATCTTATGTTTCTTTTAATTTCTTTTCCCATCCAGCTTTGGCAATTTTTCCCTTGGAATCAACGTTGTTAGCAATGTTAAATGGTTTCTGTTTCTTATAATTGGCTTCCCCTTATAGAATTATTTTTATTTTCCAAAGTGAGGAGGTGATTCAAAGCAAAGAAATTAAAACGAACAAGAGAAGACTAAACAGCATTGCTTCTGAATATCAGTTTTACTTACACTGTGTCACAGGGGGTTTAATTCTGCTAAATGGTCATCATCCAGGGTGACCTGTGCTTTGACAAACCAGTGCAGAGCTGCAGAAGATGATGATGAATGCAGAACACTATCTCAGGTAGCTGAATTTCACTGTTCCCTGGTGCTCTAAGCAGAAAAGTTGAGTGCCTTTGCTCTTGGCAAAGGCTTAGCTACGTCAAAAGGAAGAGAGCAGTTCCTTGCTGATTGATTTGCAGAAACTGATGCAAAACTCAAGTGCTTATAAACTGAGCAGGTCCAGCTATTTTTGGTCATTGTAATATTCAGGTTAGTAGGTTCAAGGAATTAAATTGCTGTACAATTCAATGTTGTTGTACACCATCATGACTAAATAAATCCATTCTTTGCCATAGACTCAGTCTACATGCTCGTCTTGTTTCCACCCGAGAAAGGCATGGCACTTTTATTTCTGTCATAAGTGTGTAATAGTTATCTTTATCAAAAATGGTGATTAGCCTGGTGGCTACTGATTGTTTATATCAACTACATATTATAAGTTTTTATAAATTATAATCAAATCATAATATAAAAATACATCAGCAAAGATTGAGAAGAATACAAGAAAAGGGAAGGTCAGGATAGGCCCATTAGGGACTTGGACCATGAACCAAGTTTTTGTTTTGTTTTTTTTAATTTAATTTAATTTAGTTTTTTTTTTTTTTATTTTTTTTTTTTATCCACAGGTGCTTAATAACTACAAGTGGATGGTCTTGTGTACAAAAGACCATCCAGTTTGGAATACAAAATTTCACTCAAAAAGTGGATTGTTTTTTGCATTTTACAATGCATTTTGCATTGCAACTTTTTGACTAAGTTTTGAAGTAATGTTTTTTTGCTAAAATTTTGTTTTGCCAACCTTTGAAAGTTTTGCAAAGATACAGCTTCAGAGTTATTACTTTTTTTCAGATTCAGGGTAACCAAATAATTTTTGGAAAAACAGGCAAATTTTCCTATTTTTCCTTTTTTCAAACCTGATTATCAAAGAGCTGATGATTTGACTGGTGTTATTAATCCGCTAATTAAGTCTCTCATGTATCCCGAAGAATAATTTATTTCACAGCCTTTTAGAAATACTCTGCAGAACTGAGTAGAGCTAGAGATACAGACATAAACAACAATACAGTTGTTCATATAGCAGTTTCACACAAACAGAATTTTTTCAAATTAATAAAACACTAATTATAACACTATTTATATTGCATCTATATCAGATAGGCTTTTATGTCAATATTTACAGATGCAACACACAATATTTTATTTGATAAATATTACAAGCAAAGGGAGAGCAAAGATGGAGAGGTGACGCTGTAAAAATATATTTGTGAAGATACCTACACTGAGCAGATGGCACTATTTGGGGATGAATGATATATAAAGGACAAAGTTTATAACATGAGTTTTGCTATGGACCAAAATGAAAGCAGGAAAAAAGGCTTAAAAGAATTCCCATTGCAGAAAACAAGTAGAGTTTCTTTTCAATAGCAAGCCAGAACTTTTCTGCACAACTCCTATGGTACTTCTCTTTATAGAAGTGAAACTGTGAGTGAAGTAAAATGACCAATAATAATTAATAAGTAGTTTAAAGATTGCAGGAAGAATACCACTGCATATTAAGAACCCAAACTGATGGATTTTTTGAGCATGCGCTTAAATCTAAGTACAAGCTGAAGTTCCACTGATGCCTCTGGAGTTACACACATAAAATGTTGTCATGTGTTGGCATTTCAATGCAGTGGGATTCAATTGAAGCTAAAAACTACCATGTCTATTTTTGAAAAAAAAATCTGATATTTTCATTTCTATTGACATTTACAAGGCATTTCCATAGGCATAAAGGTTCCTTTGCAATATCCTTTTGTGTCTGTTTTTAGTTTAGTTTTCCTCCCAAACCAATCTTCCTTTGCAGGTGAGTTTCTGCATGCCAGAAGACATCAGGAGACAACAAGGCTGTCATATACATGCCACAACTAGCCCATATGCCCAAAAATGGATTAAAAATTTTCTTCAAGTGACACCCTATTTATGTCTCTGAGCAAACGTCTATGCCTGGTCAGTATGTGTCCTCTGCGACACACACACCATTGCCTTAAATTTGTTCATTTTTGGTTTTTGTGTAGTTCTCTGCTAGACCACTGTAATATTTAAGGTCCATTGTCCTGACTTTATGGACCAGGCATGACTTCATTAAAAAAAAAACATTTCTGAAGGATGAATGAAGTATAAAACAGAAATAAAAGAAACCCATGTGGGATAGAACAAAACTGATCTGCAGGATGTGTAGCATAAAATAGCTATAAGCTATGGCTCAAGCAAAGACCTGTGTGATACCCATGCTGTGAAGAGCCTCAGATTTCCACTTACTCACAATATTGTGAGTGTGTTTATTAATTTCAATTTTTTTTTAATGTTTAGTTGATAAGGAATGAATAGAAGAGAAGGGACAGAGCTGTAGAGGTTGCATCCCTGGGGAGGAGAACTACAGCTGGTGATAGAAATTATTTCCTTCAAGAACAGCTGTGAGTGCCTTATGTGCCAGTAGCTGCATGTGAACCCTTTATTTTTGTAGTATAAAATCTGACAGGAAAGTGTAACTCTGGAGAGAGTGTTTATATGTAACCAAACACAACCACTTTGCATTAAATATCCTTGTTAAGCAGGTTTATGTGTTCCTGTCTGCTGTCAGTCAGGTTTCTGTGCACTATCAATCAGTTGCAATCACCTGGTTTTCCTTGCTTGGGTTTGGATACAGAATGCATAATTGTTAGGTAGTTTCAAGCACCTAAAAAGGGCATAAATTAATCAATTTGTCAGATTGTCCAATATTCTGCCTAATCTCAGATTTTTAGCACGGAAAAATGATTTTTTTTTTTTTTTTTTCTTCATTGCATTCAGGGTTCACTTGCAAACCCAGCAATAGCTGTGCAGGTTGTGTGCAATACCTTCCACTGAACAAGCCCTCTAAACCTTCCAAAAGCTATATCCCAGGCCAGTTCACCTCTGCTTGTCTTTGAACACCTGCAGAAACCAAGAATAGGAGTTCAGTTCTGTCTTCAGTCATTCCAATGATGACCTTCAGAAACCACCTTAAATTCAGCTGCTGATTATCTTCTCTCTTTTGTGAAACAAGATGAATGTTCTCCTATCTTTAAGCCTGTATAAAATAGAGTTAAAATTAAAGATAGTCTCCGAATGCTAATAAATGCAATCCCAAGCCTACACAATTGGTGTCAGTGGGAGTTTTGCCATGGAATTCAACAGGAGCAGGGTCAGGACCTGATATAATTGAGGGAAGTTGTTAATATACATCACTTACTGCCTGCCCGCAGTTCTTGTCTAGCTAATAAAGTCACTCACTGACATAACAATATAGAGTGCAGGAGCAGGTGACACACTCTACTGTGTGCTTATGAGGTCTTTTATAGCACACCTTTCCCTTCAGTACATAGTGGAGGGTATATAAATACACTCCATATGCTTTATACTACTATATTGAGTAACTTTTTGAACACATGCTTTTGCAGCTCAGCATATCTCTTAGTATGTGACATCCACTGCAGATTAGCAGCTTCTGTGCATTCATGAAAACACCAGAATAGTCTGACACAAGTAGCTGCTCGATATACCTAATTGGCTTTCGGAGAGCACTAGTAGACTCACTTAAAATTAAGAATTGATGGGTTGTTTGTTTGTTTGTTTAAATATTTTTCTTTGTCATCAAAGGTTTATGTTCGTGGTATTCCAAATGTGTAACATTAAAATCAAAATTGTATGCAATCAGCATTTGAAGACACCTGTTTTTTCAGGGGGTATTGTGGCTGTTAGATGAAATCAGTGACAGCAGCAAAAGCAGCTCCTAATCGTACATTCTTCCGCTGTCTCTCATCAGTTACTACGTTATTTAGGTTGATAACCACAGAAGATGGTTAGTTATGCTGTAGACCACGTTTTCTGTATAGTCAGGAGAGATTATAAACCAAAGAGCAAGATTGTGCAGGGTGATACATACTTATGAATAAAGGAATATTGTGTATCATGGTATAGAATATTGTGTTCTCAAAAACTTTGACCTTAAAAATGGTTTAGTTATTAAAAAACTCAGATAAAGTTATAAAGATAGGGACTGTTCACTGTCCCTGCTTAAAAAAAAAAAAAAAAAAAAAAGGGTTCTGAGCAAAAGTGAAGTTTTGTGTCTTCATCTAAGGAGGTGGAGAGGCAAAGATGGAAAGACTGAATTTGTATTTGATGTTGATCATTGTAAGAGGAGAGTGAAGAAGAGGAAAATGTCAGTCAATATCTTTTGAAACGATTTGAGGTCTAGAGAAAAATGTCAAATTTTAAGAGATCAACTTGTTTATTTTACCAAAAAGATAGGAGAATGTTTCTATTTAAACATCAAAGTAGCTTAAGATAGGAAAAACTCCTGATGTGGAAGCACTAGTATCTTGCAGAGAAACACAGAGCTAAAATGCACAACAAACATGATGTATTAATACTGACCCAAAGTGGGAAAAAATAATTTGGCTTTGTTTTTATTTTTTCGGGTGGTTGGTTTTGTGATATATTTTTATTGGTTTTTTGTTTGTTTGTTTGTTTTGTTTGGTTTTTTTTGTTGTTTTTTCTTTTGTTGTTGACATTGTTGTTGGTTTTTAAGAACTAATTTACCAGGGAAACTAAACTATGAGAATGTTAGTGAATGGTGTGGTTTATGACATTTCTATCTCAGTGCCAGATTCCTTTCTAACCAAATGTTTATTAAACTACAAATAATTGCAATCAAACTACCAAAATTATTAGTTCTGCAAAATTTAAGATACAGTTGATAGCATCAACTTGGTCTGATAATGGTGTCTTTTGATCTGGAATACTATGAAATTTTGAAATACTTGTCAAAAAAGAGATCATTATTTTCAGAGTAAATTGACATTACTCTTTCTGAAATGGGAAATTTAATTTTTTTTTTTTTAATCTATATAAATTTATTCATTTCAGAATGAAGAAGGTCTCTTTCAGTACCAGAATTTTAGTGTGCACAGAATAGGAACAGTTATTTGAGTTACCTCTAGATGTCTTATTGAAATTCAAGATACATTACTCATTCTTGAACTGGTAAGTCCCAGATATAAAAGGAAGAATCTTTCAAAGAGTCTCAGGTTATGCCCATTTTAGATGCATACAGCTTTAATTAATATTTTTAAATACATTTAAAAAAAATAAAAGGAGAAATAAGCAAATCTCAAAATGTTTAGATGGTTTTGAATGGAATATAATTCATGTTTTATTGTTTACTTAGGTGGAAAAGTACTGTAACTCTATTTTGTGAACCTGCCCCGCCCCGCCCCCCCCTTGGTTTTAAAGCTCTGTTGATGGACATATCCTTTTAGAACCCACACCATGTCTGGCTGCAGTTGTCACTTTACATTGAATTGTAAGTTGACAAGAAAGTCCTAGCCAAATGTTGCACTTTAACAAGACGACACATGAGACAATGAAACCTGAAATGACAGGGTTTTCTTTTTTTCACTATTTTTCTCTTTCTTGACATGCAGTATTTTCCTGAAGAAATAAGAAAAAGAAGAAATTAAAAGTATAGGTCTTCTAGAACTCTTCATTGACAATGACAGCATCCAGGCACCTGCCTTAAGCTATGCCTCCAGTTTCTAAATATCAATACTGAGGTATGATAAAGTTAGGCCAAAATAACATAGGGGAGTAATGCAGTGGTGAAAAGTTTTTTTTTATTAAAAATAGTTTTGTGGGTTTGTTTTTATTCTTCAGGGAAAGGCGAAATAAAAATAAACAGGTGGATAAAATGGTTTTGCTGAAGTGAGTGGGGTTTTGTGTTCTCCGTTGATTTTCTTCTTAGCTAAAACCTCTCCTAGCTATAACTTGGTCTCAACATTATGTGCTCTGTCTCTGCAGCCAGCCATGGAAAGCTGCCCTCACGTTTTCCTACATGTCTGCATATTTGCAGTTCTTTTGAGGCAATGTGTAAGTTCCTTCATGCAGCAAAACACAAAGAAATAGAAACAATGCAGACACAGAGCTGAGGGTTGTGACCTGGTAATGGAGATCCTTCACTCAATTTATTTTTATAAAAAAGTGGTGTAGCATTTGTGCTGTTTTGGAACAACTCTGCCATCTGCATAAGTTGAAACTTGAGGAATTGCTAGCAAGGGAGGTTTTCACCCAGGTCAGATGGAATAAGAGTGTATTTTGACATCTGGTGGCCCATGTTAATTCAAGTAGGCAACCTGTAATAGCTGGGTTAACCATCAAAAAAAGTAGGCTATTAACTCCATACTCTGCCAAAGAAACACAAATATCTTCACCTCTATGGTTACTTTGAGTCCTGGAGAGTTTCAGTATGGCTTACCACAAAATTCAGCAACTCATGGAACCAAACCAGGCCTCAGAACCTCATAAATCCAGGCCACAGGTGCTGACCTCATCTGGTACTCTTCCCTACTCATCCATCCTCAGTATTCCACACCCTCAGTAACTTAACTGTCAACGTCTAGAGAACCATCATGTAATAAATTTTTATCTATTATTTTTCAAGAGCCAAAAAGAGGGGGGAAAGGCAGCAAGAAGTCCAAGAAGGTGTCTTCAAAAACAGCCTGCCCAAAATCCACTAGGTACCCTTGATGCTTAATAAGGAACAGCTCGTTTCAAGACTAGTACAAAGCTCTGTTTCCAGTGCCCGCTGAGAAGGAGAGGAGATATGCAAATGAATGTCTGGGAAGATTCACGGCTCCCAAGATTGCACGTGCTCCCTTTTTGTCTGCAGCTTTTCTTTTGTGAAGCACATTTTCCCCAGGGGGGAGTACGACAAGATTCAATTCAGATTTTCCCTAAATTAAATTAAATGCAATGGCCTTAGAGCCCCAGGGGGTGGGGTGGGGGAGAGCACACTTCAGATCCTGATAGGATGATGACTTATTTTGAAAGCAACTAACTTTTGAGCAAATTTGAACTGCATATGACAGGGGCACAGGGTAGTGGAGTGAATTAATGTGAGCATTTAATGAGCTATATTATTACTGTCCTACTCTGGAAAACTAAGGCTTTCTAAAGCAGTTAGGAGCAGCTTGAAGTGAAGACATGCTAACTAGAAATTTGAATTTGTATTTCTTTGATATTTTCTAGAATTTATTCATCTAAACTTTTGCTCGTACCCTTGAGATGGTTGGGATGACTATAATAGCTTGGCTGCTAGAGTCACAACTTTTAAGAAAGGTAGGTTCTTAAAGTTAGGGCATACATACAGGAAAAAATTACTCAAAACCATTGAGTCAAAGTGTTTATACCATATCCTTCATTTGTGAAAAGCTCTAAGGTTGAAGCTAATGGAAATTATCTTAACTTACTTGAAATAAGGATTAAAGCTACTTTCAGTTTATCACCTTCTGTGACAAGTTCTACAGAGATACAAAAGACTTTCCCAAATACTCCATGTGAGGAATAAACAAGTCAACCAAAAATATGGGAAACCAGAAATGGGAAAGCAACAGTGACCCAAGATGAAGGAACACCAAATGGCCTTAAGTGACCCAGGAAATGTTAATCAGGCAAATCTCTCTAGATTAAATCAGACTAGATTGTATTTTCACCAAATATGATACTTACCATTTTGTAGAACATTCAGTGCTGCATCGAAAGACCTGTTTCCACTTTAAAATTAATGAACAGCAGTAACTCACCCAAAACACATGTTAACAGAGGAAATATATAATTACTCAGTTGGAAATTTTGATAAAAAGTGTGGGATATACCTCTACATTTTTCCTTTATCCTAGAGATTTTGCCACCTGGAATGCGTGGTTCATATGATGCTTCTGTGTGTGATCCAAGAAAGTTTTGTTCTGATGAAACTCTTAGCAATCCTCATGCTCTGTTGTGATTATAGTAATCAAATTCCAATTAAAAATAAATGTCATAAAAAATTGTGGGTAAACAATGTAATAACTCACATGAAGCCACTAAGAAATATCTGTAGAAATATTTGTAGAAGTCTCGTCTGTACATCTCACAGTGTGATCACACTTGCAGACTCTTCTGACCTATAAATATTTAGAGGCAGGAGTCACAACACAGTTCTCAAAATTATGTAAAAAAACCCCTGTAAATATTAGAACAGAAAGAACTCAAAGAGAAAAACAAGAATGTGAAAACCTCATAAACATTTTTTTTTTTTCAAATGCCAACACTTTTTTCCCAAATCAGTGCTGCTTTAGGCATTATCATACTCTTGAAAAATATACCTAAAGTTCTCTTACTATGGATTGAATGATTTAAATTTAAAGAAGGTTCCAGCATTAGAATTGTACACATAAATAATCACTGACATAAGATAGCATCTCCCCAGTGAAAATATGAATGTAAAAAATATTGGAAATAGTTAGATGATACAATTTCAAATTCAGTGTTCCAGAAGTGTGTGCTTTTGGGATTCTTGTTAGATTTTAATTGATCAAAAAACAAGTCCAGTAGATACAGATATAATAAAAATCCTCATTATTTAATATTTCAAAATGGTACGATAAGTTAAATTATCTTGTCAGCATATATTTAAAATACACAAACTAAACAAAGGATATGATAAAATACAAAGATATATGTGTCCTGTTTTCAAGAAACATGTGATTAACAGAGAAAAAGCTGTGTGATATATTGTTGAGAACATTAAACCAATTTGAACAAATTTTATGAATATATGGATCATATATTCACATCCATAAATGCTTTTTAGAGAATAATATCCTTCAGCAATGACAAAATGATTGCAGCTGATCTACAGTATATTTTTCGTTATGTGCTTTATATCCATAAAAAATAAATTTAAAAAAAAAAAAAAAGGCAAGAGAAAAGAGAGGGAGAGACAGATACTGGAAGCATAGCAGCTTTTTTTTTTTTTTTCTTTTTTCTGTTTTTAAGCTGAAACTAATTTTACTCATTGTGCAAGAATAGAGCAACTGTTCGCTTTGGCTCTTTTACAGGGTCTTGCTGTAGAAGCTGACTTGTGTCAGTACTTGAAATAAAGATGCATGAACCCCCAACTGGCACCTGGTGCACAGCGACATCAAGAGCTGATACAACCCTAGAACATTCTGTGAGAGAAATTTAGTTTGTTTTTATGCTCGTGGCTGAGACTTTTCATCTGATATTAAATAGTCCCCTACAGCATCATCCTCTTAGTAGTCAATAGGTTTGCTATAAATATGTGGATGTATTATGAGTCACGTCCCACAATAACAGGAAAATTGAAGAATTAACGAGCATGGCTTTAGCAGGTATGGCATTAGAAATACTTCATCCTCCCTACAGCACGTTTTTTGTCCAGCAGGTGCAGAGAGACCTGCTTTGGGAGCAATATATCAAAGGAAAAAGCAGTGGTTTCTGACACCAGCACCCATTCTAGCTAGATCATTTGAAGTTGATTTGACATGAAATGGGGCAGGAAAAAAGCAGAGGTTGGAAAGGAAACAAATTTCTTAAGCTGTTCCACTTAAATCCTCAAATGTGTGGTGCGGTGTACTGGCATCCTTACGTGGAAAACAAAATTGAACAAATGGAAGAGAAATGGTGAATTTTGCAACACCACCTCACTCCGACACTAGGCTGGTAGCATTTCCTGATCTTGAGCCAGAAAGATGAAAAAAAATATTAAAAAATGGGGACGTTTTAACTCTAATCTGCACATTATCCAGATGTACCAAGTGAGTCTCTGCTCAGGCTTTGACTGCAACCCTCTTGAAAACATCACAGTGGTGAGTTGTTGAGGTGGCTGCATATTGTCCAACAAAATGGAAAAACAGGACTGAAATCACTCCAAGTCTGGGTGGAGAAAAAGGAAGACAAGAGAGGTGCAGAATAGTGTTGGAAATGCAGTTTTTTTCAGTATCTTGCTTCTGTCAAATACAGCTACACTGGGACAGACCCAGCTTGGCCCTCTCTGTTTGAAAAGTGCTTTGAAGTTGAAACATATTTTGTACATGCTAAGTATTATTATTAAAATTAATTGATAGGGGGACTGTTCTGTGCAGCTGCCTGATAGTTTAGATTGAGTTATGCTGCAGGATATTGTTTGTGTTGTGATGAAGAAGGCTGTGGTAATACTGTCTGACTGCCTCTCCTCTGGGAACCCTCCCAAAAGCAAAATGTGCATCTGATGAGAGTATCCCAGTGAGCAACAATTTAAATACATAAATAACATTAATAGGAATGAGGAACATGTGTGGGAGGTAATTTGAGGTTTTCATAACCATCAGTCTTCAGTTTGGATAAAAACTGTCAGTGGTCTTTATTTTGGAGGTAGTAAGAGGTCCAAATTTCACTCCAATAAAGAAAACAAGCCTTAACAGAGCTTTTAGTCTGTTCTGAGATTGATTTCTAACTCAGGTCATCTCCCATCCACTGTCTCTTTTTATGTGCTTTGACGATTGACTGAAGATGAAGCCAGTTTGCTTTCTCAAGGCATCTACAGAGATACCTAATTTAGGAACTCCAGACCTCCTTTGCATTCAGTGAAGAGGAAGGGTAGTGGGGGAGAGAGGAAAGTTGATGATTCAGGATGATGCTTAAATGAGTTGTGTCTTCTTTTATTGAAGGTTCATTCTCCTCCTGAAGCGGAATGCAAGTGCCTCAGCTAAACGATATCCGTTAATTTGTATGGTTCCTCCCCCCACAGAAACAAACCTGATCTAAAAGACCCCCTGGCTGAGGCAAACTGTCTCTGCTGCTCATAATCTCAGTACTCACCTTTTTCATATTTATTTTTGCTCTTCTTTTGAGTGCGAATTCCTTGAATCCTTTATTTGTTGTTCCTACTTTCCAGAGCTAAGCCTCCTGTGCTAACAGCTTTGCTAGAGTGCAGCTGTCTCATTTTGCATAGCACACTCAAAACATAGCTCTCACCAGTCCATGGTATGCTAACTTATGATTGAAACATTCAGACCTGAACCCCTGGAATTTTCCATCTGCTTTTCATCTGCTGAGCTGACTCTGGAAGGGCAACCGCTGCGAGAAACCCCGCAGGGCCGGTTTTACCAGTGGGTGTAATTGAGAAACAGTAGCTAACACTCTCAGATACAGGGCAAGGGGATTGTTAATAAAAGAAAATATAGATCAAAAAGATATAAACACACATCACAGCATGATCCAAATCAGTGTGTTGTTAGGTTGTGGTTTTTGTTGTTTAGGGTTTTGTTTGGGTTTTTTTGTTTTTTTTTTTTAATACATACACACTCACACATTCACCTGAACGTGTGCACTAGTGTGTCTCATTGGAGGAAGTAAAAAATCTGAGATTTGTGGAACACGACCAGCATTTAAATGGAACAGAGGTCTTATTGAGATTCTGGAGAGAAGGGAAAACTGAGCCGCTTCCTAACCAACAGAGTCACCCACTTCTTGAGCAAATCAAGTGAAAAAAGCTCATCATTTTAAGTGTTTGACACAACGCAGATGATGCCTTTTAAGTCCCAAGAAGGCAAATCCAAGCCTGTAGTCGACTGAGCATTACTAGGGACCCTGAGGCCTTGTTCAATCCTAGCACAATGAGTCTAGTGATAGCAGATACTCTGTCTGCAGTAAAAAGGGAAGCATTATGCATCAACTGCCATATTGAGGAACAAGCATGGACCTTGAGCTGCATGACGCCCTCATTCTCTGTAAAGTGTCTAGAAAAAGGGTCTGCAGTGAGCACTGTCCAAGGAAGCACAGCAAGGAGGCTGTGCTTCCTTGTAAGACATATTTACAAGGTCAGACATCAGAATGTGTCTTAAATCATCCCAAATGTTCCTTCTTGGTGTGTTTTGTTTGGGATTGGTTTTGTTTTTGATAGTAAAGAAAAATAAGTAAGAAAAAGGAATCAAAGGAAATTCACACAAAATCACATGCACACATACATATGCACACTGAGAAATTGTTATATAAAATGACCAAGGCAAATCAAGAAAAATAATTATTGTAGCTGATGAAGCAGAAACCCCATTATGGCTAGATGCTAGTTCACAATGTACGGTCCTGGAGGTTGAGAGCTAAATGCATTTTTCAGCATCTTTAGCACAATTTATTAAATTAAGTTTTAAAATGAACCACGTTTCTACCCACTCTATATTTTCCCTCCTCCTTGCTCTCTGCTTAGGGCATTTTACAGTTGGTGTTTATCACTGTTGGTTTGCTTCCTCTCATTTTCAGACCTGATGCTGGAGTGGGAAACTCTCCTTCCATTTGTGCTGGAAATGTTATTCATACAGATAGCAATCCTTATATTGGGGTGCAAGGTAGGGAGACAAAAACATCTGGAATACCTTTTGGTGCCTTCTGATGAAAGATGGAGGTGCCTCAACCCAGAACCAAATCAAAGCTTTGAGATGAAGCAACGTCTCCTGTTAAACCAATGGTACCATTGAAGCAGGACAGATATCCACAAATCAAATATCTTCCTAAAGTGGAAATCTAAGGGGTAAGATGGTAAATGCACTTTAAATCTGTATGCACGTTGCTGGCATTCATCTTTTCCCAGAAGGAGTTTCTGGCACTGGAGCTGCTGAATGTATAAGTTTCAGAGGCAGTCTGCAGCAAATCTGGTACGGCCTTTTCTCAGATGTAATCCTTTGACCATACAGCTGGGTAATCCCCAAACCCTTTAGACACAGCTAGTGAATGTGTACTGAAATTATGCTGCAGGTATCTTTCAAAAAGAGAAAAACTGTTCAAAATCTTCCAGCATATGGCACACATTTTTAGGATAATTTTTACTTGACTTTCATCTTTCTTCTTTTGAACTTATTGTAAGCTAAAAACCAATTTTAATTCCCATGAGATCTTAGTCTCATGTCTCCTGAATCTTAAGTAATTCTCCTTTGCATTCCAGCACATTGATAGTGGCTGTATGTTTGCAGAGACAGGTTCACTGTCACTGTCAGTCTCTAATTCTCATGGAAATAATTAGAAACAATAATCCCCCTTTTTTAGGTGAAGAAAGGAATGGGAAGAAGTGAAGTGAAAACATCAAAAGTGGCAGCTGCAAAATGGAACATGGAAGCCATTGCACCCATCACAGAGGCACTTGCTGTGGATACATAGCACCACAAGACTGGAAGACATGACCAATTCTTTGTCTTTTCTGACAGTTGTGCAATATGCACAGTACTGCAGAATGACTCACTATTTTAGAAAATCATTATGAAGAAAAACAATATCAGCTTTGGGTTTCTGTGAAGGAATTGCAGGAAAGGAATTGAGAAAAAAGGCAAAGCCAGAAATATCTAGCAATTCCATCCTCTGTTTATAAAGTATGAGAAACTAATTCAGGATGCAGTTACTGATACGGATTTTAACACAGTGTCTGTTCAGGTATGCATAGTATGAGTAGCTCCAAGTCTAACCCGGTTGAAGAGTGATTTAATTAATAACACTTAAACTATAAGCTTTCATTTATATTAAGGCCCTGTGGGGCTTATTTCTTTGCATCACTGCTGGAATGAAAAGGAGACTTAAAACTTGTGTAAATTACTTTTATATGCAAGGTATACAAGGTGACATGTACAGCAGTTTCACACAAATGCATGTGTGTCTGAATGTGTAGAGGGAGGGAGCTTTTGAGGGGTGTCAATGTGAAGAACAAATGTACGAATAACAATTTTTAAAGAATCTTTTTACTTGATTTAATTTTTTCTCCTTTGTATAAAAAGGAACATGGCAAGATTATCTTTCGCAGTTATTAGTAAAGATCTATTTATACAGATTATGTATTCAATCATCATCCCACAGATAAATGTTGAGTCATAAAGGTACATGTTGATTTAATATCTGAGAATGAGACTTTTGAGTCAAAGGACTGTATCACATTAGAAGTGCTGGGCTAGAAATGGTTAGGCTTTGAAACTTAATACTATAGCAAATAAATCTGGCAATATGTTTTAAAATAGAGAAGAGAAAAAAAAAAGATAAATCGCAGCCATGAAAGTATCATCAGAGTATTTTTTGACCAAATTGCTGCATATTTCAAAGGCGTATTATCAAGGTAGTTTTCTCTTTGAGGGTCAAATGAATAACTTGTTCATCAGTGTAATAAAGCATGTTTTACTCCATTTGGACATATATGCATTAGATAGAAAGCAACAAGCAATTTGAAAAGCTCTGAATTTTGCTCGAAGAGTGAAAGATGTGTGATCCACCAGAGGCAACTATAAAATATAATTATAAAATCTGTTTAAAAGTAAGTATTATAAAATAAGTATAAGAAGTGGGTTTTTTTGTCCAGAATGAAATGTACAGAATCCCTCTAGAGATGTGGCTACCCACATTTAGGGCCAAGATTCAGAACAAGATGACCATACATTTGCATTTGAAATTTCCTTCATGCAAAGTTCGTAAGGATAACACCCAAACTGTGCAGTTGGAAGTAGGACATGTAAACCACTCTGAAACTGTTAACCATGGCTATCCCATACGAATCCAAATGTAAGGATTTGTGCTACATATATAGACAGCATCATACGCTAAGGATGCTATCTCTTTTTCTTATCCCCCTCTTTAACTGAGACAGAAGCTGAACACCCAAACAACAACCCAGACTCTTTTCTTCACCGCCTAACCTGCAGATTTTTTTAATCCACAGCTGCTTCACTAATCATCCTTTGAGTTCCTTGGGTGCCCAGATGCAGACGCTGAAACACGCATCCTAGATGATGGGTGATATTCTTGTATGTGAAACTTCACTGAAATGCAGCCTAAATTTACGGGCACAAGCCACTAATGAATTCCTCAGTGAGAACAAAAATTCAGCCCTGACCTAAGGTGTTTTGCCCCCTCTTCTGAATCACGGTGTTCCTACTGGAGTTTCTGGAGGCTGATCATCTCAGTGTGAAAGCAATGGAATTAGCATCCTCCATTCAATGGCAGAGAATGACAACTGGAGATTGTGGCAGACCTTCAAAGAAACAGCTCTAATGGGAAAGGCTTCATGTGCACTGAATGGATCACGCTGTGAAGGAAAACCATCCCTTAAGTAGTCAATGTGGTCAGGGAGGAGCTACAATAGCCAGACCAAAACCCTGTGATGGCTTTCAAAGGCATTTTCCTCTCATGATCTCTATTTGATATTTACTGAGCTCTAGGTACTTTGGATTAATGAGGTACTAAGGATATCCATGAGGCAAGTTCTAAGCTAGCCACATAAATTAGTTGGATTGGGTTCTACTGTGATAGAACAGGAGCCAAACAACATCTGTTTTCTCTGTTTTTTCTCTCTCTCTCAAAAGAGCCCCAATCAGGAAGCTTCCAATCTCATAGCGCCCATAGTTTGGAAAGTTTCTGGAAACTATGCACATGACATTTTTCTGATTCTACTAAGTTACAATGGGTTTACCCAGGGACTGGGGAACTATCCTTAGCTGCTAATAGTCAGTGATGGAAACCCGTGAAGTTGTTTTGGATTTTGGGGGGTTTTTTTGACAGATGTTCTGAAAATATTTTGAAGATTTTTTTCTGAAATGGCATCAACTTTCAAGATGCAAGGGTTGCAGTGATTCTCGGTCCAATTTCCAAGGAACTGAACCTCTAAATCTGTTGATGAACTTCCTGTAATCTCCCGGACACACTACGCTGAAACATCTTATAATCTGTTGTGTTAAAAAGAACATCAGCTCTGTGTAGTCATGGTCATATTTTTAGGAAGCTTCTCACTTGAAAGTCGCATTTATCAAGGGTCTTGCTCTGTGAATAGCCACTTGTGAGTGAAAAAGGTGATCATATTTTCTTTTAAGATACAGCAAATTTCTTTTTTAAAATTTCAGTCAAATTTTCCTTAGCTTTTATGTTTCTATTAATAGTAAAAGGCATTGACTCTAGATCCCTTTAAAACACAGCTAAAAGGTAATAGTTGGTGAGGACTGAAAAAGAAAGCAAAAAAATAAATCTGATCCCAACTAAACAGGATACGTGGATACTGGCTATGAGAGGTTTATTGTCTGTTCAATGTGGAGAAATATCTGGTAGTCTTAGTTTTCTTCAGATCTTTGGCTTACCTTGATTCAGTACAATAAGTAAAACCACACATTTGCTTTTCAAGGAGCACTAGAAACTGTTCTGGAAAGGCCTTATTAGTTCTGCTTTTCCAGTTCTCAACAGTGTGACATCATGAACAATGATAGGCTTTATAGACTTAGTAAAATATGTTATTGTCCTTGCAGACAAGCCCTGGCAAGATGCTGTGTGTGTTTTTACAGAGCCCAATATCAAAACTTTCTTATACGATCTGGAAGACCTGTACAGAATGAGCTACAGCAGGCAGAGATTAGCAAATTCCCACCATAGCTGTTTACAGATTTGAAACTTGTGTATTCACTTGTGGGGCAACACGGTTGTATATTGAGCATCCATAAATCTCAGAGCTCCCTGGCCTTGCTATGAAAATATGACAATTCTGCTCGGCACCTGCTCCACCCTCTATTTCTGTCACTTGCCGGAATGACAGCGGGCTATAAACGTCTCTGTGTGCTGAAGTCTCAGCTCTGATTCGATGGAATTAAATGACCTTGGCCAAGATGATATTTTTGATGTGGAGAGCTTATCCTATTCTTCATGCAAAAGAAGCAGAGCTCTAAACTTGAGCGACAGAAGTCAAATTTTCTTGAAGAAAAAACAAAAAACAAACCAAACCAAACCAAACAAAAAAATTGACTCTATATTTTTTGTATTTTTTTATTTCTTCTCCAACACGCTAAAGTTTTGCCAGGTAATTGTCCGACACAAATATTTATGAATGTCAGACCACGGAGTTATATAGCATTTGCTCAGAGAATAACATCATTTAATGAATTCTGCCAAGCACATGGGACTCAGGTCTTTAATGAATAGGTCACTGTGATTTCTAGAGATAGCTGTCACTTTGAGATATGAGAATCATTTCTCTTTGCTGAAGAGGAGCTTGGATATGTGCATATTTAGGGGTTCTCTTTTGCACAATTTTAGACCTCTCAAAAATGATGCAGAGCTGGGGCTAAGATTTAGGAGATTTCAGGTGTTGTATCACTGACATCCCCAAAGATTAGGAGAATACACACACACACAGTTTAAAATAAAACCGAAAATATCCCCAATTCCTCTGAAAAATAGATCTTTCTCTGTTAGTCCTTGACTTCTGAAGCATCAAACATGTAGTAATGATTTTTGTGCATTTTTCTGTCATGGTTCATTGATGTTTATTCATGTCACAGGTTTCACCCTTTGCTAAAATTTAATGTGTATCTACAGTAGTGTTACCATACAATATAATTATTTAAACGTAGTTAAATCTTTTACCTCAGGGTGTTCTTTATAGTCGTGTGTGGGATGAGGGAAATGAGCATCATTATCATGTGTGGAAGAACTTGACCTAGACGTTCCAAAAATAGTCTCATACACAGAGAGGTAGCCAAGGAAAATAAACCTTCAGGAAAAAAACAAAACAAACAAACAAAACAAAACAAAACAAAAAAAAAAACAAAAAAAACCACACCCCAAAAAACAAAACTCAACATTATGTCAAAAGTGATCTTAGTTGTTTTGGTGCAGAGAAAAATATGACTTTTGATACTGGAGAGTATTGATATATTTCTCTTAACTAAGCAGTGGAATGCAGTGTGGAGGCAGAACCTTGCTATCCATGGCTATCCCTTTGTAAAGCAGAGAAAGGTCTTCAAGCCCCGTGTAAATAGTCCAATTTGTTTTTTGTTGTTTTTATTTTTTACAGAAAAAACCCTCCACATTAAAAGAGTGTGAAATAATAAATAATAGCATTTCTCCACTCTAATTTAATAGGCTTCCTGAACTACTAACAGTAGTATTTTAATGGAATAGAGGAACAGATGTATTTAGTGAGAAAGGGGAGACTTTCTTTGTGTACAATGGAAAAGAAAACGGCATTATAATCTACAGAATAGACTGTTTTAGTAGAAAAAAAGAGATAAGCTTCACAACATATGGGGCATCACAGGATGCAGAAATGAAATAAGCAATATCCAGGATTTTGAAGTTAGAATGAAAGCAAAAGTCTGGCTTATTTATTTTTGGGTAAGATCTCTCTATTCCTGCTGAATTAAAGATACTGCAATGTAACTGCAATACAGCTAAAACAGAAATCTATTCTCCAAAATTCAAACAGTTTAAGTTTGGATGAACCTCTTGCAGAATGGGTTTGAAACAAGAGGTGAATTCACATTCAAGGACTTTATTCCAGAAACATCACCTCAATCCCCCAGCAGAAATGTGCTTGCAAAAATTCAGGTCTTCTCCAACCTAAATAATTCCATGATTCTGTGATTCTGTGACTCTTACCATCTTTTATTCATTTTGAGGCTTTCATCTTTGCACTCTGCACACTTGCACCTATTTTAAGGTGATTGACCTGCGACAGAAAGTTCTATTGCCTGACCCTGCTGTACAATATTAAAATTGCAAATGTTTCTCTCTGATGATTTTCCCTTCTAAAAGAAAAGCTTATCTAACATAAGCATAACATGTGCAATTCCTGTCTCAAGAACATCCACAGTGCTTTTACATTAATTTTCCTTTTTCTAGCCTAGCTTCCATTTTGAAATTATTGGGAAAGTTAATGGGAAGTTTTAATCCGGGGGTTTGCAGTTATATAAAATATGTCACGAGTTTGGAGCCAGTTAATGAGTTACATGGCTTTTTTTGGTTGGTTGTTTTTTTGTTTTTTTGTTTTTTTTTTTTTTTAACGCAACAAGTTTTAAAAATATGACTATTATACCTTATTGTGGATTTCATATCAGTTTAGGCATTTATATTAAACATGTTGCTTACTGTGAGGCTACTCCACTCTATTTTCAGTTGTTATTTATGAGATCTTATATCAGTTTTAAGGACCTCCAATTCAGGTGCTTCAAATAGGTGCTTAGTTAGAAAAATTCTCAGTGTAACTTGTCCAGGTGAAAGCAAATAATGGGAAAAAAACAACCCAAACTAATCAAACAGTACATAAATTTATTGAAAGAAATAAAATTTTGAAACAGTGTCACAAGAGAATATTTATACTTTTGTAACAAAGTGATCTTAATTTAGAGATCAGCAGAAAATGTGTGATGGCTATAAAACAGAAAATACTAACTTGAGTGTGGATTTCTGGCCAGGAAAATCCTGTGAAAAAGACCGATTCTCTTCTTTACAGCTAACACAAACAACGGGGACAAAAGCAGATTACTGCTGTAGCCAAACAGAACTGGAGCAGCCAATTCCTGAAAGAATTTGTTCATTCTCATCCATTAGTCAATTCCGTGTAAATCTTGAAGCGACCTGTAGTAGACTTTTTCATATAATAAATCTTTTATTGGTCAATATGACCAGTAACACTTCTGAGGACTTGTTCTTCAGGCTGACAATGTGCTTTATGGGTTTGACTACAATGAGGCCACATCCTTTCGTTTCTGAACAGGAATGAGTGGATTGTAGCAAATTTCTTGGGTGACTCAGTGCACTAAATCACTCCCTTTCCCATGAAAAATACTATTCAGCTTCTGCCTCCTCTCAGGAAGCAACTCACATTTTGTAGAAGAGCTTTTTATTCAAATAAACACCAAACAATAAACTGGCTTTTCAAAAAGGATGCTCTCTTAAAGTGGCAGTGACATCCTGTGCCTTAATCCACTCCCCTGACTCAAGCAATAAAGTGATAAATGAAATCAGTGACTGTTGAGAAATAACCGTGTTCAGTTCGGCTGGATACAGACACACTCTTCCCTTGAACAAATCCATCCTTAAGAAAGTAGTCTTTAAAGTTAAAGCACCAGGCTGCGAGTTGTAAAACAAAACAGCTACAAAAACCCCAGAAAAAAAAAAATTCCTTTAAAACATATGGCTAGAGAATAAATAATAGATAAAATTGACAGTTGATCAGCTGATATACCATATTAATTCCACAGAAGCAGCTGAAGATGTGTTTCTGAGCGTGTCAGGTACAGTTCTGTTCACAAACCCCATGATAATATTCTATGGTAATGGCTCTAAATGTGGCTGGAAGCCACATTAATATATATCTATTACTGTGGAATTCTGCAGTATTTGTTTTTAATAAGCGTTATGTCTAGACTTCCCTCCAGTGTGTTCATGTTCACAAAAGCTAATCAATAGTTACTTTACTTACTCTATTGAGTTTCAGCACATTAATTAATGTATTCCTCAGTAATCATGACAGACCCCATCACTAGATCAAAGAGAAGAGTTTGAAATTGGTTTTGTTAACAATGAAGTCATTTGTCCCTTCTCTCTTATGACCTTATCCAA
Organism: Oreocharis arfaki; assembly: GCA_013398015.1. Lineage (NCBI taxonomy): Eukaryota > Metazoa > Chordata > Aves > Passeriformes > Paramythiidae > Oreocharis > Oreocharis arfaki. The sequence continues at coordinate 72,024 of VZRR01005735.1, forward strand.
GGAGAACAAAAGTGTAAAATGCTTCCAGATCAGAACAGCGATTTTATAAATGCATGTGGGCCAACAAAAGTCCCTTTCTGTCTCTCTTGATTTTTGATTTACAATTCATATCAATTGATAAAATCATAATCTTTGAAAAAGGTCTGATCCGGAAAGGATAGAGTGTAATCTCTTGATTAAACTTCACTTTTCTAAATATTTTTTATTAAAAATTGCATGGCATGCAGCGACTGTTTTAGTACTGACAATGTTATGAAACAGCATACAGAAATTTAATGCTTGTGTGCTTTAGTTCAACACATTGATGATTTCTAACATTTCCATTTCCTGAATTATTGTTTTATGACTTAAAAGCACTTTTTCTTGACTACACACATATAATGTGACAGCAGAAGTCACTACAGCAGGTTTATGAACTGGAATCAATATTGAAAACCATGGCAGTTTGCCACATTAATTTAGATTTAGAATACTAGAAAAGAATACTAGACAGGAGTTTCTGTTTCTTAAAGCAGTTTACGCCTCAATTTCAAGAAGAAAAGAAAAGAAAAAAAGGAAAGAGATGAGATGAGAGGAGATGAGAGGAGAGGAGATGAGAGGAGAGAAGAAGAGAAGAGAAGAGAAGAGAAGAGAAGAGAAGAGAAGAGAAGAAG